>JBBPBS010000968.1:19214262-19224991 GCA_037974835.1 Cicer judaicum
ATATATATATATATATATATATATATATTCTCTTCTTTTTATATAAAAATTCGTCTTAAGATTGATTTTTAAAAACTATTCATGATTAGTAAAAAAATAATTAATCATGAATTTATGTATTTCTAAAATCTAATATCTTTAATAAATCAACATGTTATATATCTTCAAATAATCAAATATTTTATGTCGGTTTTTATGTTTGTAACATAAATGAATTAGTGAGTTTAATTATGATTTATATCCGAAGAGTAATCTTATTTAATTTTATGTTCTTCCATTGTGGTCTTGGCTAGATGAAAGTCGTGTTGATTTATTTTGATTACGAACGATATATATTTATATAACGAATACTTTTTGAAAGTTGTAAATGAATTACAATTGAAATCGGCATTGATTCTCTTTAATTTGGGGATACAACACATCGTTTGAATCAAGAAGTTGTTGAATTGGCGTGAATTTAGCTATTTACCTTTCCTTTGCAAGCCTATTTATTTTTATTTTCTATTGAATTGGTTTGTTGAATTTTAACAGCCTTTTCACATATAATTGGTTTCAAAATAGAATCAAATATTAAGATTTTTGTTTTTTTGTTTTGTTTTTGCTTTAATTTTTATACAGATTTGTGTTCCCTCTAGACCATCCCTATATGTCAATTTCATTGGAAATAATTAATTTTCCTTCTAAAGGGTTTGATCAGTTTTCAAATAAAATATTTCAGATTCAGTTATGACGGGAATGCATTTGAACAAATATTTTAGTGAGACTATTATAGAATCTATGCTTAATGGATGGTCGCATATGTTTATATATCAAATGCAGTTGTGATTGATGATTAATAATAAAAATATCGAGATAAGGAATATGGATTTTTTAACTGTGCTTTTCAATTATAATCTATGCTAATTTTGTTTGCATATGATTTTGTATTTATATAATTTTGTTTTCATTTAATTTTAAGACTACCAAGCGATATCATAAATAAATTTGGCTTATATGTGTGAATATTATCTTGTAAATTTAATATTTTTTTATTTAATTTAATAAATTTGTTTAGTAGTTCGGTTGCGTTGGTTTAAATAATAAGTTCCACAAATCAATCTCCATTGCGTAGATTAAATTCAATTGAAATTGAAATTATTCATGAGTTATTTTTAGTCTAAAGGAAGCCATAATTTGACTGGATAGTTATATATCTATAATTTATTAAATTGTTTAGTAAATTTTCTTACATCTGTTTAAACAACAAGTTGCATAAAGCATCATTCCATGCGTAGATTTGATTTAAGGAAAATTACAAAAGAAGTAATTTGGATTTATTCATGCGAGATATTATGTCGATCAAACAGAAAACACAATTTGCCAAATAATTGTATACATGTGATTGATGGTAAATGTGTATTAATTATTAACTATTTTCATGTGATTAATAAAGGTGTCAAAATGAACTCATTATTTGACAAGACTTATTATCAATGATTGTTGTGTTGAGAGTATGGCTTGTAATTAATTCACATAGTAAAAGGTTGTAGATTATACCACTAACAATTAACGTTATTGTCTAAATATTGAAGTTATATTCTAATATTATTTTTTTTTGCACATATCTTTAATTAATTATATTAGTTATTTACTGGTTCGGAAATTTAGATGACTAGAGATCAAATTAAATAATAATTAATTATATTAGTTATTTACTGGTTCGGAAATTTAGATGACTAGAGATCAAATTAAATAATAAGACTTCTTAGGTTTCTATTTTAATAATTAATTATTTAATTAATTAATATGAGTTTAAATATGAATAAATGTTACTATGGTCCATTTGTAAATAATGAGAACTCTAACCATCACTTTATATATAGGTTATGATCCCCATTATACCAAACACAAACATAAAGCACACTGTCGCTTTTCCCCATACGAAAATTTAGGGCATAAATAATATAAGTTGAGAAATAATCGCAAGTTAATAGGTGTTCACCATTCGTCTTTGTTTCAAGGCCAATATAAATACTATTCAAGATTATTAAAAATGGAGGATTAACCATGTATCTAGGTCTTTTGAAAATCTAATATATTTGATATATCAACATGTTGTATATCATAAAATAATCAAAATTTTATGTTTGTTCTTGATGTTTATAAGATACTTCTTTAACAATAAATTTTTACAATGTAATATAAGTAAAAATACGTCTTCAATACTAAATTAGTAAATTTAATTCCAACAAAATGTACATCAACAAACTTTTCTATTTCTCCATAGAGTTAAAACTAAAAAATATCTGTTACTTTTTCGATGATGTTTTATGACATTTAAAGTTAATGTTAATATATCAAATATAAATAAGAATTTTAAATTAAATAAAATAATTTGCTAATTAACTTATATAATTATTCTGAGTTTAATAGAATAATTTATTGAATCCTTCATGACCCAAAAATCTGGAACACTTTTTTATGATAAAAAAAAGTTTAGTTTCACGAAAAATATGAATTCACATTTATACATTCACATAAATAAAAAGATCAGAGTAGCAGTTATTATGATAACCAAATCCAATCAAAAAGCTAGGCTAAATGTTATATGTGGCCTATTTTAAAGAATCAAATATAAAAATTTTAACTTATAAACTATATATATTAAAAAATATTTTTTAAATAAAAATTTAAACTTTAAATTTTTTAACGACGCATATGAGAACTGTTCTTAAAAGATTAATCTATTAGCTAATAGGCAGTATATATTAAGGTGAGTTTGAGAGGTGATCAAGTTCCCTGCCACATTAGGTTAGGATCGATCCTCTCCATCTCTATTTCTTACATATTTTATTCTTTCCATTACGATAGTTATATATCCCAATATATAATAATTGATATCTCTAATTTTTCTAGAAATAAGTGAAAGAGAACTTTGACTCAGCCACAACACCATGTTTTGTTGCAAAAATATAAAACAAAGCGATGAGTTTTGCAGAAGACACGTTGACAAATGATTTGACACGTTAGGATTCATAAATAAATGCAGGTCGTGGTCTTCGACACTCTACACCTTAACCAATAAACATTCATTACAAATAAAATATTTTTGCTAACTAAATCTTAGACGAACAGGAAATTATATTTTAAAATGAATAATTAATATTTTTAATAAACATAAAGTTAAAATTTTAAAAATTATATAACTAAAAGATAAAAAAATCAATTAAATTTACAAATTCACTATTATATACTAACACGTAGAAAGTAGTATAGAAAAAATTATATCTATTTTTGTCATTTTATTTTTGATTGACTTTATAAATGTTATTATGCAAAAAATAAAAATAAAAAATAATTTTCAAGTGCATACATATAGTATTCAAAACTTGCAACGTGGTTGAGATAATTAATTAAATTTAAAATTTAAATAGTTTATTGAAGTGAATTTCAAAAGAATAATATGTAAATCCATAAATCTCATTTTTTAAATGTTTTTTTTATAGTATTGTAAATAAAATAATATATTTATTAAAATGTGAATAACATAAATATAAATAATTTAAAATAAATATTTTAATAAGTTTGTGTAAGTAACTATAATATAATATGTACAAAAAAAAATAAAAATAAAGATATATCGAAAACTACATAAGATAGAAGGAGAGACAAATAAAAAAACGAATCAATTTAAAAAAGAAATATTTTATGCATAAAAATATCAATTTTTATATATAAAGATGTAAAAAAAGTAATTCTCCTTATTAATTGTGTATTATTTTTAAAAAAATATTTATTTTATCTTAAAATAATTAAATTACTTTTTCATTTAATATATTATTAAATTATCATTGTTAAATATGAATACATTATCAATATTATACATATATCATAAAAATTATTATATTAAAAATAATACAAATAATATTAGTTAGATAATATTATTGAAGAAAATACATTAAAAATTTTAAAAAAAAAAGACTTAAACCTTTGAAACATTTGTTAAAATGGAGAGTGAAAATATAATATTAAAATGTTGGAAATTTTAAATTTTGATTATACAAAAGTTGATTTAATTTCCTTTATAATTGTTGATAATAAAATGGGTGTGTTGTCTTGTCTGTGTTGATTGTGTCTGGAATCCATCCACCGCTTGAACGTTTAGACAGAATCTGTGACCCCTGAACTCTAACTCTGTTTGAAGACTTCTCTGCATCACTCCAATTTGACCCTCAAAAGCATGACATCATCACACACTCAAAAAATGCATTTACTTTCACACCCTCCTCGTTTTCTGTATCTCAAACTTATACAGTCTTCATGATCATCATGACCACCCTAACCCTTTTTAGTTTTGGGGCCAAAGCCAAAGGGATTGTCAATGTCTTCTCTCTGTGGGGCTTCTCTGCAACACTTCACTTTCCACCTTCCACCATCATATTCTATATTCTGTCATTTTCTATTTCTCCTTTTTTTTTAATTCTTTTGCATACTTTTAGTATCTATGTATGTGCTTTTCAATGTCACATTCATTTTCACTCTTTAAGCCGCCTATTTGTCCTATTTGTATACTATGCATTTATTTCTATTACTCGGTTTCCTTCTACAACACTCCTCTTTCTCTTCTTATCATCAATAATAATAATACACTTTTATTTTCTGTCTCTCATTAGACATTAATGGGTAAAGCACCATGTTGTGATAAACATGGAGTCAAACGAGGAGCTTGGACTCCTGAAGAAGACCAAACCTTAGTTGACTATATCAACAACCATGGCCATGGAAGTTGGCGTACTCTCCCCAAACATGCAGGTTCCTCTTTTTCTTTGCTTCTTCTTTTTCTTTCTCGTCACTTTTGGAGTATTTTGAGGGTAGGGATGAATATGTATGGCTTTTTTATTATTATTATAGCAAAGCTACTTTCTGTGATGTTGATAACTTTGACTTATGTTGAGGTCACCAGTAGGTACTTATTTTTTTTTTCTTCTGAATTTAATGTATCTATGTTTACTACTAGGTCTCCTACGATGTGGTAAAAGTTGCAGGCTTCGATGGATAAACTATCTTCGTCCTGGCATCAAGCGTGGACCATTTACTGATGAAGAAGAAAGTACTGTTATTCAACTTCATGCCATGCTTGGTAACAGGTACCTCACTGCTCCATTTTTTCATTTTGTTGTAAAATTTACACATATACATGCATATATTATGTATATCAACTCATCTTGGTCCTAAAGGTTCATTAAGTTTCACTCATAAACTGCTTAGTAAATGTGTTGCAGCATGCTTTAGAAGTATAAAAAGGTACAACAGTTCAACCTTGGTAGTTTTTATTTTTTGAATTCTTGCAGCAAGGTTAAATGTGATCACTTGTAATACATTTTCCAGAAAGTTTGTGAAGGAGGTTAAAATATACTGAAGAAGACATTTTGGTTTGTGGTGACAGTTGATATTAGTACTAAAAAAAGTCTGGCTGGCATATTTCAAAATTTCAATTGCAGTGTTTGATATTCTCATTTTGTTGTGATTCTTTTATTCCTGTGTCATCATTCATCAAGGATCCTTGTATACTATAACTCTAGAACTTCGTTTCGTTTGCATTGAGGAAAGTGATAGCTTTGAAATTGCATAATATGAAACATCAGCACATTTTGTTGCCTTGATCTTTAAACATCAACTATGTGCAATCTTTTAGGTGGGCTGCTATAGCATCCCAACTACAAGGAAGAACAGACAATGAGATTAAGAACTATTGGAACACCCATCTAAAGAAGCGCGTTCTTCGGTCGTTAGAGGCAAAGCGGCCATGTGTTATGCCTGATAGGATTTTCCAGACTAATTCTCCATCTACGCGTCACATGGTACAATGGGAAAGTGCAAGGGTTGAGGCAGAGGCAAGATTGTCAATGGATTCCACATCGCTTAATTCAGCTTTTACAACTAAAACAGGCCCCGATTACTTTCTTCAACTTTGGCATTCTGAGGTTGGACAGTCGTTTCGCAAGATCAAGGAAAAGGAAGGAGTAGTGTCCCAAAGCCTAGTCTCACAAGCATCCTCGTCCTCAAAATTGGAGGATTCATGTTCAGATGTCTCATTGCAGGCGAAAAACACTGGAACACAAAGCCTGAAGGTGTCACCAAAGCTTGAAGGTATTGACATGATTCAGGAACAATCAACAAGTAGCTACAAACCAAAGCTTGAAGATGATAGAGCTTGGTCAGATTCAGGCAATTATGAATTTCTTGATTCTTCTGATTCTGCATTAAAGCATCTTCTACATATGCCTGATGATATAGGATTCTTGGGACAGACTGATAATTTCCTGAATCTCCTTGATGGTAGATACGACTAAGATAGTCTATTAACTGGTAGAATAGTTAGTTTTCTTTGCCTTTTATGATATCTTCATTTTTGTAAATGCAGCCACCATGTAGATGGCTTCCAAAAGTGAGGTCAGGTCCATGTTTGTTTTCTGATTGCTAGTTGGTTTAGAGGGGAAAAGGGATGATATAGAAATGGCTAAAGTTAAAGTTTGCCTACCACTTTATGATAGTAGCAAAGAGCTAAAATTAATGGATTCACAGTTAATGATTTTGTTCATGATCTTCAACAACTGTTGATTATGTGTATATATACTGCTCTAGGCTTCTTCGTGATATATGTTCTTTTATTCACAAAAGTAGATGTGTCACTAGGCTTTAGATGTGTCACTCAAGCAAAATCATCATCATTTATATTAAACTAAATTAAACTAGTGCTCAATGTGTAGACGTTGGTGTTTCTCTCTTTGACAATAGCTAACAATGAAATGGTTTATTAGAGCACTAATGCTACAAGAAATTTATATTGCACAAATTGAATAAGAATTAAATTATTTTTATTTTTATTACCAAAGTAATGGATATATACACAAGCCAATATGTATCATTATGCACACAGAATAAATTAACAGACTAAAAAGAAACCAAACCACACATGAAGAAATTGCAAAATAGTAATAACACATGATTTTTGTTGATGAGGCTTGAGAATTGTAGCATTAGAATAAACCAAAGAGTTTCTTTGGTGCTGTTCCAGTTGCCCTGTGTTTTGCAGCTATCTCCTCTGCTTTGAGGAGATCTTCCCCTTTCTTGGCCTCAATCATTGCCCTCTTCTCTTCGGCTTGCTTGTGAAGAGCTGCTATTTTGTTTTTCATTTTCTCTGCATATTCTCCCTTTTTCTTTTCCAGTTTTTCCTATTTACAGTGAGAAGCAATAGTTAATTGTTTTTCCATATTTTGTCACATTCAATTTTATAATTATTAATGCAAATAAATTCTTACCTCAAGCTTTCTCAATTCAGCTTCTGTAGCAGCTTTCTTACTGTTCTCCCATGCTAAAATGGTTGAAAGCTTTCTATGAGCCCTGCTCATCAAATTCATTTAAATTAGTATACAAAAGTTTGTTGAATAACATAAAAACTAGTCGTGAAAATTGATAACATAATGAGTATATGATGATATAGTGACAAGCTAAGTTGGCAAAACACAGTTTCTATTTGAGCTGAAAATGAAATGTATTGAATTTCTAAGCAATTTGGTATCTTATATTAGAAGTTTAGTGATTGTAATGGCTTCGGTTCTGTTTGGATTGTTAAGTGAAAGTGTTTGAAAGAGTTTATAAGACAACTCATGACATAAGCACTTGTATGATAAGCGCTTGTACTATAAGCATTTCATTAAGCTTATTAGTGGTGTTCCCTTCATGGCTACATAAGTCATTCATGTCTTATGGACACTTTGCTTCTTTCCTTATCTGCATTGCTTCCCCCCCTTTAAGAATGGACCATAAGTTCAGACACTTCCATAAGAAGCATTAGTTGGTGAAAGCACATACTTGTTTTCTGCTTTTGATTTTTCACTTTCTTCCCATGCTTTGATTAGTGAAAGCCTCTTTTCTGTTGCAACTCTTTCAAGCACAGCATCTGAAGAAAAATGTAATTTCAGCATATTAAGTGCATAAGAGGGAAATACAGCGCCACAATGACAACAGGACATACCTCGGTTGACAGAGCCCTCTTGTGGTTTCTCTTCAACAGCTTCATCAGTCTCTGATAGTAACCAAATGAACAACAGAATAATGTCAATTTGATTATCATCTATCTGTTATAACTACTTGGAGATAACCATGATGATTAAATAAGCAGGGACATTTTATTTGCTAAGAAGCGGGGATACAAAATGATACATCTTTTATTCAAAGTGTCCATCAATGTTTTATCTAAAGTCACCAACCACCAAAGTTTGAGAATCTATTTCCATATTTCAACGGTGGTATCTTTGGAAACCCCACTCTTTTACATGATAAAGAAGAATTTCCTTTTCCTTTGCGTATATAGCTTTGTTAAGTAATACATGAATTTCAAGGCCATGTGAGGGTGACTTGTAAACAAATATCATATATGGTTAAATAAAAACAAAATATTAATATGGATTTTCCTTAAAACATGAAAATGGTAACAACACATATATTACAAGACCAAGCTAAGCTGTTTTTTTTCTTTTTTTGAATTTTCAGTTTTTCACACAATTAGGGTTTCAATACACAAAATTGGATCTTTACTTAACCCAGAACCTTAATAGATTGAAGTTGGATGGCAAACATAAAACAATTTGAAGCTATAACTCTTTATTAGAACAATCACCAGATAAATTCACCAGACAAAAAAGGAAACACAATAATCAACCATGTCAAAACTCACATAAAACTGAATTAGTAAATAATCAATAACGAGTTTTGACTTTTCTTTGTTAAAACTTTGGATAACCCCTTCAGGAAATTCAATAGGACAAGTTTCACTTTTTTTGTGAAAATAAAAATATTCCCTGCAATTTAAAGTAATTTACTAAAAAAAGTGTTTAAAATTGTTAAGAAAACAGAGACTAGAAGACAAATAAAAACAAAATCTAGACCTTAAATCAAATTGACCTTCACCAGTCCCCAAAAAAAAACCGAAAAATATATAAATAAATCATATAACATAAGCACTGACAATTTATTTTCTTGAATTATTATTAAATTGCTTCCATGGCAACCAGAAAGAAACAATATCACCCAATTGGAAGCAAATAATGAATTATATATATTTCAAAACAATAAATAAATAAATAAATAAATAAATAAATAAAGGGGATGTGTATATAAATAGCAGTTTGATAGTTATATAAATCATACTCTGAACTAAGACAAGAGCTTTGGAGTCATCGGTAGGAGGAGGAGGGTTGTGGTCTTGGGGGGGAGGGAGTTGTGGAATTACAGATTTCTCCTCAGCAACATTTTCCTTTGGAGTTTCATGATGAACAACTGGTTCAGGTTGAGGTTGAGGTTGAGGAGGGGGTGTAGTAGAAGTAGTAGTCTCAGTTGAAGTAGGTGCAGCTGGTGCTGATTCAGATTCCAACTTTTTTGGTTGCTCTTCTGTCATTTTTTCTAAACACTTGCTTGGAAGTAGTAATTGTTTTGCAGAAAGTGATGATGATAAGGAAATTTGTTGTAACCAAATTCCGCTATTTTATTTCTTCTAAGAAATATATAGAGGGATAGGGTTGGTTGGTTTGGTTGAGATATTATAGTTGTAGGAAGGTAAACTAAGTAACTATTAATTAGTTAATTAAGTAATTAGTACTACTCACTCTTCTAAATCGAATTTAGATTAGTAAAACTCAATTTTCAAATTATAAATAAATAAAAGCTTAGCTGGGTGGGTTTTATTGTTTGGTAATGATAGATAGGTACTACATGTATGAGTTGGCACAGCGCACCAACAACACCTTCTTCTGCGCCCCAAAAATATCTTCCACATTTTATTTTTTTTACTTTTTTAACGGATATATCATAACGTCATAACGTCGACATTACTTTTCAACAGATCGTCGACATTACTACATAATTGAATTATTATCGATATTAATTAATAAATTGTGTGCTACAAACTAAAATAATTAGACTTAGATACCTAATCAATTTTATTTAATGATAAATAATTCAGAAAAATCTAAATTTGATACGTGACTAAAATAATTCTTAATCAATATTATTATACTACTTATTAATTTATGCTATGAGAATATTATTTTATATAACAAAGCAATTGATGTAAAGAAACATTTGTTTGTTTCTCAACAAGAAAGTTAAGCCAGCATATACCTAATAAGCAAAGCAAATGAAGTAGGCATGACATATTGATCGGCAAATGAGGTATTTTAATTTTAGAGTTAAGATCTAAAAGAGAATGTTGATATCTGCTCCGAGTTTGAACACGTTCTTGCAAATAAAATATTCTTTTTAAATTTAAATATATGCTCTTAATTGAAAAATACTTTGCATTTACATTATTAATGGTATAAATTAATTTTTCATATCATATCATTAAAATTGTTAACTAATAACAAAATTTATGAAAATTCAAATGATATTGAGATACTCAATTGACTTACATATCAATAAAAAATATTGAACAAAAATAATAATATATTAAGACTACATAATCACTAAACACACACAAAAGAAAAAATATATACGAGTAAAAATCTCTTAGTTAGATTAAAAAAGTTGATTTAGAGATGTGATTCTTGACAAAAAAAATTTAATCCTAAATTGTATTCATCAGATGACAAAAAGAAAAATGAAATATGAAAAAAAAAAATATAGATACTAAACTTAGATGAGAGGAATTTTAAAAAATTAAAATATATTTTTTGTTATATTTTTTTCC
>JBBPBS010000968.1:19225231-19247313 GCA_037974835.1 Cicer judaicum
ATAATTAAAATGAACCTTAAATAAAAAATAAATAATACAAGATAAAACACTAAAAATAAATATTATATAAACATAAATAATAAATAATTTATTTTTATTAGAATGATAAATACTGTCTAAAACTCATATACATAAATATGAGACTTCATATTTAATTCAGAGACATAATATTTAATCTATTAATATCGAAATTTATCAGTTTAATTATGTATTACATATAAATATTATGTCTTACATAAAACTAAAAATATATTTAACTATTTCAATTTTTTTTCCTTGATTATTTATTTAAGCTTCTTGGAGCCATGTCATATTTTATTTTAAATAAATTCATATAACATCTCAATATGTTAATTTACCAACTATTTTCTTTTTCTCTTTTCCTACCCTTTCTTACATTTTTCATTTTACTGATTTTGTGCTGTGTTATTGGTGAGAGATTCTTTTATTTATTATTTGAGAAGGACAAAGGAATCACTTGACATGGGACCCTATCGTTAAAGATACTTGGTATCTGTTTCAATCAATCACGGCCACTTGCATATATTTCTTAGCAAAATATGTTATGAATAAATAATTATATCTTAAAGTTTAAATAAAATTATGTAGTATAATATTTTTTTTTATAATTTCAAGTGAGTGTAACAAAAAAATTTAAATTATCAACCTGATACATTATCAGTAAAATTTAAAGGACCAAATGATGCATTCTATTTGTTTTAAAATTGTGATGTCAATTAATTTCATTTTCAATTTGGAGTGAGAGTTAAAACAAAGTATTTTCTTCTTTGCCTTCACTTATAAAACCGTGGAAATAGATTATAATATGAAGTAGATTACAAGGGTGATGAGAAGTAATTAATTGTATAAAGTGGATTATATTTATAGAAATTGGCTTCCATGAAAAACAAGTTTAAAAGAAGAGATATTCACCAGCATAGGATAAGATAACGGATATATCTAGATGGTTAGGATTCCTATAGTGCATAAGGCTATAAATAAAAAGAGAGAAAAGAACAAGAAAACAGTAGTACAAGATTTTGTTGGTCGAAGGAACAAAACAATGCTAAATGTAGAAGTGGTGTTAAATGCCAAAGAGTCATAATCGCCACAGCCCATATGACAATTTCCGTTGGTTCTTTTCTTTCAAAATTCAAATGACAACAAAAATCACTTTATGGTCATTACTCATTCCAAGCATATGTCATTTTTTGTGTGGTGAATTGTCACGTGAGGCCATCCTTCAAGTTGCCTAACAATAATCAGGCTTATTTTGTTGTTCCATCAACTATTTATTAGGAGATTTAAGATTTTTAAATAGGTCTTTAAATTTTAAAAAAAAAAATGTAATTAAATATTTGAGTTAGTCGGTAATTTTGTAATTAGATAATTGAATTAAAAAATTAATTTATTCTTAAACTTTTAACTAATTTGTAATTAGCTCTTTAAATTTAGGGACCCAAATAAAAACAATTTAAAAATACAATGGCCTAATTAAAAATCATGTAAAAAATTAAGAGGATCTAATTATAAATAATTTACAAGTTTAGGAAATTGATTATTGTTATTTTTAGTGTAGGGATCTAGTTAATTTTTGTATAAAGACAAACCCGATTACATACTTTTTTTAATAGAAGGATTTATTTTAAAAAAATGTTCAGGACTTACAGAATAATTAAACATTTTTAGAATTAATCTGACATATAATGGATGTAGTATTATTTATTATTGACCATTCAAGATTCGCAAGATGGGATAATAAGTCTTCGGTTTGATTTGCACCCACCCATTTGTCTAAAGTAACTGCAATTGTGGCAAATCTAGTTTAGGATAATTGAAGTTAATTGATATACAGATTACACCTTCACTATCAAACATATGATTTAATGTCAGTTTGGAAATCACTTTTTTTTAACTTTACACAAACAGACAGTAAATTAATGTATTATATTTCGTGGATACCATTAACAATGAACTAGAAGCTGTGTCCAACAATATATAAACAAGTAGTATTCCCTTGTTCTGCCTATTGCAAACTATTAGCAGATATGACATTAATTAATTAATACATATAAAAACATGATGCCAATTAGAGAAATCTATATGGGTGCATAGTCCTCTGCAGCTGCAGGAGCTTCAGAAATGGCAGATAACACAACAAAAGTACCAAATAAGATAGTAATCAAAGCAGTGAAGTTGACAAGTAGAGCCTCAGAACCATATTTTGCCAATCCTGAATTCTCCAGGAATGTGAGCTTCTCTAGAAACCCAAGAGAAGCTGTGCCAATAGCCAAAATATACACAAACAGCCCAATTAATACATGCCAAGGAAGTGACTCACGTCTAATTGATGAAGTTCCACCAGGGTAGAAAAATACCACAAACCCAAATATCCACTGCAAGTATAAAAAATACAATGTTACAAAATGTTGGAAGATAACTGTGTTCTAATACACCTGATAATCAATACTTCACATCATGCCTGCTGATCAAATCTAAGCCCTTATTAGGACTTAGCTAACTATAAGTTGGGGCAAAAATAGGTCAAACTAAACGATAGTAGTCTATAGCCTAGCCTACATCAGACTCAACCACTCAGGTCAAACCAATTCTTTTTTTAAAATAGACAAGGCCGCAGGCCTTTTTTAGAAGCCTAGTTCACTTAAAATATTAGGCTACCGATCACCAAAAAAGTCTTTTAGACCTATCAAGCCAGCCTACTTAAAGAAATATATTTGCAAAATCACAGCGGTTCGCCAATCCAAGCAAAAACAAACATGCACTTAGTGTGTTTGAAAACGCGGTAGTTTATCAATTATCGCGTTTTAATCCAATTTTCACCGTGAAAACTAGAAGTTCCAATTTGTAGCTTTAGCCTCACCGTGGTTTTCCACCATGAAATCACCAACCACCATGTTCCCAAACACTTGCTTAATCGTTTAACGGAATCATAACTAACTAACTTAATTAGCCAAGTCCTAAAAGCCCAGACTGTCATATAAGTCAAACACTCCAGTGTTATCCACAACTGATGGTGAAGTATGTCAGCCAACCTAAAATCCTCTTTATAAATATGGTGTTTGCAGCCTATAGCAAAAGCATAGCGGATATAATAGGCATTGGCATTGCAGCTGACATAGAATCCACCATGTCTCAATGTCATGGCGTCAATTTGACAACTGATACATTCAGTGTAAACAGCAACATCAATGACAATAAGAAACCATAATCATATCCTGATAACGTGCTTTCAAAGAATAGTAGAATATACTAGTACTATGCAATGGTTTACCTGAACGCCATAAAGGCTAATAACTCCAATTCCAAGCCATGAATGCAAGCTGTACAAATTGGCAATCCCACTTTCATTGTGATTCTTGAACGCAGCGGAAATTCCAACTATTCCAAGTATTAATGCAATGGCGTGGAGAATAAGGTGTATCAATTTCTTTACTTCCTTCTTCAAGGGAAGAGATTTGTAACTTATAATGGCTGCAATTTTTTTACAATTGTGAAACAATTTGTAGGTCAATAAAATCCAATGGCATTGACTCATAGAGCAGTAAAATGTGAAGTGTGAACTTATTTTTCTTACCTTCGCCTCCAAATATTATTAAGCCAATAAGCATAAGAACAGGATGAAGCTGGATAAAGAAAAAATATATGTAAGATAAGGGAATTCATAAATGATACTACTATAGCACAACCCATGAACCCAACAATAAATTTAATTATTATGCGTGTGCATGAACTATTTGAGAATTTTTAAATAGATCTCCAAACGAACACAAATATTGCAATTGAATCCCTGTATTTGTCAAAAATATTTAATTAGATAATCAATCAACTAGCCTAATAAATTATTCTTCATAGATTTCTTTAACTTCATGATGCATGATTACAGATCATGACTTGATAATTATTTATATTTGAAGGACCATATCTCTGATACCACTTTATTAAAATTACAAACTACTTAATCAAAATAAGCATATATTAATTTGAATCTTAAATAAAGGGACATATGCAAATGGAATAGTCAATTGCTTATAAGTGCAAGACACTGCAAAATTCCAAATTCACATTATCTTAAACTAGAAAATAAGCAAGGTGTTTCATTGTCTTAACATCCATGAGAATCGATAATTCTAGTGCTAATGATAGCACTAGTGAACAGGTGGAACAATATCATTTATCTAAGTCTAGTGCTTGAGCTAGCACCACATAGAAGCAGTACCATTAGGAAAATCCATTTTTCAATGTGTTATCTGTATGTCCATCATACATGATAGAAAATTTGGACCCCATCAATTATTAAATTCAAAAGGAGTAGGTACGGAATGGGACAAAAAATGAAATTAAACATATTTACAGCTAATATTAAGACCTTCTAACAACTATCAAATCTTCTTGGGTCCTAAATATGCTTGATTCATACAATGAAAAATCCACATAAAGAAAACAAAATAGTAATTTTTTTAATTCCCTTCCCCTATATTTTTTGTTAAAACAAATTTACAAAAGAGTTGGAGAAGTAATGAGAATTAAAGCAAATGAGCAAGTTCAATCTTTAATTTTGAATTATCAATGTACCTTTATGTGAAAAGTGAAGGGTTAAGGAAAAAAAAAACAAAATTTTTGTTTGTTGTAACAACCAGAGCACATCATGAAAAAGCAAAGGGGATCGGATACTATAATGATGTGAATGACTGACTTTTAAGTATAAAAACAATACCCCATATTATTTTTATTTATAATGAACAATGTCCCATATTTAATTGATTACAAGTGGCAGCAGCTTCATTAATGTAGTGATAATATTATATAACACGAGATACATGTATACTTGACTTTATCCTAAAACAAGTGTTTATTGAGAGGCTCCTAAAAACAGTTAATAGAACTGATTTTTTAATTAAGGAAACATATCAGAGTTGTTAAAGTGTTTGAAAGTAGAGATAAAAATTATAGTACACAAAAAAGTAGAGATAAAAATTTAATTGATGCACCGGTAATAAAAATATCTATATGATTCTGTTAAAAAAAAAATCTTAAATCAATTGCAGATTTTGATCCAAGTCATTTCTTCATTTTCAAACTATACATGATACAACTAGAATAACTTTAGCTTTTTCTAAACAAAATCTCTTACCTTCGTTAAAAAAAAATTATGCAAAACATTTTCTTTCTGTCTGGAGACATTTATAAAACAGACACTAGAATAGACACTCTAATTATATCACTAAAAACATAATAATATATTTTAAAATTACAAATACCAGATGTATGGTTCTATTTCTACAAATTAAGGCGAATATTTTAATTGTTTCATATAATAAATGACAAAAATAAATGTAGGCGTAGAAAAAAAAAAATTGGTTGATGCAACTTTCGGAGAGAATAGGGTAGGGGTAGGAGGGAGTGTAAGTGTCTTTTAAAGACAACTCATACAATTTTTCCTTATCTTAATTTTTCTTTTATTAAAAAAATACAGTATTTAAATCAATTAATAAGTCGAATAAATTCAGAAAAAAATTAGTTAGCAAAATAAACCCCATTTTTATTGCATATAAACACCATTTATTATTATTATTGACTAGACTAGATTGGTAGGTGAGATAAATCTGGAAAAGCATTCATATTCAAACATTTCCACAAGTTCTTAGTCAAACAAAAAAAAAATCACCCAAGTTCTGGCGTTCAACAATCAGCTAAGTATAGTAAAAAGAAAAAACAGCTAAGTACACGTTAATCTGTATAATTGTACTTATTTATTACAAAATTTGCAAATTAAGTGCATAGACCTATTCCCAAAAACTTGAAACAAACATTGGAAGGAAATTTGAAGTTAAGTTAAGAGTGAATAACATTCAATTTCGCAGAAAGAAGGAGAAACATAAAACCTAAAAACGGTTGATACCAAATAGACGAAGTTAAAAAAGAATAAAGAGAGAGAGAGTAGTACATTGAAGATGAGAGCCTTGTTGGAAGAATTCCAAGCCAAACCGCCCCTGAAATGTAAGTTCCAAAGCAAGACTAATACGATGACGACAAGACCAAGAAGATGAACAGCGTACGTGAAAGGAACAGCAGGAACAGCCAACGCCATGTTCTTGTATTGAGAGTGTACGGTTTGTATCTGTTGAGACTTGAGACTAGATTGATTCTGAGAGTGGGTAGTTAGTTAAAAGAAAAGCTACAACAACTCTTCCCACCGTACGATCTCTATCGAAATCTTTCTTCTCCTTACCTACATGCTCGCCACGTCGCTCTTTCTCTTACCACTCTTTTACGACTACCTATAACTTCTACTTCTATAAATATTAAAAATCTTTTTTTCCCAAATTATGTCTGCCAACTATTATGTTCTTTTCGGATTAGTATTAATTTTTTTATATTATATTGCACTGTTTTTTTTTAAATTATATACATTTTCCTTTAAATTTTATAATTTTATTATATTGCACTGTTAAAAAATTTAATGGTATATTAAAAAACTAATAATATATATATATATATATATATATTATAAAATTGTAAATTCTTATGTGACTCAAAATTCACTATGTCGGATGAATTTAGGCAGCAATCACAACAAAATGCAGCTTTGATTACATGTTGTATGCTGATCTATGCAATGACGTTTGGTTTTGTAAGAGAACAAATAAAGAAAAGAAATAGAAAAATAAAAAACAAAAACGCAATGACTCATCTTATCCTTCTTCAATGAAGAAAGAGACAGTAAAGAGTGAAAACCCATCTACTCGGAACTAGCTAACGGTGAAAATTATACCAAACACATCATGTAGTCACGTGACCATCTCTCCGTGCCCTGTCCCGTGAGCAAATATCACTAACTTTTGTCTAAGGCTAAATTAGACAATATTAACAGTTAACTTCTAATTTCAATAAGAATATAATTATCATTTGCTGTTTTTTTTTAATAAAACAAAACAAAGCAAAACTCTAGTCATATTTAGAGGAGCTTAGCCTGAATTTTGTGTAGGCATGTAACAATGTATGTATATATTACATTAAATATTTTTTTTTATAAAAGATGAAATATATATTTCTTAAATTAGAGTGAAGAGACGACGTCATAATTAAAAAAAAAAACAAAGAAAAAATATTAAAATTCCTTAAATACCTATAGCGAGATTTTTCAATGAAATGTTTAATGTTTGTTTAAAAAGTTTGAAATATTTAAATACGTGTACACCCCCCCGTCCCAATTCTATCCAAAATTCTTCATTTTATTGTTCCTATTTTTTCATTTTTTATTTTGGCTTATTTATAGAAAAATAAATCAATAACCAATAACATATGACCAAAAGATCGTCCCAATAATGCACCTATCCATTTGTGTTTTTCTTTTATGAATTAATAGTAGTTCTCATCACTCTGATTGCTAATTCTATAAATTGTAGTAATTTGGAGGCAATTTCTCCCATAGAAAAAACAAAATTAAGAATTAAGAAAAAGAAAAGTTAATTTATTCTCCTTGTTTTGTGACAACAATTCAAAGGGTTAAGGTGTTGGAAAGCAAGGCTATGTTTGTCACAGGAGATTGGAACGCGATTATGAACCTGAAACAACTTTGCTTTTCATGCTAACATGCAATGCTGCAAATTTGGTCTCGAAAAATACTGGTTTATGGCTAAAAGTTCAAGCAATTATTAATCGCTTTATTGATTTCAAATTAAAGGGTTGTATTTTGAGCTTTTGCATATGCTAACTAATGAGAATCAAATGATCTTCTCTATGTGTCTGTGGAGCTTATGGAAATCAATAAATGAGTGTACAAATGTGAGGCACATTCAATAGAGTTTGCACTAGACTGTAAAACTGTTGTGGATGCCATACATAGCAACAAGAATGATTAATTTGAATTTGGGCACATTAATATTACTCTATCTAAATAGTCATCAAGATTATAAAGTGACTTTTGTTATGAGACAATCGAACATGGTCACTCATCACTTAGGGAGAACTTCCATTTCATATGTTAGTTCTTATATTTTCTATGATTCTCTAGTAATGATTTAATAATTATTGACCAATGAAATGATATTGATTGACATTTCTTAAAAAAATATTATTATAAAAAAAATGTCCACAATCATATTTAGTAAATCATTTTTAATATTTGTACGATATTAAATATAATAAATAATATTAATTAACTATTAAAACATTAATTAATTAATAATAATGACATCAAATTATAAAGATGATGTGGCTCTACTTTTATCTAATTCAACAAAACCACTTCAATATCATATCATTTGTGAAATTGTCACGTCATAAAAATTAAATAATGATCAACAAAATTTCAAAAATTAAAAATTAAAAAAATTATTTTTAAAAACAAAGCGATTAAAAGTTAAATTAAAACAAAATAAAATGACACTAATGCATTTAAAATTTATTTATATTAAATAATTTATTTGTCTTTTTATTAATATATATGTCCATACATACATTAAATAGTGGGACTACTATCATTTTATGACATGTGTTGTTAACGAGAAAATCCTTAATTAAAATGGGAAAAAAAATGAAAAAAATTGACATGCTAGAAGACTATGTTAGTGTTCTTTTATTTGACCAAAGACTTATAATTAGCCACATTTGTAAGGCTCCAAAAAGTTATATTCCATTTTCTAATTGTAACTCGATCAATACGAATAAGCATGGCAAATCATTCAAAGCAATGGAACATGCGTGAAAATTTGTTTTGAAGACAAACCTTAGTATAGGTGGTTAAAATTCTAAATCTATTAACCTCTCTATTTAAAAATAATATAAATTTACAGTTTTATTAACTTTTATAATTGAGATAATAATTTAATTAATGTTAATTTATTAAAAATAAATAAAAAATATATTTTATTATAAATTAATTTCATCAAATCAATATAAATTATTATCTTAATAATAAAGATAAAGATAATCGTTGGTTTATATTTTTTTAAAAAAATACTTTATCAAATTCAATATAAAATATAATATTGGTGTTCTCTCGAATTAAATTGATTTTGATCAATTTGATAAACATTTAAGTAAATAACTATAATTTGTAACGGATTTTTCTTACATCTTTATAATACATTTTTTTTTAAGTTTATAATGTTTTTTTATTTTTTTTATTTTTATTCTTATTATATTAATAAAAAATTAAATATTAATTAAAAATATATCTTTTTACGCTATTTTATAATTTTTTCAACTAATTCAATTACTTACCTTACCAAACACTTCAAATTAAAACTATGACTTATAGCTATTAACTTTAAACATGTTTTTTGTTTAAATTTATTATTTTAAATTATTTTTAAATAAATATACTTAGACATACATTATTTTATATTTAACTTATTTTAATTAAAATAAATTTATAAAATTAATTATCTCAAAATTAATTTTTTTTATCACAAAATCTAATACGTACAAAATTACCAACTCGGGGAACAAGATTATCGTGAAATTAAATCTGAATTAGTCTTGCAGATTTAATAAGATATGTTTGCCAGCTATATGATAGTGTATAAATATAAATACAAACTTATAATTCGTACATTTTTATACCCTTTTTATTTATTTATTAAGTGATAAATATATTTAAAATTTAAAATCTAAACTCGAAATAAAATATCAATACAATACCATCTTTAAATACTCATGTTACCAAGTTATATATATATATATATCAATACATTGAAAATTTATTATATGGAAAATAAATAAATAAATAAATTCCTACTAATAACTTACTAATAATTAATTAATTGAAAATTAAATGCTTTTAAATTATATTAACTTCCTCTCTGGGTAAAAAGGCTTAGGGTAATTTTAGTCTGAGATTTTATATAAAATAATAATAATAATAATAATATAAAAGTGTTCAACAATTTGTTTGATTATATTTCTACAAGAAATTATCAGTGTTGCCAAAACAATTATTGATGTAATTATATCAACTTTGATATCTAATGTGGAATGATCCTCTCTATTTTTTTTTTTGTTACAAATGTCAAATGATTGTAAATAAAAAAAAGGTAGAGTTTACAAAAACGGGCCTAGTAACCCAAACATATTGGGTTCGAACTTGATTGGGTTGGTCATAAGGCTAATAATTGAAATATCTACGTTTCCCTTTTTTACTTTCATTCTAACCTCCTAAAGTACATCAAAATATAATTTTGTATTTTTTAGTTCCTATTATTTTATTGTTAAATTTTTTAAAAAAAATAAAAAGAAATTGAAATTTTAGTTGAATGTAAACCTTATGAAATATAATATTTTTAAAAAATTTCAAAATTTTGAATGAATGTAAAATTTTCAAAATGTAATTTTTAAAAGGTTCAAAAAAATTCAAAACTTTAAATTAATGTGAAACTTCTGAAATATAATATTTCAAAAGTTTAATAAAATATTAGAAATTTAGTTAAATGTGAAATTTCTAAAATATAATTTTTTTATAATTAAAAAAAATCGAAAATACACAAATCTTTTAATATACGAATTTCAAGAATTCTCAAAAAATAAAATCAAAATTTGAAAATTATTGAAATTTTAATAATTTTTAAAAAATTATAATATCAAATAGTAGAGATAAATTTTGTTTTCATTGCTAGCTTCAACTTTTTTCATACGGGTCTGAATAATACAAAATGGTTTGAATTATCAATTCCCACTAAAAGACATCTAAATATGAGACTTAATGTTTTAGGGACTAATTACTTTTTTTTTCTAAAGAATTTAACCATAAAATTCAACATTAAATTGTGGCGTTGGGTTCGTCATTGTCTGTGGTGGCAGCCCCAGATGGGGACGGTGTGGTTACTCTCCCTATTGTTGTGGGGTGTGTCGAGCAACATTGTCAGCATATTTCTTGACATTGTTGCACTAGTTTCAGTCACTTGGTTGATGAATCACATGAAATCATTTAGTTGACGAATCACATTAAATCATCATGTGAATAGGCTAAGGTTTTTAAAACAATTTTAGACTAAAAAGTTAAAAAAAATTGAAAAATAAAAGTAAAACACAAACTGTTTTATTTTTTTAGTTTTAAAAAATATATTCTTATTTGTGGGTTTTGTCCAAATATTCTGTTGTCTTGATGTGGAACTTCCAACAGGTCACGATGTCTTGCCCATTATAATTAATTCTCGATGTCATGTCTTGCCTTTGCTGTTGCACATGACCATTCGCATGCCAACATAGCATGCATTATCTACTACTACTACTACTAGTATATCAATCAATTATCACTTCCCCTTTGTTATACATAAGTATCAATCATTAATCACAATAATGATATAATGGATTATTAATTTCAATTCAACCGTGGTATTTATTTATTAAAATAAAAATATATGTTAAGTATAATTTATAGGTAGTATTAAGTGAAAAGTTTGATCTAATTAATTTTTGTGGGTCAATTGAGGGATAAGAGAGTGATAACTCTTTGCAGGGTAGTTTATAAGTATTGTTGTAATGTTAATTTTATTATTATTATTATTATTTAAGCACAATATTTTATTTTATCAAAGAAAATTACAACTACTCTGTAGTCTTTTAGACATCGTTTATCAAACTTCGTAATAAATCTCTGAAGTTTTTATGTGTGATTTTCTCTTAATTCTTTTAAAATTATGTTAGTATTTTAATACAACAAAATGAATATTAACAAATGATATATAAATATTTATTTATTAAAATTATATTTACCAAATTCTAATCAACATATTTGCCCTACAAACATAGCAAATATAATTTTTTTTTAAATATATACTTTGATATACATTTCTTGTGATTTGTATATTCAAATGGTAAATTGTGAATTTTTTGTTCACTTTGAAACTTACTCAAACATATTGGACAATCAATTTCTCTAAATTGGAAAGCGGTAGAGACAATCAATTTCTCTAAATTGGGTGCGCTTCTTTGTTAATAAACAAGGGATTAGAGATAACAATTTTGTCGTATCATGTTTGCTTTAGAAACTAGTCAAGGGAGTAATATAGAGCAAGAAAATAAACAAAAACATGAACTCTTCTTCTCCCTCATAAATCATGAGACAATTTTTTGTCCATACTAAAATACCATTTATTTGTTTTAAACAAAAAATTATTATCTCTTTATTCGGTCTTCCATCCCTCTATTCTTTTTCTCTAAGGTCTCGTATTTCTCTCATATTTATCTCTCATCTCTCTATAGATCTACTCTCATGTCTCATTCTCTATATATTCTTATATTTTATCTCTCATCACTCTTATTTCTCATGTCTATCTCATTTTATCTCTCTATTTATATATCTCAAAACTCTCTTATGTATCTTTTCTCGTCTCTTTTATCTTTCTAATCTCTTATGTCTCTGTCTAGTCTCTAATGTCTCTTACTCTCTATCTCCATCTTATCTTCTCTCTCTACTATAACTCTATATCATATTTTTCTCATTTCATTTATTAATATTTGAATTCATAAATATCAATAAAATTACACTATAATAAAAATTATATTATTTTATATGTGCATAGATATATTAAACAAAGTGCCCTGCAATTTTTTTTTATAATACATCACCCATCAAATATAGTAGAATATAAAAAAATGTTATGTAGAATTATGTTCTATATACTATTTTGTACAATATTTACCCTTCTGAAAATCAAACTATAGAATTCCAATTCCTTTTACTATTTTATCTCTCAACAAAATTTTATAGCATGAGAAATAGCATGTTATACATATATATGAGAAACATTATTAACAGACTGTCAAAATAAAATATGATTAAATACAACACTTGACTTAATTACAAACCATTAAAATTTATCGTGTAAACGAACAGTTTTGCACACGCGCACGGACATCTCAAGTATTAAAAAAAACAATTGATCATCTTTTTAAATATTAATACATACTATTTTAAAAAATTGGTGTTATTTACGATATCTATATATACACATAAAATATCATTTTCTTTTTATTTCGGTGCATTGAACGGTTGCCATTTCTGACGACATTCTAAACACTAGTGTTGGTAACGGTTTATCCAAATCTATTTTTTCTTTTATAGAGTTCTGAAAGAAATACAATAAATAAAGAGGATCTCGCAAGATATTAATTACAATGTTCATTTTAAAAAAAAAACTATTAATTATGATAAAGTTCTTTTTTTTTTTTCTTTTTCTTTAGAAGATAGTAGAAGTAGATGATACTATTATAATATGAGTGGGTCTCGCAAGATACGAGTGCAAGAAACCAATAGTGACATCTATACTTTTGAAGATAGAAACATAAATACGGAAGACGATGAACAATCACCTACACATTACAAGCCCAATATAACATAACTTAAAGTAAACTAACCCATTAAGTAGTTATTAATGATATCAAATATTGGAAAAATTTTGAAAAGAAAAAGTAACTAACTTAAAACATGAAATTTAACATGCAGTTGATTATTAAAAAAAAATATATATATATATATAATATATATACGATCTCTTAATTTAATTTTAAATAATATTTCAGTATTTTATTTTTTTATTTTTTCTAAATTTTGATAATTTATTTAATTTTATTACAACAATTTAAAAATATAAAAAAAATTAAAAATATAAATTTATTTGAAGATTTGAAATATAAATTTAATAAAATTTGCATTATATTAAAGATAATGATTAATTTTATAAGTTTTGTTTGAAAATTTTGATAAATTTTTGTAAATAAATAATAAATTTTAAAACATAAAAAATCAAATTGTTTACTTCAAAATAAATAAATAACCAAATCGAGAAAAAAAAACTGAAATATTTTTTGAAATTAAATTAAAAAATCGTTGAAACAATTATTCCTATAAAATAATAAAAGTTAGGTATATGTCAATTTGCATAATGGTGATTTTGCTATTCACTTATGTTTAGCCATCAATATCTTACCTCTAAAACACTATATTAATCAAGAGCTCACTCAAATAAAAAGAGAGAATCAAAATCAATTATATGTTGTACTTAAAAAAGAATTAATCTCGTGTTATATTCAAAATAAAATAAAGTTGTACTTAGAAGAAGAAATGATAATCATATTCTATTCAAAATAAAATAAGGTAAATGCTATTACGATGTGATAAATAATTTATCATATATCATATTTTTCTTTAAAAAATCAACTTATAAAATGAGTTATGTCGTTCTTTATAAATTATTATAAAACTCTTTTTATTATGTAAAACTTAAATTTTTTTCAATATTAAATATATTAATTAATTTTAAAAGATAAAAAATAAAACCAAGCATACACTCTAATATTTATTTTCCATTAATTATCCAAGTTGTGTCTCTTTTTGCTCGTCCATATCCATTAGTCCAAGCTGATGATTTTTCCACGCCATGTTTGGTGATCAATGATTTGTTGTCACTTTTGAAAACGCAATTGAATTTTTATTATTAATTAATATTAATATTAGTATTACTATGATACAAGACCGAAAGTCTGAGACAAAGGAGAGGAGCTGTAGCCTTCAATTTGGTGGTAGGGAGAAAAAGTTAGATGCTTTGGACAGGACATTCATGTTGAAGAATTAAGAGGTATTTTCCTACACCTTTTTCAAAAAAGAAAAAGAAAAAAAAGAGAGAAAATGACTCTTGAATTTTTTAATATATGAAATGTCTTGAAGGATTACTTAAAATTATTACACTTGATACTTGATAGTGATGTAAGTGTGTGTAGTGGAGAGAGAGGTTGGAAACCATTACTAAAACCTGAATGCAGCATCACCAATATTTTAAGGCTACCATTAATTGGATCCCTATAAACTCGTGTCTATGGAATCAAATTTTTGTATAAATCAGTTTGAAGTCCACTCTAGCCACTTGCTTACTACATAGTTGAAAATCAATTATTTTAATGCCAAGGATTTTTTTTTTCTTTCTGATTTGGTGGTCACTTATTCTATTAGTAATATAACCAATAAGACTAAGTTCAAATGGACAAAAACTAAGTTGAAATTGTTCACACGAATTCGAATTTCAAAATTTATAATTGTACGTGTCAATTTCAAATTACAATATCACTTAAGTTATAGGAAAAAAATAATAATTTATAATATTTTTATTAAATAGTATTTTTTGAATTTAATTTTTTTTCTTTTCAATTTTTGTGTATCACTTTATAAGACAATTATATATCCAATATAATTTGGGATATTTTCCAAAAGGTTCCAATTTATCGTTGATAACTTGATGTGTTTTATTTTATCTATTTATTTATTATTATTATAATACAAATTATATAAATAATTTCACTACGTGAAGATCTGTTTAGGCGCCGACAGTGGCATGTGCTGAATGTGTGCACACAAATGCCTACTATGTTACTAAGAAAGTATAATGCAATTATTAGGAAAGATAAAGTATTAGGCAAATATTTGATAGAAAAAGTAATATATTAAACATTAAATTATATCTTTGACTGTGCTAATAAATATTAATCATGAATAAATTTTCAATTTTGTAATTCTAATTTAAAATAAAATGAGTTAAACTGTTTAAGTATATTTTAAAAAATTAGACAAACAAATTAATGCCATTAACATTCTTATGCAATTACATTTTTTCAAATATTGTAATATACAATACTATTATTATTATTTTACAATTTTGATTACAAATTCAAAGTTATTTGTGTATTTTATATGTTTTCTACCCTCACCAATAACATTATACCGTTTGTTGTGTGTAGGAGATATTACACATATATATACACACATTTAACTAACAATTGAAACATATATGCTTTGCTTTTAATTTGTTCATTGTTATTATGTATATGTGTGTGTTGAAAGAAGAGTGAACATATTGGTGGGGGACCAACCCACCTTTACATTTACAACTCATATTTGTGATTAAACTTTCTTCATCATGTCATTGCAGCAGAAAGGTGCAACATTTATGTCTTGGTGGGTTGTTACTTATCAAAGACAGCCCAGAAAGCACATGGACATTACTCTCCCTTTTTACTTATACCATTTAAATACCTATTTTCATTGGTAAATTTGGTCAAATTAAAACGTCATTCTCCCATCCATTTTAAATGTTAGCACTTCAAACATTTACATTCTAGCTACTCATTTATCCCTCTATTCCAAACTAGGCTTTTTATTCCTTTCATTCACTTCTATTTCAAGCTGCTCTCAACACCCATTTCAATAATAATAAAGTAACGGTAATATTTTTTTTCTTGGAATTTTAACCCAAAAAATTATTATTTTAAAAACTTTGTTTATCGCAATTTTCATGTCTGTGTGTTGAGGGCATTAAATCCTACTATCTGCTGTATCTATGTGAAATTGTGAACTTTATTTTTTTTTAGTCATAGACACATATATTAAAAAATAAAAATTATTGTAAATTTAGTCTTTTTTATCTTTAATTCAATAAATAAAAACATGATCCATTTAAGAATGTTTAGAAAAAAAGAAAAATATTATTAATGATATTTTGATTTTTTAAAAGAATTAAGATTTTAGAACAAAAATAAAATGTTTAAAGACTAAAGGTCCTGATAAATAAAAAAAATGATCCCTTTGTATTTATTTGCATATTATTTTTGTATTTTTTTTCTTCATAATCATTGATAATTCAACTGCAATTAAGATTTTCAAAAAAATATTTTCAATTTTTGTTAAAAAAATTAATAGTAATCTAAATAAGTCTATTTAATTTATTAGTAGATTTCAAATAAGATTTTTAACAATTTCACTTTAATTTTTTCCCCATAAAATACAAAAGTTAAATAAGTAATTATTATTATTCTATAATATGAGAATATATTAAGGGGAACAATAAATATTTTCAAGTAATTCAATAATATATAATTTGTTTTAATTCAATTATTTTTTTTACCAAAATAAATCATCCGTCAAGATTCAAAGAATTATCACATCTTCACAATTTTTAAGATGTTTACAACATACTTTTAAGTTATTATAAAAAAATAATCTAATTAACATTAAATAAAATTGAAGATATTTCATATAATACATTATAATGCTCAAATATTTTCTCATGCAATACAATTGTTATTTTTGGCTTAAATATAGTTTTAATTATATATATATATAATAATTAATATTATTAAAATAAAGTTAATATCTTTAAAAATTAATGTCTTTGACCATCGTGAATCTCAATCAACCCTCAAAACCAACACTGTAAATATATAGTTACTACTATCAACAATTTCAAATAACTAAATAAAGATCATACTTTTATATCATAATCTTAATTTATATTCATAAATTAATTTTTTGGGCTAATATTTTCATTTCGATTATTTTCCTACATCCCTTGTCCTTGCTAAAAAGCAGAAAGTAACAAAAATGCAATTACAAAAAAAAAAAAAGCTATGTTCCCTTTACTTGATGAACCTTTTGTTAATAATAAAGCCATGAGTAGAAGCTTCTTCTAATAGTATCAAATTTATTTCCTTTATTGCTTTTTTTTATTAGTTTGCTAATCATACAAGTTCAGTATCTCAAACAAGAAACGAATTCACAAGACTCTTGACACCTCATTAACCGACTTTCTCACAATAAATAAATTTCCATTGTTTCAAAAATCAACATTTAAACATAGGATAGCATTCTTCCAACTTTAGTCGCAAATAATAATGTTTGGCTAATAACAGATTTGTTTTGCATCCATATAACATTGCAACCGCAATATTTTCCAGCCTGACAAAATGTTCAAATCATGGAGCAAGAAGAACAAGATCAAGGCTGTGTTCAAATTGGATTTTCAAGCAACTCAGGTAAGTAAACAAATTTTTTTGTGATTATATGTTTGTTTTACTAGTATTGAGAATATACGTTAGTTATGATTTATAATTTGTTGTGTTCAGTTATTGAGCAACTGTGATGAGAATGTTGTGAAAAACTAATGAACAGATTCTGCAGACAGTGTATGATATTGTTTTTTTTTTTTTAAACTTTTTTTTTTTATTAGGTTCCAAAGATGAAAAAGTCTGCACTGATGGTATCTTTGGTGCCAGATGATGTTAGGAAACCAACAGTGAAACTAGAGAAAACTGCTGTTCAAGATGGAACTTGTTTATGGGAGAATCCAATTTTTGAATCAGTTAAACTTGTTAGGGATTCAAAATCAGGAAATCTCCATGAGAAAATCTACCATTTCATTGTTTCAACTGTAAGTAGTATTGTATAGCTGTAATTTTATATTGTTTTATACCCAAATTGAACTTTTGTTTGGAAAGTTTAAATCTTTTTATGATGCCTTGTAGGGATCTTCAAAATCTGGATATCTGGGAGAAGCCTCAATTGATTTTGCTGATTTTTTAGCAGAAATTGAGCCAATTACTGTTTCTTTACCCTTGAAGTTTGCAAATTCAGGCGTAGTTTTACATGTTAGTACCCTCTATCTTTCGTAGCTTGGTATTTGTATTTCTTAGTCTTAACTTGCTGATTCTCAGGGGAAAATGACCCTGAGAATAAGAAGTTTGGTCGAGAGATAAATAAAGTTTAGTCAATGATTAGGAGCTTTGTCATGTTTTATACTTAAAATATATGCAATATCATCAGATAATTACAACTTACAAGCATTATTAACTTCGGAACTTCTTACATAAGATTCTTTTTATACAGGTAACTATTCAGAATGTTGAAGGATATACTGCTGAAAGGTGAAAATGAACCATAACATACAGTTAATTAACCATTGATATTTTTTTTTCTCACTTGATTTCTCTTCTATATGCACTAAAAAGTAAAAACTATACCTTCTTTCCAGAAATGGGGAAGATAATGGAGCTGTGGGACTCTATAGTGATGGAACCTTGAAACACCAACTGAGCTATGCAAGTACAGATGAAAGTTACAATCTTGATGAAGTAAGGTTTTGTAAGATACTTATATAAACACTTGTGAGATTGTTTGGAAAAGTTGATAGAAACAATTGATTACATGTTTATAAGCTGTTTTCAGCTTATTTGCATAAGCTCTCCATGAAAATGGTTTAAATATTTATTTTTTGCTATAAAATTCTTATACATAAGCACTTATATGATAAACACTTAAGTTGTAAGTGTTTAAATAAGCTATTTATCCAAAGAAACAAGGCTACAGTTGCAACTTTTCTAAACAGAAACTTCTTATGAGGATAAGTTATGAAAACAAATAAACTTTTTATAAAACTATAGTTTCATTTATTTTTATTGCTATCTTTTAGAATGGGAACCTGGCCAAGCCTAGATCTGAGTACTCTGAACAAAATGCATCTAATGGCATCAGTCCTGTGGTAGCTTCATGGGAGGATCCTTATAGCTTCAGACACAACTCAATGCCATCAAGAGGAGCAGTTGAGACCAATGCAATACAAACCAAAGTGCATAAGAGGTCAAATACGGGCTGGTCAGTCGGTTCGGCATCAGATGGAAGTTTAGGTGACTGGACAAACAGCGTGGAAGATAATCTTCCAAGAGAAAGATTACAAGAACCTTCAGGCAATGCCATTGAAAATCTCAAAAGTGAAATTACTTCTCTAAAGAGACAGGCAGAAGTATCAGAACTAGAGTTACAATCGCTTCGGAAGCAGGTTGAAAAAGAAAGCAGTCGGGGACAGAATTTATCGAGACAAATCATCGGCCTTCGAGACGAGAGAGATATGCTCAAAACTAAATATGAGCAACTCAAGTCCCAACAGAACTTCAATAGTAATACTAATGAGAGCAAAACCTCTAAAAGTTTGAAGTCTGATATTGAAAATAGTAGGATTCAGTTGGAGGCTATGAAGGAAGAGCTTGTTTATGAAAAGGAAATGAGTAGCAATCTTCATTTGCAACTGCAGAAAACACAGAACTCAAACTCTGAACTTCTTTTGGCTGTGACAGACCTTGAAACAATGCTAGAACAAAAGAATAAGGAAATATTGGAACTATCTTTCAATTTAAAATCTCAGAAAATTGCTAAAGAGAATGATGATGACATGGAATTAGATTTTTTGCGGCAGAAGATTGCGGACCAGAATAGTGAAATGGAAAATTGTTACAACCAACGCGAGGAGCTAAGCGAGAATATAAAAGAGCTCACATTGGAGTATGATCTTCTTAAGAAAGAAAATGTGGATATCTCTTTGAGATTAAAGCAAGATGAAGCAAAACACACCATGTTACAAAATGAACACACTGCTTCTTTAGTTACAATACAACAACTTGAATTCCAAGTGAAGAGACTAGAAGAACAGATAATGATGCAGGAAGATGAATTTTCATCGTATTTAGTCTCCATCAAGGAACTTGAAAATCAAGTTAAGTCTTTGGATCAAGAACTGAAAATACAGGCAGATAAATTCGAAGACGATCTCCACGCATTGCAAAGTGCAAAATCCGAGCAGGAAGAGCGGGCCATTCAAGCAGAAGAGTCTCTGAGAAAGACGAGACACAATAATGCTACCGCATCTGAGCGTTTTCAGGAGGAATACAGAATGCTTTCTGTTGAAATGGCTTGCAAAGTTGAAGAGAATGACAAGATGATCGCGGAAGCGGCTGCAGAAGCTGAGGAATTGCGGCAACACAACAAGCTTATGGAAGAAATGCTCCAGAAATGCAATCAAGAGCTAAGGCTTATAACAGATCAAAATGAATTGAAAGTGGAAGAGCTTGTGAAACAAGTAAATTCAAAAGAAAAAACAATAGAACAGATGTCGCGAGAACTAGATGTGAAGTCTAAAGAACTTGAGGATGCACAAAGACATAGGGATGAAAAGGATGCTGCATTTTTAAAGCAAGTTGAAATGCTCAGATCTCAAATTAGAAAAATGATGTCAGAGGAGTGTACAATGTCTAAACTGAAGCTAACAAATAACATGTCCAAGATGATAAAAAGAGATGAAGAAACAACCTCTGAAGGACATTCAAGTATGACACTAAATGATGAGAAGATATTTGGCGCCGTTCTGTCAGAAGTAGAAACCTTTAAGATTCAGCACAATGAAATGAAAAACAGTTTGCAAAAAGAACAACTGGACAAAGAAAATATGAAGAAACAGATATCTCAATTAGAAGGAGAGCTTAAGAAGAAAGAAGCAGAATTAGGTGCAATGGAAAAGAAGCTCAAGAATAACAAAGGACGAGGTGCTGTTTCGCATATGAATTTGACTTCAAGAGATAATAATGAGTGTGCTGCATCCTCTTCTTTTGCTAAGGCAAATGTTAAGAAGTCAAAATCAGAAATGCATAAGGTAATTCCTCAGCTGCCATACTTAATATCAGATACTAAGAACATGCTTATTGTCTGTGCATACATATTTCATGAAAAAAAAACATCAAAATTAACAAAATATTGGAACATATAGGCTCCAGAGCCCCCTCCCTTAAACTCCTATAAAATAATGGACCGAAATTTAAAAAAAATTATTTTGATAAGAAGTCTAATAATAGAGGTTTAATAAAAAAAAATTAAAGGGATTTTGTAGTCGGTGGTTTTTTTGACAGCTCTATATATAATTGTTCTGTGACATGGTAAATTCTGTGTTTTCATATATCTAATATTTGGTACTAAAATATGATTTGATCAGATATTTGTATAAAATAATTGTGTCACGTGTTGGTACATTGAAAATATTTTGAAATAACTCTACAAAATTTAATCTATAAATTTAATCTATTAGATTTAGAAGTGAGAAACAATTTTAAAATGAAATTTTTAAGTTGTGAAATACAAAATGGATTCTCTTCATTTTTTGTTTATTTAATTTAATTTTGAAAATTTTCTCGTTTTATTTTTATTCAATGACTCAAATTTCATTATTTTCTGATCTTATAAAGGAAACTCATTTTCTAATTTAAGACTATAGAGTAGTTTTTCATAATATTTTTAACTATTCAACTTATTATTAGGGTTGTGTTTTACTTAAATAATAGACCTAACCATCCGTCAGTAGATCATAGTAATTAAATATTTGTTTATCGTAGTAATTATTTTTATCAAATTTAGAAAAAACACAAATTTTAAAATAGCATATCAATAATACATTATGGTGTGTTTTTATAGTTTC
>JBBPBS010000968.1:19255669-19275597 GCA_037974835.1 Cicer judaicum
TATGAAAACAAACAAAACCTATATCTTATTTAAAATGGTTTATGAAATATTTCAATTTATATTTATTCTTTATTTATTTAACATTTAATATTTCTAATGAATTAGATTAAACAAAAGCGTATTTAAAAATGTGACAACTAATGTTGCTTTAATTTTAAAATAATAAAAAATAATAATATGAAATTTAGAGATGTAACTTTTAGAAAATTTAAAATATTAACTTTAATTGTTTAGTAATTATGACTTACAAAAATTAGATGAAAAATTGATAAAAAAAAATAGCATATAAAAGTCGATATGAATATTAAGTTGTTTTTTTTAAGGAATGAGAACATTAAGTTATATGACATCTAAAAAAAATAACATTAAGTTAATCCTTTGGAACTACATTGTAATATAAGTTGTTTAAAATATTTTTATAGTATATTTGTGTCAAATATTTTACACTATCAACAATATATAGTTATTAATTATTTATTTATTTATTTATTAAAAAAATATAGAGTATTATTATTAAAGAAAATGACATTGACCTTCTCCTAAATATATTTAAATGACATTCACTCCCTCTAACTTTTAAAAATCAATCACTTCTATTTATGTACTAAAACAATTATTTCGAATATTTTTCGTCTAACACTTAAGTTTTGTTTTTGTTCAAGGTACAATTTTTACTTAACTTTGCGCAAAATCTTTGCCTTCTCTTGCTTCGGGATTGAACATCAATTGTAACGATTCGATAACCGGATCGTTGGAATAGATATACCTGAACAATACACCCCCCTAGAATTGTATAACAAGTTTTTTATTCGTAAGGCTCTTAAAATGATGTCTATAATTATGATGTAAAATAGATCAATGAAATCCCTAAATCAATGGTTTCCGTTTTTTCTTATTCTTTGTCTTCTTTTTTTGTGAATGAGTTGATAAGAAAACATGTTTATCACAAACTTTTTTTAGTGAAAAGATGGGAGAAATATAATTTAAAAACTACAGATAAGAATTATTATTATTATTATTATTATTATTATTTATTTGTTTATTTTGACTTTATAATAAATATTACTATAATAATAAATTTAGACAATTTAAAGAATACAAATAAAATATTTGGTTTTTACATTTAATCAAAACGATGCGTTTCGACTAATGAACCTTCTTCATTCTGACTCCAACCGTAGGGTTTTGCAGGGTTTCACTTTCAATCCGTTTTCAGTCTTCATTTCATCACACAAACCATAGTAAAGACTGATACAATGTGTTGCACCTCCATATGACGCCATTTCTCGACGCTCTCAACCTTGTTTCCATCAACACTCTAAAACATCATCGTACCCGGTACGCTATATCGCCTTTGTCATCTTTTTTTTCTTCTCTTCTTTTCGAAGAACCCGTATGTTTTCAATTCAATGGGTATCCATCCAATTTCTAGCATAGCGTACTTCTGGAAGCTTCCACTGCAAGGAAACCCCGTTGTTCTATTGAGAAAATCGCGTTTCTTATTGTTGCTCATTTCACAATTGCCGAGATGATGGGTTCGAATTCAAACCATGAATTCAATAGCCCTTTTAGGTATAAGGAAAAGGGTTGTTCACAAAATTTCTAATTACTTGATTATTTATCGGAGATTATGTAACCGTACTTTTGATGTTAATAGTGAGTTTGAATGCGTTGAGGAGCCTTTGAAAAAAACTGTTTCAGATTCTGATTCTACTTTGGATGAAAGGCTTCATTTGAATTGTGATCAAAAGCCCTTTTCACTTAGACAAGGGTTTATAGATACTGTAAAGGTAGATGCTAAGAGGGTACTTGAAATTCTTAGACAAGATGGTCCTGGTTTTGATGCTAGGTTGGTTTTAGACGAGTTGCGAATACGACCTTCGGGAATTCTTGTCAGAGAGGTTCTCTTGGGAATTTTGAAGAACATTAACAGTGAGAATAAGACAAGGTGTGCAAAGCTGGCTTATAAGTTTTTTGTTTGGTGTAGTCAGCAGGAGGCTTACCGGCACACAGCGAATGCTTATCACTTGATTATGAACATATATGCTGAGTGCGAAGAGTTTAAGGCGGTGTGGAGGTTGGTTGATGAGATGATTGAGAAAGATTATCCGGCTACTGCTCGTACTTTTAATATTTTGATTCGTACTTGCGGCGAGGTGGGCTTGGCTAAGACATTGATGGAGAGGTTCATAAAATCTAAGACCTTTAACTATAGGCCTTTTAAGCATTCTTATAACGCTATTCTGCACAGTCTTCTTGTATTAAACCAGTACAAACTGATTGAGTGGGTTTATGAACAGATGTTGCTTGATGGTTTTCCCTCAGATGTTTTAACTTATAATATTGTCATGTATGCCAAGTACAGACTTGGAAAGGTGGATCAGTTCCACATACTTCTTGATGAGATGGAAAGAAATGGATTTTCTCCGGATTTTCATACCTACAACATTCTTCTTCATGCTCTTGGTAAAGGGGACAAACCACTTGCAGCTCTTAATCTCTTAAATCACATGAGAGAAACAGGTATAGAACCAACTGTACTTCATTTCACCACATTGATAGATGGACTCAGCAGAGCTGGGAATCTGGATGCTTGCAGATATTTTTTTGACGAAATGAGAAAGAACGGTTGCATGCCAGATGTGGTGGCTTACACTGTTATGATAACCGGATATGTAGTTGCCGGTGAGCTTGAGAAAGCGCAGGAAATGTTTCAAGAGATGCTTTCCAGGGAACAAGTCCCAAATGTTTTTACATACAATTCTATAATTCGAGGATTATGTATGGCAGGAAAATTTGATGAAGCGTGCTCAATGCTCAAAGAAATGGAAAACAAAGGTTGTAGTCCAAATGCTGTTGTCTATATTTCATTAGTGAGTTGTTTGCGGAATGCTGGAAAGGTTGCTGATGCTCGTGAGGTGATAAGACAAATGATGGAGACGGGGAAGTATGCCCACTTACTTTCAAGATTCAAAGGGTATAAGGTATAGTCGTAAGACTTTCAAATCGGACATGTTAACTCATGGGGCATCGACTCTTTGGTTGGTTAACTTAGATTAATCACCTGCTGCTTCTTCAGCTGGTTAGATGCTGGAGGAAAAAAGTATGTACTATGTGGTCCCCCATTCCCCTAATATATAATTCTTTCTACACTGAGAAGTCAAAATGTAAACCTGTATCCCATTTTTTTATAACATATTATGATCAATATTTATTGTTCATTATTTTAGTTGTGCTTCTTTTAATTCATTTTTGCCTACATATGGCTAAGAGCTTATTCTCGAGATTTGGGGTGCAGAAATCATCTTTACTTGTACCAAATATTTTATTTATGGGCCAAGTAATTTAGATTTTAACTTGAGTCATGTAACTTCATTCTTTTGCTTTTGCCATAACCATTTATAACTTGTAAGTGGATAAAGGATTGATAATCTGGATGCTTGTCTGTTCATCAATTATTTGGTACTGTAATTGCACTTCCTAGCTTTTGGAAAATATCTTTTTAGCACCTGAGAAGTCAACAGTGTTCTGTTGAGGAAAATTCGTTGTTCGTATAGTATATATACTATGACTGTTTGGTATAATCTTTTTCAACAGTAATATTTTATTTCAATATTTTTACTACTACTACTACTACATCATCCATTATTAACTTCAATTATTGTGCTCATCTCCTTTTTCTGTTGATATTTGAAGTGGCATCATTTTGATTTGTATGTTGTTCAGTATTATTTTGTATCAGATGAAACTTCATTCTGTCATTCATGCTTTGGAGATTAGATCTACAATTAAAATCTTTTAATTTTTGAGTTGTAAGACCAAGTCTCTTTGGTGCATTTCCACGAGTCTGGAGCAAGCAGCTAAAAATATTTCCTAGAGACAAATATGCGGTAATTAATTATGCTGTCTTCCAAACACTTACCTAAGTTGGTTGCTTTTCTTTGTGGCTTCAATGACAGCCATCGACTGCTGCCATATTCCACATGAAGATTGCAAAAATATCCTATGTACTGGAAGATTATGGTTATTGTTTATTTGTTGGCTCTATATTTTGGTGCAATCTAGCTCCTTATTTTTTAGAGAGGATTTTTTTCAACAATAAGACGGGCTTGCCTACTTACAAATTTAAATAATGTAGCTCTTTGTATGGGTTTGGTCTATTCCCCTGTATTGTTGTATTTATTTTTTATTTTTCCGATTTGTAATATATTCTTGATACACTGCAGATGATTGTTAAAGCCTAGGGTGGGTGTCAGCTTAGCTGGGGTTCCTTCCTCTATGGTGATGCCTCTGCATACCATTTTTTGCTATAAAATGATAAGCTTCTTCTGTCATTAGACCTTTATGGTTTATTCATTATGTTAGTAAGTTCATCATAGTAGGATCTGTCCAATCTGAAGATAATTATAACTACCAAATATTAGGTAAATTTTATAAACTCACAGACATGGATATATTTTTTTTCTTTTTTTTTTTATTAGATTTACTTTTGAATGTGCACTAAAAATTGTGTTTATTCTTGTGATTAACATTTCACCTAGTCCAGTTGTGTTATTTACAGGATAGTATATTTTCTGCTTATGGTACTCGCAATTCAGAGTTTAAGGTAAGTTTGTTTGTCGTCCAAGATTTAGGGATTAAGTATCTGCTTGTAGTTTGCTTTGGTCTGTCAGATAAGCCTATTATGCTTTTTGTTCTTCACATTTAACGTGTTTACTTGATTAAATTCGTCAGTTTCAATTGATTTAAAATATGGCCAGTTGTATACTTTAAGACTGAAACTTCACATTTAATTGAAGTAACTTTTTCTAAGAGTTGAAATATAAGGTTTTTAAAGTTACTTCAGTTTCAATTGATTTACTTTAGTATAATGTAAATATAAGGCCTGGTTAGCTAGAATTTCTCCTTGAAGTTGAACTATGGGATAGAAATCAAGGTGTCACAAGACCATTCTCCTGAATCCTCATTGTCTAATAAAAGTATGAGTCTATTTATTAAGATTACTGAGCTGATTGTACTGTTTCCTGAAACCCTGCAACATCAGAATGCAATAGTAAAGATAAATTAAATAGTCAAGAACAATTCCTGTGTGCGTTGTGTTTTTATTGGTTCAATTATTCGTAAGTTCAAGATGAATTAAAATAGTAATCAAAAAGTAGCAAAGCTTGTATTGAAATGTTTGTAAATAATTTTTTTGAATTTTTTATTGGTCGTATTGTTTTTATGCCAGATATATTCAATTTCAGTATCACCATTCTTCAAAATCACATTCATCATATCAGTTCAATTTAAGCGACTGTGCTCCTTATAAGCATTCCATAAGATTAGAAGGAGCTGAAGCCAATCATGCAGAAGGGAATTTCGTTCCCCCACTGAAATAATCAATTTCAGTTGGATGTCTATGCACGCTTGTGTTGAAAAAGGGAGCTGAAGCCATTATACGGTGCTTTTGCTTTCAGGGTAATCCTAGCACTTTTTCCTCGAATAGTCATGCATGCCTACGTTTGTTGTTGACCAAATTTCAGCATCATGAAAACATTTAGGTGATGGTTATATCTTTGAAGACAATTTCGGACCATGCCGAATTTAGATTGCAGTCACAGAAAATGCCTCTATTATTTCATACAAAAACCTCATTTTTCCTCCTCTTAATGAAGCTTCTCGTGGCTTTTGCTGTCATCTCACAAAATTTATCAATCTTTGCATCTAGTTGTATCACACTATCACTAGTCTCCAACCATGTCAGGCTATTTTTAGGTTCTCACTTGTTCAGCATACAATAAATAAACACAATTTAGTTTCACTTTTGGATACAACAAAAGTGATTAGAGGTGTAGACTTTATTTTAACATGTTTGCATGTGCGAGTTGAATTGATTGATTTTATCTTCATAATTGTTTTTATAACTTGAAGCTAAAATTTGGATGTTTGTCTCTACAATTAATTTTTACCCTGAGATTTATGGTTCAACCCAAATTTTACATGAACGTATCGTAACATAAAACACTTTTCATTCAATTCACTGTAAGGTAGAGTCAATTTTACAACATAAACCACTTTTTATTCAACTCGCTTTTAGGTAGAGTCAATTTTACAAAATCAATTCATTTAAAATTAATTTGTTACTGTAGAATCAAACACACATTATAGATGCAGAATTGCAGAGGATGTGAAATTTTACAATCTTTTTTAAGAGTTGAAATTGAAATTGTGTAACTAAGTACATGATTTTCATTAGAGCGTCCTAATGGTAAACTTTAAAAGCCTTCCATGTCATTGTATTTGTTGCACATGATTGACTGCCAAACCTAATTACCTAACAAATTGATTTCAACAGAATGATTAATGAAAATGATTTGGTCATCAAACAATGATGTTAATTGGAAACCATTTTTGTCTTCACTCATTCATGAAATGGAAAGATGGATTCCTTAGTCCCTTTATGTACTTTGGTTCCATTAGTTTATGAATTTTAGTGATGCCAAACATTTTTGCCTTTTACTCGCTTTTGTGACATTTTACCAGAATTAACCAAAGGCATAGATATTATCACACTAGAAGTCATTTGCACCTTTAAGAGCTTTTGTTTTAGCTCAGCATAATAAAAACATGGAAATGAAAAGGGAAAAAATATGAAAATCCAATAATGTGTATTGTCTTTATTTTTTCTCCTCCTGTTTCTCTTCTTTTTTCTCTTCCTTCTTTTCCTCTTTCTTCTCTTCTTTGGCAGGTCCAACTGATAGTATATCCACCTTCCCTACTTTCTTCAGCTTCTTTACTACTGCCACTGTATCCATTTCGCCAATCACTGTTAACTTTTGTTCCTGCACATCTGTGGCAATTGAATCAACTCCTGTTCATCAAAGTACCAACTGTTAAACAGATGAGATTTGGTTTTCTGCTAAAAAGAAATTGGAGTAAATGAAAATGAAAACACTCACCATAGATATCTGCAACTGCTTCAATTGCTTTCTTCTTAGTTTTGTCATCAATCATAGTAAGGACCTTTAACACCACCTTCTGCTATGGATCCAGTGAGGGACAGCACATGGAGACAGACACAAGAGGATAGAAAAAGTGGTAAACAAAATTCTAAATTGAAGCATTCATATAATTCCTAATCAAATTAGCATGAAAATGTGCACATAATGTAATAACTAGAAAATCCATCAGGGTCTAGTGCAAGTGTTTGATGCGCAGTGTGTGAGTATTGTAAACTTTGGAGTAATGAGTTTGTTGTGTAGAAACCCAAATGTGAAATGAGTACCTGAGCCATTATGAAGATGGAAGAAGGGTGTGAAAACAAGTAAGAGGAGAATTTAGAAGTTGTGGTTTTTTTGTAAACAATAATATAAGGTAAGGCGTGAGGTTGTGGATGTCTTTGTGTTACATCCAAAAGATGGACACTTTAAGATGAAAACTTCTGGCCAGCATGGCGTAACTCAATAGCACACATAGGACAAATGTTTGACGTGGTGATGGCATGTTACGTGCCATTCGGAATATCTTTTCATTTCACTTTCCTTTATTAATCTCGTTATATTACGGTTGTTTGTTACAATTTTTTCACGAAAAAAATAAAATAAAATAATTAAAATAATCAATAGTTTTTGAAAATTTGATGTTTTATACGGTTTAAAAAAATATTAAAATAATCTAAAAGATGTATTTAAAAGTGTTTATTAATCTAAATTTTATATCAGATGAAGTCTTTAAGATTAGAGAGAGTGTATAACAATTTTTTTAACAAAATAAGTACCCACATGCTGCCAACTAAACACAATTGATCATAAGAAAGCAAAAATACAAAGAGTGACATGAACCTAATTTCTATCTGAAATGAAACATTTACAAAATTTATTACAAGAAAGCAAAAATACAAAGAGTGGCATGACATGAAATGAACCTTATTCCCAAAAAGATAAACACATAATCAATCACCCTTGGACATGGTTTCTCATCATATGCTTCTTTATATTCCCCATTTTTATTACAACTGTCACATAAATATCATCAGCAACATCTTCCACCCATCTGAAGTAAGCATGCCTCCAATTCTTCTTCAACCATAAAGTTCCAATAAATCCCCATAACCCACTCGCAAATCCAATTGCTATCACAAAGTAAAACCACACTTTTTCTACATCACCTTCATTTTCTTCTTCATCACCTTTTCTTTCAGAAGTTCCACGCGAAATATCACCAGGACACTTATTCGGGAGTGGAGATCCACATAAGTATGAGTTGTAAGCATAAATAGATGGGTCATCAAAAGTTAAAAATTGATTATCTAATGGAATTGGTCCTGAAAGGTTATTGTGTGACAAGTTTAAATGACTCAATGAAGTTAATGCAGACATGGTGTTTGGTATTGTGCCTGAAAGATGGTTATGAGACATATCCAATGATTCTAGTGATTTCATGTCTCCTATCAACTTAGGAATCTCTCCTTTCAATTGATTTTTGGACAAATTCAAGCCATGCAATTCTGTGAGCCAAGTGATTTCATCAGGAATCAATCCAACCAAATTGTTTTCCGACAAGTCCATGTTGACTACAAGTTTTACGATTTTGGTATACTTAAGTTCCCTTCCTTTCATGACTTCGGTGACATCTTGACTAGACCATTCAACAGGAGACTCTGGAGCTGTAGATGGAGCTGCAATTGGAGCTGTAGGAACAGAAGGAGATGCAGCAGCAAGCCCTCTAACGTTTATGCTTATTGGACTAGGAGCTTGTATGGTTGCATAGAAACTAAACTTTGATTGGCTCTATATAATGCTTTGTCCAAAGTCATCCCTTGAAGATATCCTATGCACCGAGGTATTGAACCTTGTAATCTATTTCTAGAAAGGTCCAAAATTTTTAGCGATTTGAATCGGCATAGTTGTGAGGGAATGTTACCGCTCAACATGTTTTGTCGCAGTCTAAGAATCTGCAATGAAGGAAATTTGTTTGCGGTCCATGATGATGGTATACTCCCAAAAAAATTATTCTCCCCGAGATCCAAAATTAACAATTGCTCAAGATTTCCCTAGAGACCTTGGAAGCTCCCCTTGAAGACTATTATTGTTCAAATGCAACCAACGCAATGAGTAAATACTTCCAAATGAGCTTGGAAATACACCTTCTAGTTTGTTAGAAGACAAATTTATGTTGTACAATATTTGATTTTTCTCCCAACAATTTGGAATTTCACCAGATAAGTTGTTGTTTGAAAGGTCGAGGATGAGCAACATACTTTGGCAAAAAGAGATTGGTATCGAACCATTTAACAAGTTACTTCCAAGAAACAAGTTCCCCAAAGAGGGCATTATATGACCAATATTTTTTGGAAGTGAACCACTGATTTGATTGTGGGAGAGATCCAATTCCCTCAAATTTAAATAGGGTACAATTGTAGCTCGTTCTTTTTTCATAAACATTATTTCATTCAACTTGTTTGAAGAAATATCTAAATGTTTCAAACTGACAAGTTGACCAAGACTTTCAGGAATGACGCCATTTAAACAATTGTTTGAAATATCAAGATACTCTAACTTTGCAAGTTTCCCCAAACTTTGAGGAATGAAGCCATTAAAATGATTTTTTGAAAGATTAAGATACTGTAACTTTGCAAGTTTCTCCAGACTTTGAGAAATAGAACCATGGAATTTATTAGAAGAAAGATCTAACCAAATTAAATTGACAAGTTGTCCAATATTACTCGAAAGAACCCCTTCCAAAAAATTTGAACTAAAATCAAGGTACTTTAGATTTTCAAGTTGCCCCAACCAAGTTGGCATGCGATCACTTATATCATTATACCTTAAATCTAGAAACTTCAAATCATATCTAATGCATCCAGATAATTCGAATTGCCCCATTAATTCCCCTTGAAGCTTGTTTCTTGATAAATCTAATTCTTTAAGGTGACACATGTTTGTTATGATTGATGATAGAAAACATTCTGTAAGAGTGAGTTGATTACTATTAAGATCAAGGGTAACAAGTTTCTTGAGCTGGGCAAGCCATGATGGAATTGAAGTTAAATTATTTCCTTGAAGTTGAAGGGACTCAATGGAAAACATATTTCGAAATACATCAGGAATTGGACCGTGAAGGCTATTGAAAGAAAGATCAAGATGGGTCAGTTTCTCAAATTTGCAAAACCAGGATGGAACTGAGGTGAAGTTGTTGTATGAAAGGCCGAGGAATTCAATGGAAGTAGTCATGTTTCGAAAAGCCTCCGGTATTGGACCGTAGAGCCTATTGTAGCCAATATTAAAATGCACAAGCTTTTTTAGATTACTGAACAACAATGATGAAATTGAATCAAGATAGTTCCCTACAAGATCGAGATGCACAAGTGATGACAAGTTGGTGAAAGCATAAGGTATTTGACCATGAAGCCTATTGTAAGAAAGGTCAAAAAAGGTAAGTTTCTCGAAGTCATTGAACCATGATGGAATAGAAGTGAAACCGTTGTTAAAAAGGCATAGGAGTTGAATGGAAGACAAGTTTCTAAAAGCAACAAGAATTGGATCAGTCAAGTAATTCGATGAGAGATCAAGAGAGACAAGAGATGACATGTTTTGGAAAGCATTACGAGGAATTAGTGAATTGTCAAGTTCACAGTCAGACAAGTAAAGATGTAACAAGGAAGGAGGTAAATTGAGTCCCTGAAAAAATTTGTGTGTGTCGTCCTCCCAAAGGAAAACGCCCCTCAAGTCAAGGTGTTTGAGTGAGTGAAGTTTAGATATCCAACTGGTGTCATCATGCATTTGTAAATCAAGAAAATTGAAGCTAAGATCAAGCAAGCGTAGGTTCTTGAGATTTCCAAGACTGTTGGGAATCCTTCCCGTAAAACAAGCAAGAGAAAGAGATAGATACTCGAGGCGTCCCATGGAACCCAAGAACATGGGAATTTCACTGAAATGGAAGTAATTTCCGCTCAAGTCCAAGTAAGTCAAGTATCTCAATTGCAACAAAGATGAGTTGAGATTTGGAGCAATTAGACTCAAACAATTTGCCATATCATTATAATAGGGGAAAAGATAGTCAACATTATCATTATAATAGGGGGAAAGATACTCAACATTATCTTCACTAGGGTAGTGAACAAGCTCTGTGTGTACCTCTAAGGAACAAGGAGTCCTGAGATCAAGCTTGACAACATGGGCAGTAACATTGTCACAACCAATGCCTTCCCATTGGCAACAGTTATTGCCTTTCCATGAGGAAAGCCTGATCAGTGAATCTTCATCAAAAGATGCTTTGAACTCGAGAAGGGCTTGCCTCTCATGTTCTATGCAATGGACATTTGAATTTGCACATTGTGCAATTTCAACCAACAACAGAACTACTAATACTGCACATTCGAATTTGCACATTCTATTAAAATTGAATGATGTCTTTCATTTCACTCAAACCACTTATATAAACAGACCGGGCATTGAAACTTGTAACAAGTAAACCAACTTCGTGGAACCAACAAACTGAAACCAAATTTCAAGGCAAGCTTTTAAAGTCTTTTAATTTTCGACTATCATATTCATTATTGATTTGATTATGTATAAACTAACTGCGTGTTTAAATTCTTTTAATTTTCAACTATTATATTCATTATTAAGAGTATATTAGAAAAAAAGTAAAAAAAAAATTGTATATAATATTAAAAAATAACTTATATTTAACTTAGATGTGTAAAAATATATTTGAATTGATTAAACTAAAAATTAAAGATTTTTTAAAAAATACGAAGTAGAAACAAAAACTGACAACAATTATATTTAAAGATAGAGATAGTGGTGAATTTATGGCTATGGAATTTTATAAATCATATTTTTAAATTTTTATTATTTCTTACATTTTCTTTATGAGATTTGAAGTCAATCTTTTTTTAAGTTAGCAAATGTTAGTAAATTAATAATTAGGTTACTTTTTTCAAGATTGAACTCAATACCTCTTTCTTATAACTTATTGCTTTGAAGTCTATCTTCACATGATAAATTCCAAAATCCTAATTAATTTAAAAAGTAATATATAAAAAATATCACATATTTAATTTATTTTTGAAGAGATATATGTATCCACGAACTGAGGATGAAATCAAGTACATCTTAATTGTTAAGTTAAAAAAAAAATCAAATTGATAGTAACGAGCGTGACGACAATTAACTAAGTCAATTCAAATATAAATTAAAATCCGATTTAGATTCGTAAATTAAATTAGCTTAATTTAAATTGAAAATTGAATTCGTTAATTAAATTGAATTTGACTCGTTTAATTTATGAATTGGACGACTATATATATTTGATTTGCCGACTATAGTATTGTTATTGATATTTTTGTAGTTGTTCACTAATTCTAAGTATCTCAATTGGTGGTTGAATATATATGTGATAATTAAACTTTTATGTTATAATTTATATATGGAGTTGAGTATATTTTGTTAAGAAATACTTAGGACAGTAATCTTGTGGTTTTTTTTTGTTTTTTGGACAAATTTTGTGGTCTCATCTTTATGATGTAAATTAGGGTATTCACATTTATCAATCGTATTGAAAATATTGTATTTTTAGTTAATTATCTATACATACGTTCCACATAGATAATTCAAGTAGTGAATTAAAAAACGTTGAAGGAACTATAAAAAAAAAAAAAAAAAAAAAAAAAAAAAAAGGACTTGAATTCAAACTCGAATAACATTCACTTAGAACAACTTTCACTTAGCATTTGTATATAAAAAAATACTTAGACCAACATTCACTTCATACTTTTGACTAGTAGAAGTAAACCTCAAGCTTTAAAGTTTAAGGGTTTGAATTTTCAACAATTTATCACAAAATAAGTTGTGTTTTTTTTGACCCACTCATGATGTTTTTGGATTTTGTATGATTTATTTTCAATTTATTTTCTACTATATGTTATAAATACAACTTTAAAAATACATTTTTTTAGTAAATCGATACTAAAATTATATTTAGTTATATAATTTAAATAAATTTTATTTTATAAAATTATGTTGGTTCAAAAAATATTTAAACATAAACTACTTTAAAGAAAACTCGTTTTAAAGTAAAAATGCATTAGCAATTTTTTCAAAAGTATATTTGCAAACTATAATTTAAACACATACTAGAATGATACGATTTGAATTTGAATTTTTTTAAATTAGAGTGAATATTGAATGGAATAAAAAATAATACTCTAATGCTAAATATAAATATCGACCATGTAAAGCAAAACTTGGATACACTTGATTTTAAAGACAGAACTTTTGCTTATGTCTAACGTTTTTCCAAGAAACTTAGCAAAGATTCTAAATATTGTTGGAACAGGTTGTATAATTGAGAGGAATTGGAATTGAGAAGAAAAAGAAGAAAATAGAGAAAACAGAAAAATGCAGATTGATCTCGGTTTCTGCAGATTGATCTTTGTTTCTGTTTTTCTGCATTACACACTTCCACTTCATGGATTGATCACAACCTTTTATAGCAGCAGTTTTGTGGTTATTTTACATCAACCAACTTAACCAACTTCTAACCATATTCTAACTAACTTCTAACCATACTCTAACTACCTAATTGCTAATCAATTTGAATTATTTCCAACATGCCCCCTAATTCAAAGTGATTCAATTGACATTAATACAAGATTGTTCCTAATCTATTTGAACTTCACCCTCTTCATGCTTTTAGTTAGGATGCCTTCCTTTTGATCACTCATAGTTAACAACGCATCAGCTTTTTTCCCTTTGCCGCCTTGACCAATTGCAGTCTTCAATGCTTCAGATTTCATCTCTGTTATCACCTTCATGTCATCTCCCAACAATATGTCCAGCTGCTGCAAATCAGCCTTGTTGCAAGCCAAACATTCAACAACTCTTGTCTTATTGCTAGGAGCTGCAACATGAGTCATAGTTTCATCTACTAGCTTTCCTTGGACCTCACTCTTATCATCATTACTATCATCATCTAGCACACTCACTTCCTTCTTTCTGCAAACAGAAGTTGCAGGGACCTTTATTCTATTGCTTGGTACAATGCCAGGAGTGGCTGGAACATTAACATGTTTGTTCCCTTGCTCAACATCGCCTATAACAGCTCTTGCTCTTACTTTGGGATTGATTGTTTTCCATTTATTTGTCGTTCTACAAGCTGTGTGAGGTTGAATAGATGGGGTACTAACATCACATTCCCTTGGATTTAACATCTCATCCAATTCTTCAACCTCCACCATTCTTGAAGATCTATTTGACAGGGCTGTTTTGAAGGTTCTGTTTCTGGATAATGGTGCCTTCAATACAAACTTGTTTGCACTATCAAACATCTTTATTTAACCAAGCTTCATCTTCATTGAATATCCCTTTTCAAGAAGTTGTCCAAGACTTAACAGATTATTCTTCATTCTTGGCACATACAACACATCACATATGAAATATTGTTTGCCATCTTTCCTTTGAATCAACACATTTCCTACTCCTTCTGCAGTTAGTTTGCTGCTATCTGCAAATCTAATCTCTCTTTTTACCTTATCATCAATGCTTACAAACCAATCTCTTCGGCCAGTCATATGATTCGAGCACCCTGTGTCAAGATACCAAAACTGATATGAAGAACGTTCTTTACCTTTTCCAGAACGATCTTCGTTTTTAACACCTTTTCCAGAACGATCTTCGTTTTTAACACCTTTTCCAGAACGATCTTCGGTTTTAATACCTTTTCCATAATGATCTTCGTTTTTAACACCTTTTCCAGAACGATCTTCGTTTTTAACACCTTTTCCAGAACAATCTTCGTTTTTAACACGTTTTCCAGAACGATCTTCGTTTTTAACACGTTTTCCAGAACGATCTTCGTTTTTAACACGTTTTCCAAAACGATCTTCGTTTGTTATCGCCATCAATAACACATCCTCTAAATCTGAATCCTCAATTCCCATTTGAGCGTCATCATCCTCTCTTTGAACTTTCTTGGATTTGCACTCACTTGCAAAATGCCCCCATTTTTGACAATTGTAACATTGGATTTCTTTCTTGTTAAATTTTTTCTTGCCATTCAAATTCTTGCTGCTGTTGTTACTTTTATTATGATCTCTTGAACTTCCAGACCCTTCATCAGAATCATCCGTCTTTTCATCATAATCATACTTCTTGTACCACTTGAAGTTACCTTTGCCTTTCTTGTGCTTCACATCCCCTTGGTTGGTCTTCTTGCTAACTTGAGCCTGCAGGGCCTGCACTTGTGATATTGAGGTTGCTGCACACCTTTCTCTTAATCTCAGTTCATGAGCTTTAAGAGAGCCTTGCAAATCCTCCATCTTCATCTTATCAAGATCCTTTGATTCTTCAATTGCCACCACTATGTGATCATACCTTTGTGTTAATGTTCTAAGAATCTTTTCAATAACTGTCACTTCAGTTAATGATTCACCATTTGTTCTCATTTGATTAACAACAACCTGCACACGATTGAAGTAATCTTCCACAACTTCATCTTCTTCCATCTGCAACAATTTGTATTGTCTTCTTAGCATTTGGAGCTTCACTTTCTTGGTTCTTTCATCACCTCTGTAATACTTCACCAAGATATCTCATGCCTCTTTTGATGTAGATACCTTTGAGATCCTTTCAAAATTGTTTGAATCCACACTTTGCTGGATGTAAAACAATGCCTTGCAATCTCTTTTCTTGCAATCTTTGAAAGTTGTTTGTTGTCTTTCTGTTGGATTCACACCAAGTTGTTCATATCCATCTTGAACAATCTCAAGCACTTCTTGAGCTCCCAACAACGATCTCATTGATGCAGACCACCTATCCCAGTTCTTCCCATCAAGAATTAGCAAATTCGATGGAAATCCTCCTCCATTCATTTCTTCTTTTTTCCTTTCACTCACACTTGTGTTTCCCAATTTTGATTCCCCCTCACACTTTCACTCGTGTTTCCCAAGATCTAGACCCAAGCTCTTGATGCCATGTTGGAACAGGTTGTATAATTGAGAGGAATTGGAATTGAGAACAAAAAGAAGAAAATAGAGAAAACAGAAAAATGCATATTGATCTCGGTTTCTGCAGATTGATCTCTGTTTCTGTTTTTCTGCATTACACACTTCCACTTCATGGATTGATCACAACTTTTTATAGCAGCACTTTTGTGGCTGTTTTACATCAACCAACTTAACCAACTTCTAACCATATTCTAACTAACTTCTAACCATACTCTAACTACCTAATTGCTAATCAATTTGAATTATTTCCAACAAATATATTTACTAAATTCCTATTAAAGAAATAACTAAAGCTATATTGGCTCCTATTACACGTACAAACATTAGATTCAAAATGTGTTTTATCAAATAGAGATGAATAGCTATAGTTGACTATTTTCTTTTTAGTTAGAACCCACTTAGTAATACTGTCTTTTGTCCTATAATTTTTTTTAAATGTCTTTTGTCCTATAATTTTTCTTAAATGTTAAAACGATCTGTTAAAATTTCCACACGAAAAACAATTAGGCTGACTTGTAGGATGATGTACCAAAAATTTCCACACAAGATCCTTCTCACAATCAACATTCAAAATACACTAATTAAAGTTGCAAAACATGCCCACCAATTTTTTAGCCTATAGGACTAATAACACACAAAAAAGTATTCAAGGTGGTTTTGGCGAGAAAAAAAACGGAAAAGTTTTGATTTTTCTTTTGAACACTTGTACAAGGAGATAAAAAAAAAAAATTATTTTTTAGTAAGATTTTTCGTTATAACTTCCACTTAGTGGCATAAGAAATGGTGTTAGAGCAACTTCAACAAGAGGTAAAATGAGTTCATTTGCTATAATTACTTAACTTTTAGTTTTTTGTGGGTTCATAGATGAGTTGTGCCAAGTGTCATCACGGTACTGTGGAATGGTGCTTCATAGCAGTTAATTTTTATTAATTTATTAATAATAATAAATTTATCATTTTTTTATTAATTTATATCTGTTAACTTCTTTTTAATTTATTAAATAATAATAATTTTGTAACCATTAGCTTTTTTTAGTTAATATACGACCGTTAGCCTTTTTTTTTCCTTTAATTACGATTGTTATCATTAATAGGAACAATTTGTTACTCATACTTTTTCTTCACAATTTTTGTTACAGAATTTTATTAAAATTTTTATTAACGGTACTTTTTTATTTTATCATTTTTAATTATTTATGTCATGTATTTAACATTTAATTTTTATTATTGTTATAAAAATTTAAGTTTAATTTTATTTTTATTTAAAATTTTTATTTTTATTTTAAATTAAAATTTTATTTTTATTTTAAATTAAAATAATATATAATAATATTAATTAGAATATTTAAATTAATATTTTAAGTTATAATAAAATTAAATACAAATGAAATATTAATGTATAAATTAAAGTAATGGAATATAATATGATTTTTTAAAAGTTAAACCGTAAAAAATGAATAAGTTGATTTAGGGTGATGTGGCATAGTAGAACTTGAATCATGTTGAGTTTACCGTTAAAGTACAAAATGAGTTAATTGCTTCAAGATGATGTGTCACAGTAGACTCATCTAAAGAACCCATATTGAGTTCACCGTTGGAGATCTCTTAAGGATGATAGTTGTTGTTGTGGGGCATCTTGGTGGAAAAGAGGAGGTGAGAGAACTCATTTAATTCAACATCTCCGCGTAAACCCACACATTGCAGGTGTATATTTTAATTTATTTATTTAAATATTTTTTTTATAAAAAATCAATATAAAATTTTATATCATAATTGTCAAATAATTATTGATCAAATAGTTATATTCAATTTTATCGATGTAATTTCTATAAGAGAAATTTATGTTGTACAATATTTGATTATCCTCTCAACAATTTGGAATTTCACTAGATAAGTTGTTGTTTGAAAGGTTGAGGATGAGCTAACATACTTTGGCAAAAAGATTGGTATCGAACCATCTAACAGGTTACTTCCAAGAAACAAGTTCCCCAGGCATAATATTTTTTAGAAGTGAACCACAGATTTGATCGTGGGAGAAATCCAATTCCCTCAAATTTAAATAGGGTACAAAAATAGATTGTCCTTTTTCTATAAACATTATTTCATTCAACTTGTTTTATCAAATATTATAGGGTACAATGTGTTTTATCAAATAGAGATGAATAGCTATAATTGACTATTTATTTTTAGTTAGAACCCACTTAGTAGTACTGTCTTTTGTCCTATAATTTTTCTTAAATGTTAGAAATATCGGTTAAAATTTCCACACAAAAAACAATTAAGATGTACCAAAAATTTCCACACAATATCCTTCACACAATCAACATTCAAGATACACTAATTAAAGTTGCAAAACCTACCCACCAATTTTTTAGCCTACAGGACCAATAACACACAAAAAAGTCTTCAAGGTGGTTTTGGCGAGACCATCTTTTGAACACTTGTACAAGAAGATAAAAAAAAATTATTTTTAAGTAAGGTTTTTCCTTATAACTTCCACTTAGTGGCATGAGAAATGGTGTTAGTGATGATAGGTGTTGTTGTGGGGCATCATGGTGGAAAAGAGGAGGTGAGAGAAATAGGAGTGAACAAAGAAAAGAGATTTAATGTGGCTTAGGACATCATAGAATATGTGAATTTATTTAATTCAACGTCTACACCTAAATCCGCAAATTGTAAGTGTATATTTTAATTTATTTATTTAAATAAATTTTTTTTAAAAATTAATATGAAATTTTATATCATAATTGTCAAATGATTATTTATCAAGTAGTTATATTCAATTTTATCGATGTAATTTATAGAAGAGAAATATTCATTAAAAGACACGTATAAATAGTCGAAATATATTTTAGGATAAGCAAGAGAGACATTCGTCGAAATATATTTAGGATAAGCAAGAGAGACATACGTACTCTCAATTCAGAAGAAGTTGAAATTTTATATGTACTCTCAATCATAAGTTCAATATTATATACAAGTGTTAGCAAATAAGTAAATGACAAGTAGAAGTGAAAATGTGAAGTTGAAAGTATATGACACAAAAATGTGAAATTGATGAATGCAGACAACAAAAAATGTATTGAGTGATAATGTAGAATTAATGTGAAAAATATTGGACAAACATTATGAAATAATAATGTGACGTTATGAAATAATAATATGAAATTAATTTAGAAAATTTTGAATAAATGTTATTAAATAAAACTTAAATAGAAGATATAGTATAAGATAGTGGATGATATATAGAATTTGTGGAAAAACTGTTTGGAATTTTAGTAGAAAAAACTCTCTAAGAAGACATACACGTATTGAATATTTAAAAATTATAAATAAATATTTAAATTTATAATTAACTACGTTTAATTAATAACTAATGAATTTCAACATTTGTAATATCTATTAATCATATGTAATTAATCATATATTTAAATTTATAGTCAATTTTTTATTGTCAATTTTTATGTTAAAATAACAACTCTTATTGATTGTTATATAACAAAAATAAAGTGGATGAACCAATAGACAGTGACCACAAAGACACAAGATGTACATTATATTAGTTACCATTTTATTTGATAGTATTTTCTCAAAATGTCCAAATTTTTATTTAGATCGATTAATTTAAACATAGTTGTTTACTTTCTCAGATTTTAATTATAATAAGAAAAATAAATAAACATCAATACCAATGAACTAATTATTATTTTTATTTTTTGAGTATTTTTATAAGTAAACTCTTCATAAAAAAGTTAAGACATTATATACATTCACTAATATTTTTTTAAAAAATAAACATTAAATAAAAAAAAGTTATTTAAACGATAAATATATTTTAAAAATCACAATTTTTTGTTATAAATAAAATTAAAATAAATTACTAATTTTTTTAAAATAATTAATACCAAAGATAGTATTAAGATTCGTATCTTAATTTA
>JBBPBS010000968.1:19275702-19290792 GCA_037974835.1 Cicer judaicum
AAGTGCAAGATATTATATACATTCACTAATATTTAAAAAACAAATATTAAATAAAAACAAACATTAAATAAAAATAAAAAAATTATTTAAATGATAATTACATCTTAAAAGTTATAATCTTTCTTATAAAAAAAAAAAAATCGTTAATTTTCTTCAAATAATTAATACCCAATATAATATTAAGAATTGTATATTGATTTATTAATCCAAAGAGAATAGAAAGAAAAAAATATATTTTCTTTGTCCAATCATTTATACCTTGATAGAATTTTAAATATTTAGAAAGAGAGATGAGTAGACTTAAATTTCTCATATAATTTAATTTTGCCACGTAGTAAAAATTTCAAATGTTAATTGATATTAATTAGGAGATATTTCATTACAAACTAACTCACACAGGAATAACACCAACTCTATTTTCAGTACACAAACCAAGACAACCTTTTAATTTATAAGCATTCTATACTCAATATTCAATATTTAAACATATAATTTTGTATCTATTATCATCGCATGAAGAGCACCAACTCTATTTTATTCAACTTAAAACCCTATTGTTAGTACACAAACCAAGACAACCTTTTAATTTATAAGCATTATATACTCATCATATAATATTTAAGTATATAATTTTGTATCTATTACCATCGGAGTTGATATATGAGAACATACCAGACCAAACTCTTATAATATATTAAATTTAAGTTTAAATACCTGTAAAAAAATATTCTCATTTAGTATATAAGACACTTCAAATATTACCTTAATAGAGAAACTGAAACGAATAAATTCTTAAATCGTGGTGCTGTAGAAGTTTAGGCGGTGCCAACAATTTTTCTATAGTCCAATAACAATAAAAAAAAATTGTTAAATTTAAAGACATCTACTAAAATCGGTGTTGAAATTGATAGATACTTTTTGACATCTGATAAAAGTGCAAGAAAAGACACAAATCAATCATTTTCGCAACCATGTTAGCCGGAAGCGCTATTAATAAAACCTTCCCTCGGACCTTCAAAGCCAGGTCGTAAAAACTTCTTCTTCCTCTTTGCAATTTTTCGCATTTTCTTCTGATGAGCTCTCTCAGATATATTTGCAAAAGCAAAAATGTGAAGTTAGATTAATGCAGACCAAAAAAACGTATTGAGTAATAATATAGAATTAATGTAAAAAATATTATGAAAATGTTATGAAATAATAATGTGACGTTATGAAATAATAATGTGGAATTAATTTAAAAAATTTGAGTAGACGTTATGAAATAATATTTAAATAGGAGATATAATATAAAATAGTGGATGATGTATATAATTTATGGAAAAACTATTTAGAAATTGAGTAGAGGCTCTGTAAAGACGTACAAGTAAGCTTTTTTGATGAGGTAGAAAATATTTGCATATTGAAAGAAATAGTCTGAAGTGACAATAGAGTCTATTTTAAATATATATATATAATAAATTGTTAAAAGTAGTTTATGATGAGAGACTTAATTAGTACTTCATCCCCGAAAGACCACCAAACATTACTCTCAAAGACTTATATTTATTAGAAAGTAACCATATAGCCAAAATGCAAGAATTCTTCGTTAACCCTTATGTCAAATAAGTGCACTTAATGATGCCCAATGGTACATAAAAACTAGTAAATTGTGTAAGCACGTTGCCTAAACTTGTGCAAGAATTAAGCATTTCTTAGAAAACAAAAATCAAATAGTCAATGTTAGATAATGTTATTATATATTATTAGTAAGGATATTTTAGACATTTATATTCCCTTGTATATATATTCATTGTAACCCTATTAACTCACGTTTTATTCATTTTATGTTATGAAACCCTAGAGTGGTTCTCTCTTCTTCCTCTTTTCATTATTAACATGGTATTAAAGAGCTTTACTTGATTTTGAGATCTACTGTAAAGTGATCTACTGTAAATTTTATGCGACTCGTTTTACGATCAGTACCGATTTGTTTCCTATGTTTCTAACATGTTTCGCAGTTGGTACCGATTTGCTTCCTCCGTTTCTGACGCGATTCTACCTCTCTAGTTACAGCGCGATTTTTCTCTTCTGTTTCCGACGTTATTTTGTTCTTCTATTTTTAGGGTGATTTTGTTTGGTTTGTCGTTGACTCTGTTGTTGACAGGTTATCCCTAATTTATTTTGTCTTAGTGATTGTGTTTGTCTATTTTCCTGTCATTATTTATTATGGTTGATGCTAATGATGATTCTCTTCAAGTTGTTAGTGTTCACCTCAATGGACAAAATTACTCTTATTGGAATTATGTGATGAAAACAAATTTGATTGGAAAAGATATGTGGGGTTTTGTTGATGGAACTTCTGTTAAGCCAATCGATAAAAAGAATGAAACTCAATATGCAAAAGATCTAAAAACATAGAATGTTAGTAATTCAAATATTATTACTTGGATTACTAATTCTGTTGATTTATCTATCGGAGTGCAACTAGCAAAATACGATACTGCTAAAGAGATTTGGGATCACTTGAAACGTTTGTATGTTCAGTCTAACTTTGCAAAATGTTATCAGTTGGAAATTGACATTAGAGCCCTAAAGCAAAACAATATGATCATTCAAGAATTCTATTCAACAACGACTAATATGTAGGATCAATTATCTCTTATGGAGTCACCTGAGTTGAAAGTTGTCAAAACATACATTAATCAAAGAGATGAGCAACGTCTGGTTTGGTTTTTTATGGCTCTTTGTGATAATTTTGAGGGCCTTTGTGGGGGTATTTTGCATCATTCCCCTCTTCATAATGTTGAATCAATAGTTAGTGAATTGCTGGTAGAAGAAATCAGACTTAAGACTCATTCTGATGTGTCAGACAAGGGAATTCTCTTAACTCCTCCATTTGTTTTTGTTGCTCTTGTTCAAAAAGGAAAATATCAAGCGAGGGCTGAGCTTGGTAATGATGAATTTGAATTTTGCAAAGAAAAATATCATTGGAAAGGACATTGTCTGAAACTAGAGAGAGCACATAAGAATAATTTAGGGGGTCGTCGTCTAACGTTGTTGCTTATGATACTCATATGAGACTACTTCCCAAATATCAAAAATTGTAGAACAACTTCAAAAATTTCTTGCCACTCAATCACATGTTATATTTACCACCTCTTCTAAAGGTTTGAACTTCTTTGGTATGTCAGGTATATCTACTTCCATATGGATTCTTGATTCTAGAGCATCTCACCATATGACACATGATGATAAATCTTGTGCCTGTGAAACATGCCTCATTTATGTCGGTTATGACTGCAAATGGCACTCATATGCCACTAGTAGGCATTGGTTCTGTCTCCACACCTAACTTGTCTCTTTCTGATGTTTATTATATTCCTAATCTTACTTTGAGTCTTGCTTCTGTTAGTCAAATATGTGATTTCAGTTATTCAATTATATTTCTTCCACTTCTTGTTGTGTGCAGGATCCACATTATGGGAGGCTGATTGTGACAGACCATAAATAGGGGGGGACTTTATGTTTTGGATGACCTACGAGTCTCATATATTGTAGCCTCAACAGCTAGTGCTAACTTATTGTCTAGTTTTCGCTTGAATTATTTGTCTTCTAGTTTTTATTTATGACATTCTCGCCTTGGATATGTTTCTGCTTCTAGATTAAAATATTTGGCTTCTACTGAAACTTTAGGAAAGTTACAAACCAGTGATATCTCATATTATTGTGGTTGTAAACTTGCTAAATTTCCAGCTTTACCGTTTAGTAAAACTGTTTTCGTTTCATATGCGTCTTTTGATTTAGTTCACTCTAATGTTTGGGGGTATGTAAAATACATGTTTTTGATGAAGACAAAGACCAACGATTGTGATCAAGGCAACATGCTCAAAAAGAAGTCCAAATATCTTTTGATAAACTTTAAATTCAAACATATTAGATGTTTAAACGTAAAGGTAAATGATACAACCAATAGCTCAAATACATGAGAACCATTCATCTTAATGCATGCATATAAAGAATTTTCAAAATTCAAAATTACATTAACAAAGTCTTAAAACTATTATTTTTGACAAAATACAAAGTTGTATTCGAATACAACATAAGTGTATTCAAATACAGATGCTAAATCAATAGCAAAAGCTTCGCATCTGTATTCGACTATGATCTACTATAGTCGAATACAAACAACAAGTTAGTGGCAAAAATAACAAATATGTATTCAACTACATGATTGTGTATTCGAATACATGGTGCAAATTTTAAATAAAAGTGAACGTTACAAAGAGGTGTATTCGAATAGATACATCCTGTATTCGAATACAACTAAAAGCAATACAATTTTTCAGATCTGAAATGGCTCTAAATCATTGTATTTGTTCATCAAACCTCTTGGATCAATGGCCACTAATCTGAAGAGATGTTTATGGAGTACAAATACACCATAACTTTATATCAATCGATATACAATCTTTCAATCAAACCTTGAACAACTTTGAACAAAATCATGATTTTTTTACAAAGTACTTGCATCTCATTTTCATATCATTCAGAAAGCCTCTCAAAGTACTTGAAGTAATATCGGATTAATATCATTATACCTCTCTTATATTCTTATTCCAAATCAAACTATATCATTATACCTCTCTTATATTCTTATCCTAGAAGTTTTTTTAGAAGTTTGTAGCAGAGATCCTAGGGTGGGATTTGTACATTTTCTGACAATAGTGGAGAAATATCTTGTAGTATGCAAGAGGACTGGATGTACCTTTGATCATAAAGGGAACAAGGATAATATTTTTGTGTTCATTTAATTACTGCCATTTATTTATTGTCACTTACAATCCTAAAGCAGAAAATTCAATCACAAAATCGCTGAAAACAAGAAAATTTCCAAAACACCTAATTCACCCCCTCTTAGGTGCACCTCTGTTCTTACAGGGTGCATCACCTATTCTCACCAAAGGTGGATCTAGATATTATGTTTCGTTTATTGATGCTTACACTTGTTGTTGTTGGGCTTATCTTATGAAAAATCGGTTTGAACTTTTTGACATTTATCATATGTTTCGTGCAATGGTTAAAACTCAACATAATGTTGTTATAAAGTGCTTTCGTTGTGATTTAGATGGTGAATATACCTTTAATAAATTTTCTGAATTACTTGCTTATGATGACACCTTCCACCAAACATCTTGTACTAATACTACTCGACATAATGAAGTTGTTGAAAGGAAACACCTTTATATTATAGAGAGTGCTCGTTCCCTTTTTTTGTTTGCTTCGGTTCTTAGTGAGTTTTGGGGAGAAGCATTTCTTATTGTTGTTCATGCTATTAGTAGAATTTCATCCTCTGTCATACCAGGTTTGTCTCCATTTGAAAAAGTGTATGCTTATATCCCTGATTACTTTTCTTTGAAAGTATTTGGTTCTACTTGTTTTGTTCTTCAACCTTAAGTAGAGTGCAATAAGTTGTCTTCTCGTTCAGCCATGTGTGTTTTTCTTGGCTACGGAGATAGTTAAATGGGTTAACGTTGCTAGGATTCTCATGCAAGGAAACTTTATGTATCTTCTAATATTGTTTTTCGTGAGCACATCCCTTTTTACTTTGTTTCCTCTAATTTTCATATTACCAAGAGTTCTGAATTAACCCATTTTGATTTGTTTGGTCTTAATGATAACGCTTTTAGTGATTGTAATATTGAGAATTCCATAACATATACTACTACTCCACATGATGACATCCCTCTTGTCCCCTCAGATGTCCAACCACATCTTGCGATTGTTGATCCCCCTCTTGCCAACGTAAGTCTACTCAGTTACCTAATTTTGTCTATTCCACTTACTGAGCTTCGTTTGCTTCTTTCTTAACCTCTATTCACAGTTTGTCTGAGCCCTCTTCCTATAAAGAGGTTGTTCTTGATCCTCTTTGGCAGCATGTTATGGCATAAGATCTCTCTACATTGCACAAACCGACACTTGGGAATTAGTACCTATTCCTCCTGGAAAACATGTTATTGGGTCTCGTTAGGTATACAAGATCAAAACTAAATTTGATGGGTCTGTTTAGCACTACAAAGCACGTCTTGTTGCTAACAAATTCTCTATGGTATAGATTATAAATAAACTTTTGCTCCTGTAGCCAAGATGACCACTATTCATACTCTTATTGCAATTGCATCTATTCGTCAATGACATGTTTTCCAAATGGATGTCAAAAATGCTTTTTTAAATGGTGAGCTTCATGAAAAAGTCTATATGGTCCCTCCACAAGTAGTTTCTCATAAATAAGGGGAAGTATGTAAGTTAAAAAAGCCTCTATATGATCTTAAACAGACTCATCGAGCTTGGTTTTAAAAATTCTCTATTGTGATCACTTCTCTTGGTTTCCATTCTATTGAACTTATGCACTGTTTATAAGATCCACTACTTATGGTTGCATTATACTTTCTCTATATGTTGATGATATGATTATTACAGTTGATGATGTTAGTGGAATCAATGAGTTGAAATTGCAGTTAGCCAAACAGTTTGAGATGAATGACTTGGGAACTCTTCGCTATTTTTTGGGGATTGAAGTTGCCTACTCACCAAGAGGCTACATTCTTTCTCAATCCAAGTACATTGTCAAAATTCTTGACCAAGCTCGTCTTTCTTATACTATAGTAGCAGATACTCTTCTTGAGTTGAATGTGAAATATGCTCCATCGGATGGTGTTCCTTTATCAGATTCCAATTTATATCGTACTTTGGTTGGAAGCTTAGTGTATCTTACGATTACTAGACCTGACATTGCTTATGATGTTCATGTTGTTACATGGGGAACTCAATTTCAAAGTTTTCTCTTTCCATCATCATCCTCATTGAAGTTACGTGTTTATTCTGATGATGATTGGGCTAGTGACACCACATATTGTAAATCCACCACAGGGTTTTTGATCTTTCTTGGAGACTGTCTTATTTTTTGGAAGAGTAAAAAATAGGGCATTGTTTGTCGTTCTTCTACAGAAGCTGAGTATCGTGTTATGGCATCCACTACCGCTGAAATAATTTGGTTGGGTTGACTTTTGTATGATATAAGTATCTCTCTTTCTGATCCAACTTCGATACGCTGCGATAACAAGAGTATTATTCAAATTGTTCATAATTTGGTCTTTCATGAACATACCAAACACATTGAGATTGATTGTCATCTTACTCGTCTTCATCTTCAACATGGAACCATTACTCTATTGTTTGTCTCTTCTTCTTCTTTACAGATTGCTGATTTGTTCACAAAGATGCATTCCATTAAACGTTTTTGTTTTTTAGTTGACAAACTCTCGATGTTCTATGTTAATGAATCGTGAGTTTGAGGGGAGATATTATATAATATTAATATATATTGGTAGTAAGGTGCATTTTAGATATTTATATTCTCTTGTATATATATTCATTGTAACTATATTAACTCAAGTTTTGTTTATTATATGTTATGAAAGTCTAGAATGGTTCTCTCTTTTTCCTCTTTTCATTGTTAACCGTCGCAATAAATATTAAAGTGACCATATTTTGGAAATTTTGGACTCAACTTTTCATTTCAACATAAGAGGTGAGAATTAAATGATTGATTCTATGAATTTGAAAATTCAAATCAAATCAATTAAATTGGTTCGTTTTTTTTTAGTCTAAACCAAATCAATTAATTTTAATATTTATTATTTTGAATATTTATTTTTCATCGTTTAAATCCCATCACACAAACCAAATCATTGTAATTTATTTCAGTTTATCTTTAAAAAATATGTTGAATAAAAGTTAATTTATTATAAATTTTTAAAATATTTATTAAAAATATTAACTCGATCGAACTAAATTAAATCAATATATCTTTTATCGGTTTATTTGAATTCAAATTTTATGACTAAAGATTATAAAAAAAAACAAACAAACCAAACCAAACCAAGTCATTTTTTATTGATTCGAATTTTTTTTTTCCAAAAACCAAATCAAACTAACATGTTAGACCCCTAATTTCAATACTTAATCGCTGTGTTGTAAAGTATGTGTTATAATGAGAAACTTTGTCAAGAACAACCCAAATAACTAAGCAAAACAGAACTTGATGTTATTTTCGAGAGATAAAGAATAGAGATAAAAATGTTGTGGTTTTGATTCTCACACACAATAAAATATTGACATTATTAACTATTAATTACTAATACTGACCATTGAAAAAATTAATAAACATAAGAGTATAAGTTGAATGCACGCAAGATTTGTAAACTTGATGAAAAGCTCGATCAAAAGACAAATAGAAAAAAAAGGCAACAAGAAATTAAGGAAAAATAAACAACAGTAGAAGAAGTGAAGAACATACCTTTATTGCTTCAAATTTCTGCATATTTTCATTGTTATCTATGTTAATTTCAATATTAAATATTGAATATATATAAGAAGGTTGGTTTAAAATTTTGGGTTGAGAAAATATTATTTTAGAGATGATATCAAAAGAGAAGATATTGTCACTTTGATCCTTAATAGAAAATAATTCAAAAAATATAATGTTAATTGTGTTACATGTTTATATGATATCTTAAAACTGCCAGATATGTAAATATATGATGGAAATAATTTAAAGATTTTTATTTATTTTTTATTTCAAAGACTGTGACAATACATGTCACTTTCAAATCCGAAAACAAATGTTGACATGTTTTAGTTGTGTGAGTGCTAGGGAATATAATGAAATTTGATTGATGGAATTGGGTGAAAAAAGAGTGGTTCTCGTTGGGGGAAGACAAGATACTCCTACCCGACCCAACATAACTTGCTTGTTCCATATTAAATTTAGGTGATCTGATCGGATTGAGGCGGGTAGTAGACATGTCAACGGAGTGGGACCAAGGAGAATTTCGCCTTCTCTACACCGCATTCGACTATTCGAGGAAAATCCGCATCTGCTCTCATTTTACAGCGAGCGTAAAATTTAGGTACTCATCCCCGCCCGTAACGAGGTTCGAGTTTTCTCGTCTGCACCCACACCAACTTTTATATTTAAAATTATAAATTTAAAAATCATATTATTATGATAAAATAATTATTGTTAAATTGTATTTGTATATGTATATAAAATTTAAAAATTGTATATGTATATAAAAGAATATCAAATATATTGAATATGTATATGTATATAAAACTTTAAAAATTGTAATAATATTACTTGCGAGGCGAGTTTGGGTGCGGGTGCAGTCGATATCACCACCTCAAACCCGTTCCCGCCTCCGAATTTTAGTGTCGGGGAAAATCTGCACCCGCACTCAACTAAAATATGTTTTCTTCGCTCAAATCAAGCGGGTTCAGGTGAGTATTCCCGGATGCGGATTTTATTGTCATGCCTAACGGGTAATCGAATTCACATGGAGGAAAAAATGGATTTAGAAGGATTAAGTTGGTGGGATATGGATGGATGATTTGGACCCAACGGCGACCGAACCCGATCGACCATATATTATTATTATTGTTGTTGTACCTGGCCAAAAAAAAAAGAGGTTTGGGCTGATTTTTGCTGACCCAGTCACTACAAGCCCAAACATCAAACCCAATTATGCAAAATATGAATGAAAAATTGAAAATATAAGGTCAAGTTCTGCTAGGTTTGTTCACCCTCCTTTCATGTTAAGAGACCCTTTAATTTTGTGATATTTTTTTTCTTCGTTACCAGGTATTGTTCTGTTCATACCGTTTAAAACCCTAATTGACGCTGAAGTACCAATCCGATTTGAGAAAGAAATTGAGACGATCATGAGAGCAATGGATTTGTTCGGAGAGATGGAGGATCAGATAACGTCTATGGCGATGGACGTTGACGACGTCGAACAATTCGAGATGCTAGCCGATGGCGTTATCGTCTCTGATAACAAACTCGCCGAATCCGATTTCTTCAACTCCTTCCAAGACGATTTCGATGATGCGGATATCAATTAGCATATTTTCTTCTTATTCATAATTAGGTCATTGTACTTCTGTGTGTTCGTCTTCACGATGGATAAGAAAAAGAAAAAATATGATGTACTTTGTTTCTTAGATTTTTGTGTTAATATGATGTGATATATGATGATGACTCTTTTGTGATTAATCTCAATTTCTTGATATGAATTTTGCGATTTATCACGTGTAGTGTATTTTTTTTGTGTGATTGATTATGATGTTAGAATTGTGGTTGTTGGTGATTTTATGGACATGTGGTGTTTGATTTTGGTGTTATTTTGGTTTCATCTGTTTTACAAGGTTTTATATGAGGAAGCCTATTTTTAGATTTATATTTCAGCTGAAGCAGTGTTATAGGTGGAGGGACATGGGAAGGTTTATTTTGGTTGTAGTTGTATGTTGGAAATTGAAGTCATATATTCTTTGAATGGGTGATCATGTTCAGAATGGGATCTCTGTAATATTGTGTTGTCACGTATATCGAAGTCCAATACTAATTTGTTCAAATTTTGCAATGCTGTAGCACCATAACAATTGTTATCTGGATTGAAATTGAACATATTGATGAACACATTTTTTAACTGTTGATTGGTTCATTTTTCTAAATGTCATTCACTTTTTAAAAAGTGATAAATTGTGCTGATTTGTGAAAAAATGGATCAATCATAAAGAGCATGGATAATGTGCTTATTGCTTTTATTTCCTCGTTTTATATGAGCTATAGAGGAATGGAAGCTTTTGGATACCAAAGAAACCATTTATCAACCATGAGAATATTATCACAATAGCCTTAATTTATATGCACACCACGTTTTGATTATGATATTCATAGTTTTGATGTGGTGAAACTGAATCAAAGATGTACTTATGATGATTTTATCGGTGAGGAGTACTAAAAATATGAGGTTTTATGTTATCTTGAGTTTTATCTGCTTGAATGTATGATTGACATCACAAAGGAGAATATACAAATATGCGAGAAAGCATTTGAATATATTTCAATTCTACTGCTGTTATTTTTTTGAACATATTTCAATTATGCTGTAGTTATTATTTTAACTTGAAGGTATGAAATTTATTTTATAAAAAAAGGCAAATACTTTTTAGGAAATAGATTTTTTGTTGTAATAAGATAAGAGTTTGTTAGGGTTTAAATTCAAAAATAAAATATGAGTGGATAATAAATAGATGAATTGAATTATAACTATATTATTTTATCTAATATTTAAAATGGATTTGATTACGGTTATTGATTTGGACCTCATAACTGAATTTTTTGCACAATCTTAATTAACATGTTGAGCCAAATTTTTTTAATGGATCAGTTATTGATTTGGGCCTCACAACCGAATTTTTTGCACAACTCTAAATTGGCAGGTTGGGCCAAACTTTTTTTAATGGACCTCAGTTGTATTATATGTTATAAACTATATAAGGCTACATTATTTTTCATGGCTAAACTATATATGGCTATAAGATGGAAAGAAATCAGGAGTCCAATGAAGTCCAATCTGTTTTTATCCACCTTCACACAACTGTCGCCCAATGACCCAAATCCAACCAACCCAAACCCGTTCCAATATCCACCCCTAGTTCCCATGTTGTGTAATCGAGGAGAAGGAAAAATTGTGGATGTTTGGTGTTTCATTGGAACAAACAAAATCATGACAAAATTTACACTATATACCAAACATGCGTTTGGACATAGTCGTATAGTCCTTTAATTTATTTCATTATAACAAATTAACTCTTTTATCAACAAAAAAAATATCCTTAAGAATTAAGGAACTTTTTGTAAATAAAGTTAGAACAATAAAAAGGTATAAATTGATTATTTCTAATTGAGGGTATTATTGTCCTAAAAATAAAAAACATTTCTCTCTTTTCATTTTCTATTCAACCAAACAAGAGAAAAGAGAAAACACGCTTTATTCGTCACTATTTCTTCTCTTATACTACTGGATAATACATTAAATCTACCATATTTCTCTTTTCTCGCCTGTCTTTCACGTTAACTTCTTCCCTCGGCCAAACATAGCCTAACTGCTTGGGCTAGCTTCTTCGTGATTCTTGCAACAATCATGGGGATGTTTATCAGAGTCATGTGGTACATCATCTTCATCGCTATCATCTTCATCAAAGGGCTTCTCTTTATGAAAGATACAACACTTCTTGGAACTCTTTTTCTGCATAAATTCATTGTCCACAGTGCCCTCTTTCCACGACACCTTCTTTTTCTTGCGATTGAGGGGGAGAAAAAGGACTTCAGGTTGCTGTTGTTCCTGCTGAGATGAAGAGGATGATCTATCTGAACTTTCAATTGTTATGGTGGTGGTGGCAGTAGCAGAACCTGAAGATAAGGCTACTGGTCGGGTGGTGCTCCTGCGCCTATCCATGATTGGCAAAACAGAACTAGGTTCCTTTACAGTCCAATTATTGGAGAGACAAAAGTCTATGAGATCTCGACTGAGTAATTTCCAAGGTTGCTGTGTCCACTTTTATTTTCCTAGAATCCAATTTCAAGAAAGAAACAAAAAAATTTGTTAGTTCTTAATAAACAATGTTGGATTTGACAAACTAATAAAAAGTCCATGTATGCTATGATATTTTAGATTATCTTTTAACTGTAATATATGTATATATGATCAAATTTGCACTCATACTCTGTCAACAAAACTACATTCATTCATAAATATAATATTAGTGAAGAGAAACATCTTGAGTGTATACAAAGCGGAAGATGCAAAAGCAGTTTCTGAATGTGAACAGGAAATCAGAAACCTAATAACATGCAAAACAAATTACAATAAATATAAGTACCTAAAAACATAATAGCTACTTATTAAGCTAGAATCATACCTAACATGCACATACAACAACTACAAAAAGAAAACATAACATGAAACAAGGCATCAGTATTCGTATAAGCTACTCAAAACAAAATACATAACGGTTTGAACTTGGCCCCAAAAAGCTGAAAGCCTGAAACTTCCATGTTCCAATACATCAGACAGTGTACTAATCAAATGCTTGTTCAGTCCAAATTCACATCTCAGGTCAAATGCATGATGAATGTTTAACATAACCAAAGCATAATCAAGTAGAAAATGAATTATTATTGAGCCTAAAAAACAAGACAAATTAGTTCTAAAACATTGAACCCGATCAACTCAGGAAAGTGGCCTTCTATTTTCTTTGGTAACATAATGCTTAGAAGATAAACAAGTTCATAAATGCCCAAAATAATTATCATCTTCACACCTTGGAATAGCAATAGAACATAACCAAATTAAGCCTATTAAAATCAAAACAAGCATAACATTAAAAGACAGAACAGAAACCTTTCAGAACGCACCGTCAAATCTTGTCACAGAAAACAGCAATCCTCTAAATCCATTCAGCTAGATAGACACAAGAAAAATTCAATAAAAAGAGAATCCATATCTAAACCTAAAACGAGAACAAAGCCTTCCTTTTTATTGCACAAAACATAGGTTACCCACAGAAACCCTTAATAAAAAATCAATTAATAAACAGCATTTCACATCCTAATATTTCATCGACATTTTTTAATAAAAAAACAAAAAATTATGAAAAATTGAATCCATTTTCAGCACTTCGAAAAATCGAATGATGAAAAAAGGTAAAGAGGCAGGGGAAAACCTTGGGCAGAGATTGAGGCGCGTGAGAAAGAGAGAAACAATGAGAAGATCGAAACGTGGGAGCGAACGACAGCGTTTTTAGGTCGATGATCAACGTCGAGAGAAAAGAAGAAGAAAGAAAGTCGTGAAACACAATTTTAGTGGAGAGGAAGAAAACAGAAAGAAGAGAATCGAATTCCTTATCAATTTTCAAGAATAACTTATTTTCATTGTGGACCGACTCATTCTAGCTTTTTATTTTACTTAGACTCTCGTAAAACTTTAGTTCAAAACTTTGCTGATTGAGTTTTTATTTTTTATTTTTTAAAAATCAATTTTAAAATATTATTTTTGAAAATATAATAAAATAAAATCTGTTTGGTACACCTATTTTTAAATATTTTGGAAATCAGAAAATAAATAAAATTCTTTGATAATTTTTTTTTTCAAAATCATTTTTTATTTTTTTAAATAAACATCTTTTAAACTTATAATATTTATAATAAAACACCTCTACCACAAATTTAAATTATCTCACTCTAAAAAATAAGGAACCAAACTCCCCTATAAAGTAACAATCAACTCTTTGATTAAGTTTTTAGATAAACCATGGTGGTGTATTGATTATTTAAATAATATCCTTTTATATTTTGTTTTTCAAAGTCATCAATAGTAAATTTTTACAACACTAATAATACGTTCATTATTACAAAAAAAATTCAATATTTGTAATAGAAATAAAATAAAGATTATTTAACTTATTTATGATATAGAAAATTTAAATGATTTTAAAGTTAATAAATTTCTTCCAATAGTACAATCTCTCTAATAAACTTTAATTTTTTTAATTATAATTTCATCATCAAACTATAATAATTATTATATTTTATATAAATTTGACTTTACAGTAACATAATTATGTTGTACTTATATATGTTTTATCATTGTATATTATTATTTTGTATAACTTACATATTTGTTTTAAATCGTATAAAAATGACATGGTATTTGGAGAAATTTTTTAATTTTTTTTTAAGAATTTAAATGTATTTTTAATTTTTTAAGGATAACAGTTCGATTGAACCAAACAAATTCATTTTTATTTTTGAAGTATTAGTTTAATGATAAAAAGTTCACATTATAGTTTTATGATATAAATTAAAATTTTATATAAGATAGTTGTGAAACATTAGTACTGCCGTTATCAATAATTTTTTCTTCTCCAATTTTTTTATAAAAAATTTAACTTGTTTTTAATTGGTTTGGTTTGGTTTGGATTTTATAAGAAAAAACAAATTGCAAAAACCAAATCAAACAAATTGATTCCTTACACTTTTTTTAAGACAAAAATATTATGAGAATATGATTACTTTCTTTGGAGAAAATCAATGGAAAAAAATTATGATTTATTAAAAAAAATTAATTATAATTTCAATTTTTCATCATCTTTTTTCACAAGTTAACGAAATTAATTTTTTTATTTTAAAATCTCTTTTTTTTTTGT
>JBBPBS010000968.1:19290890-19399889 GCA_037974835.1 Cicer judaicum
TTTTTGTTCTTTTTTTATATATATAAATTTTCGGACTACAAATAATAATGGTGTTTTAAATGATATAATATACAAAGATTAATTATATAGAATGAATAACCATTATAATCTTTTTAGAAAATCTTATAAAAATATTTTTTACAACTTTAGAAATTATTTATTTTTAAAAAAAATTAGTTAATGACAAGTAATTAATTAATCCATATGAGTGATTAAAATAAAATTTCATATTTAATTTATTAACATCTGCATTTTATTAGCATTTGTGTATCTTTTAATCAAACCTCCATGATTGACTAAACTATTGTGTGAAAGAACTCGACTTGTATTGAATATAATAGCACTTTTAGAAGCCAGAGAATGTATTGTATACAATAAGCAAAGTACTCTAATTTAATCTGAAATGCATTGCAATGTGTGTTTTCCCCCTATTATTTTACTAAATTAACCATATACCATAAAGACACAAAATAAAAGAAAAATATGACAACAAAAAATAAAAAATAAATAAATAGTGCTGCAGAAGGTAGCTGTACGGTTAATTAGAATAAAACATGAGAAATTAATGAAGGGTCTTTGTTGGTAACACTTTTTATAGTGCTCGTGCTTTTATGATGTCAAAGCTCATTTCACTAGGATCTGTTGCTTGCAACTCAACTTGAATACCATCAAGTTCCCTTTTGAATCTGTCCTTGGTGCTAGCATATACCATCTTATGTCTCACCTTTGATATATCTGGAGACCTAAATTAATATGACAATCAATTAGGTAAAGATAATATTTTTTGCCTTCTTCAAAAAATAATAATAAGGCAAAGATAAATGTTTTATTAAATATTGGCATTTTGAGATATGATTTGATTAATGTGTAAATTGATTGATTTATTTATTTATTTTAGTGTATAGACATTAAACTAAACCATAAAAAAAACCTATTCAAACTTATTACTATAAAAAGTATCAGTGTCATATTAGTACAGTAAAACGGAAGATCATAATAAAAAAAGTCAATTAAAAAAATTTAACAAATCTTAACAATGTAAAGCTTTTTTTACACATGCATATAATCAAAGCATCGTAGTGTCATCTCTTTAATTAGATTAGTTCCTAAAATATTTTCACAAATACCTACATAGAGTGATCTAATAGAATACATGTGTAAAAATTTATATAAAAATATGAGTGCAATTGTTATGCACATTTAAAGTAATTTTACATTGTCAAATAATAATCAATCATTTTATCATATATTCATAAATTGTAATAATTTAAAATAAAAAACAAACCTACTCAATTTTAAATAAACGATAATGTAAAACTAATATAATTTATCTTTTATTCTCTAAAAAATATTGTGCAGCAATATGAAACTTCAGAAACACAATATACAGCATAGGAAAGATAAAATGCGAGCAAGAATTAATAAAGAATATTAAATATTACCATGCAATGAAGAAAATCTTGCTTTTCTGGCAGTTTTCATTAGTGGTGAAATCAAAATCAAAGACAGCATAACGACACTCATCTGAAGGGAGAGAAGCACTAAAGTCTTCATAAGTTTCTTCAGGACCTCCAAGTTTCTCTACAACCACTTCCTGATTCTCAATCTTAAACACAATGAAACGATAGTTCCTCTTTGCTTTTAACTCTAGGAACTTCAATTTACATTCATCATTAACAGCCATTCCAGATGCTGCGTTTGCCTAAACACATTTTTTTAAACAATAAAAAAAAAAAATAAAGCATGTTATTAAGCATGAGTCATAAAGTATGCACAAGACCACATATTAATCATGCCCATTAAGATGAAACTACTATTAAAGCCAAAAAAATATAATATGCAATATCATGTAAGTATACCTTCCAAAAAGATAAAAATTACACTTTGACATAATTTAAAGATTGAAATAGTACCTTTTATTTTTTTTTAAATAAAAAATATTGTTATCTTTCTAAACAAGAATAGTATTAATGAGTAACTTTTTGTCCAAAATTGTAGAAAAAATAGTCGAACTACAAATAGTCTAACTTTTTGGCTTTCTCTTAAACTGGTTCAACTACAAAAAATTTAAACCAAACCAATTAATCTAATGAATCAATATGTTTGCCAAAATTCTATATAAATGAAATCCTAAAACAAGAAAATCATATAAGCATTTAATTGTATTATAAGTAATGTTAATGAAACATAAATTTAATACAAAATAAAATACAAATACAATAACCTGTATTTAGTACGGTATATTACTCCTCCTGTATTATAGACACACAAAATAACATGCTACAACATAAAGCATTTAATCAAATTCTTCTTATTGCCCTCATGTAAAATGATTTCAAACTTCATGAAAATTGTCATTACTCTACCTCATTTGCGATTCCTAACTCAAAAAAACCTCCCTCATGTCTTCTTACCCATTAAGAAGCTTGGTGACATTGCATAACATGTTGATGATATTTGAGAAAAAGTAGCAAAACATAATCTTAAAACAATAAAAAAAAAAAAGGTGGAATTCACGTGAGCTCCGTTGAGTATAGAATGAAAGTTGCATGATTTGTGTCAAAAAAATGTCTTTTTAGCATTGCGGAGGAAAATAAAGATACATAGAACTCACCATGTTGTCGTAGATGATGGAGAGAACGAAAGGAAAAATGAGAAAGAAAACAATTGAGAAAGAAAGTGAGAAATCAAAGAGACAAAGGAATAGGTCCTTATTTTTGGGAGAGTCAGTTAGAGCTTATAGACAAATACGGAGAGCAAGAGAATTTAGAGGAAAAGAAACAAAGGTTGAAATCACTTAAAACTTCAATAGGGGATAATGTGGACTAAGGAATACCGTACCATGATATGTGGTTTGCACGTGCATGACCTAATTACAAAAAACTATGCATAAAATATTTTATGCCATTAATTTTCTTGTAGGATCTATTTTTATTTTTATTTTTATTAAATTGAAAAATCATAATTTACCATTTTTTACGGTGCACTACGGGGTATGGTTAAAACTATAATGGCATCATACATTTTTTGTTGGAATATGGTTATTAAAGGAAAAAAAATTGTCTTTCTAAAAGTGAAACCTCTTGTTGGATCTACTTGTTGTTAATAATTAATTAACAGCATTTATATAACTATGTATAATGCTTCATCATGATCCTAAGTTGTTCTCAAAGGCAGGTACGTAATTTCCCTTATTGATCTTTTTCTTCATTGTCAATCCTTAATAATATCATTGCAACTCTTCGTTTCGTCTCAATTATCGATTCGCCTAGATATTCTCAATTAAACCACATGATTTCAAATTCCTTTAAAGGGTAACGATATATATAAGGGTGAAAGATGGGGGGAGACAATAATTTGAAGAGATTTGAAAATGATAGGTTCCAACATTAATCATGTGTTGGGAAAGGGATTAATGTTAACACAAAATACTTTTGGTAGATGAGGGAATACGTAGATGCATAATGTGTTGGATACTTACTCTTTAGAAGTAATCGTTGGGTCACGTGATTGCGTACTTTTTTTTAGCCACTTACCACTCTGAAATACAAAAACAATTATGCAACAACTCCATGTTTGTTTCTTATTTGTTTGGTATGTTACTAAATGATTAAAGCTGAAAAATCATTTAATTCAATGCATATGCCTTCTTATTTGCTTACTTGAATTAGAACATTATGAAAATTTTAAGAAAAGCGTTTGGTATAATACCTATAGGGCTGTATACATTTTGAAAAATAAAGAAATAAAAAAAGTAATCAGAGTGATGTGATAAATGTAATATTTTGATTATGTAAAAAAATTATATATATATATATATATTTGTATAATTGTTGAAATTTTAATTATAATTTGAAGTAAATATTTGATTGTTTAAGTTTACATAATGTATAACAAAGTCTTAAATTTAAGGTCTAGAACCTCTAAAAAACAACCCCAGACTTCAAAACCTAGTGCAACTGCAAGGTCTTTCCTCTAAACTTTGTTTTTCTTTTGTTTCTCCTCCACTGAAGAATGCTGATTTTGAGTCATTTTTCTCTTCAAATCACCTATATGCATTATTTTTTTCTCCATCTTCTTATTTAAATAAATGATTATCACGTAAATTTAATTTGTTTTTAATACTTTTTGTGAGTTTATTGTCAGAGAGTACGACGTAATTTGTTCGTTGTTTAAGTCTGATATTTTTTTATTTTCTGTTTTATATTGTGTTTGTGATTTAGATTGGCAGATCAATCTGACCGATTACAAATTCATTCAATAATTGGTTGTCAATTAACTTAGATGTTATAAATTTATCTATTGATTAATATTTTTAGTTTTTAGCGATTTTGAAGATTTGTTATCTTCGATGTAGTCTATCAATTTGATTGAATAGACTTTTTTTTTCCGGTAACAAAAACATAGGTCTTAAATCTCATTAATACAGTCTTTTAGTTCCAAATTGCATTCCTATGACAGAGCAAAGATTAGTTAACATTGACATGTGCTTTAGAAAAGATATCACAAATAGATATGTGTGCGTGCACACACACATTATGATACATTTTATTGAATCTGCTAATGTGTTACATAAACTCTAGGATTTAGAACAAACTAAAAATCAAAAGCATTGATAAATTTTTTTGTGTAACTAATATGAATGTTTCTTTCTTGCACAGTGTCAGTGATGAATAATAATTTGTGTCTAATTAGAAGATGCATGGATTCTCCATTGTTGATGGTTTTGTGGAGATAAGTCATTGCTTGGCAGAGATGATAAAATATGTGGCAAATGAACCATCAGTTGGTCTTTACTTCATCCAAAAACACACTCAAACTGCAGTGCCTAATGTCATCAAGCTTAAGAACAATGTTATTCAGAATTCTCGTGAAACAACTTTGCACACACATGATTTGGAGGACTCTATCACAATGGTGAAATCAATGAAAGAGTGTGGATTCCCTATTGTTGATGAGATGATTGGAGACATTAAAAAAACTATGGTTATCATGACAACAAAGCTACCAAAACGAGGACTAATCCGTCGGTCAACATCAAATTTCCAGACAGAAAGAACTAGTTCAGGTGGATATAAGTGATCACAATAGTGTAGTCACGCCTCAGATTTAGGTATTTGTTTATTATTTTGCAGATTTAATTAGAATTGTTGATGAAAGATACTCATTGAGTTGTGTTACGATCTTATATTACAACAAATAGTCCTTAGTTAGATTAAAACTTGGATATAATATAAAGATTCAACGTGTATATAATATTGTGTAGTAGTTGTCATATCACTTTTTTGATGAGTAGCAATCATCTCAGTTCTCTTAATTTACAATGTTTTAATTTGGAATAGAAACACATACACAATGACATTGTAGCGCACTTGAAAACATTGGTTTATTTGATGGAGAGAAAAAAGGGTTTGGGCAAAAGCAAACTTATATGCTATCATTAACTAAACAATCTCTTAGGACATCAAGCTTTACCTTATAGTGGCCTCAACTCATTTGATTTCTCATTAGGTACTCCCCGAGGGTTAAGAAAGATGAGTGGCTAGTAGGGAAAATATGGCACACTCTCTTCTTACACATACACATGTGTCCTTTCATTTCTCTTATACTTATTAAAAAATTTAGATTGAACATTTTTTTTTTACACACATGTATTCATTTATATTCATGTAATTTATTATAAGATATAATTTTGTAGATGTGTCATCATACATATAATATTTGCAATTTTAAAATATATGATTTTGTTTTTAATGGCACAACTGAACTGTATATTCTTATGTATTTTTTATAAATGACGAATAAAGTTGTAAATATGATGGAAAAAAATGGCAAAGCATAATTTTTTTAGTGAGTACATAATAGATAAGTGCATTTTAAATTTTTTTGTTGGTAGAGTGTCATTTAAGGAGACATCAAAGAGGTAAATGCAATTTTTCTATTAAAACGAAAAGAAAATATTTACAATTTAACGTATAAATCATTGTTTATATTTTATTAGTGGAGCTGCTTTAGTAAAAAAGAGTTAACTGTGTTTAATTGGACTGATTTGGTGTTTTTTTTACTAAAAAAGTATTATTCATTTATTTTAAATTGGTAGAAATTATATTGAGAACAATATAATTTTTAAAAGGTTAAAATCAAAAAAGATAAATATATAGACAAATTGATTTTTCTATTAAATATATATTGAATCTAAATTGATCTTTCAATTTAAAACAAACGGACATGGCAAACAAGATGAGAAATCAAAATTATAAACAAAATTATTTTAAAAAGATTAAATTACAAAGAAGAAAAAAAAACTATGTGTGAAATTCACATATATTTAAGTAAAAGAAAACAATGAATTTAGAGAATAATTTTGAATCAAAATTAACCCATATATCATTTTTTAAACAATTGAAGGATTGCAGCTCATAAGTCATAACATGCAAGTTAGTGAATTTACTAGTTTGAAATATTTTAGACGATTATTACTTTGGACATTCCAAGTTAGTTAAATAACTTGGTCTATAACGTTTTATGATCTAACTTTAAATATTTTTGAATGATTTTTCATTGAGTTATTGTAATATTTTATTATTTATTGATTTACTAGTCATTGTGAGAGTAATATAAGGTATGTGCTGATTATATATTGAAGATTGTTTCTCGTGCATTGTGAGAGTGATCTAACTTTATATATTGAAGATTGTTTCTCGTGCATGTGCTGATTCAAGTACGGTTATTTTATCAAACTATGTAAATGGAGGCGAATATTATATGGCCGATCCATACACAAGTGGAGTGTGTCTAACATTATGCAAAAGTTTATTTCTACAATTAAGTCTTACCATTTTGATCACCTGACATATGACTTACTGATTCAATAGTGAAAAATAACTGTATAGTGCAAGACCATCTTACTACTATAAAACCCCACCCCCACCCAGACCCTCTCATTTTCATCCCAACTCATTGTCATCTTATCATACACAATCATAGGGTAAACTATATTGTCAAGAAACATGTAAATCAAAAAGTATTCTTAACGATTACCATTTCTGAAAAATTATTACAAAATTTAGTAATATATTATACCAATCTTTTTAAGTAACCAAAGAAGGATACCAAAAAATTAAACAAAATTTTATAAAAGTTAAGAGTATTTAAAACAGTGATTAAGTTATTTAAAACAGACAATTTCCTCCCTTGTCACAAATTCAAACACTGGATTTTCCTTTCAGCTTCCACCGTCCACCACTCCTACATATATAATGAACAAGCAGTTGTTAGACATAACAATTATGATCACCCATCCTTCACATTAACAAAAATAAAAATTTTAAACAAAAAAAAATCCTCAGCAAAATTTTCCAAATAAAAAATAAAAACAAAATCCTCGAGCTAGAAAGATACAATACCCAATTGAAACTATTAGCCAAAGGCACCAGAGTCATTCGAGGGCAACTTGGAATTTATTTTAATTTTAAATTTGAGTGTATGATCGAAAAACATAAAGCCCAGTCTCATGTTTTAAGATGGACAATTCTACATTGAACCACTTCGATATGTGGTCCCAAGTGGACTGTCATTTGCAAATCACTGAAAACTCAACAAATTTAAAATATGGTCCCTGCCGGAAGCAGAAGCCCAATCCTCTTTGACATGACGAGTGAGACGATGACATGATTGGTGCCTAGTAGAGGAAAACAAAGGGAAATGAATGAATGCCTTAAAACTCAACTCATTCGTTTTTCTCAAACCAACACAGATCAAGTCACTTTCTCACGTGTAAGAACAAGGATGATTGTGAATCTTTGTAACTTTGAGAGGCGGCATCAGTTGTAGGTAATATGAATGATTTTTAATAGTCATTCCATTGTATACCATCGATCGAGGTGGTCCGCTATAGAACCATGCCTTGAACATCCAAAGTCCAAACATTTAACAATCAGGGGCAAGTCCTATGTTATAATATAACCACATTGTTCAATACGAAGTTTAAAACTTATTACCTAGTCTACAATAATCTTTGGAACAGGTATAGATACAGGACAATTACTTGGTTAGATATATAGGATGTTTGGGATATACTTTGTACGCAATTTGAGTTAGTGGTGAGCTGTTAAAATAAAAGTTGGTATGCTTTGAATATAAATTAAACACTTTAAACCTTTTTTCTTTCCATTCCAGATTCCCAACTATCTACGAGACATGCAAATATGTAAGAAAAATTGGTAAAAGTGGTATAAAATCCAAAGAATTGATTATAGTACCTTCGGAAGTTGGTACATGACTATTTCCAGGGCATTTATAGCTGAAGTGTCCATGTGCATGACAGAATAAGCATCTAGCAAGCCTTCCACCACCTGCAACACAAATGAACAACTTTGAATCATAAGAAAACAGATGAAAGAAAGTATTGAAGCCAGCTACAATTACAGATTTATGAAGTTTCCATTGTAGCAAAGAGCAAACTTAAATATGTTAGAATACATTAAAAAACAGAGAAAAAGATATAAGAATTCATTGATTTTTGATTGATTCAGTAAGATACATGAATATTTTATGTATGGATCGAGCCTCTGAATAGATTCTGTTATAAGTTTAGTTTATAACAATACAACAGAATATGCAGCCTCGGCATATTGTTACTCTATATAAATAACTAAGCAAGAAATACAAATGCAACTGTTACTCTAATAAAATCCACTAGGGGAGGAATTCTTTTGAGGGAAGTCTCTTCTTTTATGCCAATATATAACTACTAACCCATACTATACATAGATACATACATAAATACCGATAAACTAATCTAAGACTAATAATCAAAATTCATGAAATATTCATTAATAAAAAGTCCCAGATCTTAAGCAAAACATACAAATAACCAAAAAAAAAAGTCAGGAAAACAAACATGTTTAGGCATCTAAGGCTTAAAGTAACTGCACATTACAATTCAAATTAAAAAAGCTAATAAAATGATGTTTTTATTTGAAGCATTTAACAGCTGTCACAGCCACAAACAGCTACAATTTTGGCTGGTAAGAAGGTGCTTAGCCTCTAGAGCAAACTGCACCATTAAAGACCTCCAATAACGGCCATGACCGCTATGCTCTTCATATAACACCATTTATTCAGTAAAAATACTCTGCCATAGAAGCAACAGTACGGTATTATTCAACTACAAGATCATTTTTTTTTTAAAAATGTAGAAGAATAGTTAGAGAATCAGGCGTGATCTGACTTTATCATCCCTGGTTTTATTTATCGTTAGTTAGTCATATGTGATTTGATTTGTATTTTATTTCAGCCCATTAGTAGCCCTGAATAATGGACCAACACTTATTGTATTTTCTCTGGTATAAACAGTGCTAGACTGAAGTAATAAACATGAAAGTATTTTCGCCATACAGAAGAACTTGAGAAGGCCGCATCGTTATACAAGGCCTGAACAAGTAAATTATAAGTAACCTATATAAATATATTGTACATTCCCTATTCATAACAAATTCCAAAATAGGCATCGCTAAAAATCTAAGTTAATGGTGCAAAATAAAAAATAAAAAATAAAAAATAAATATCATTCAGATATGATCTCATCAGCTACCTTTTTTGAAATTACCTCATCAGTTACTATTACTATGTATGTTATGAGACAAATAAAGTTTAGGCAAGCATATATACCCATCGCTCAATTTAGGCTATGTAAATTTCAATCAAAAACGGTAACATTACAACTTTTATGCAACATACAGATTGGATACGTTTCTCGCATTAAATTAAATTTTTTACTGCTAGAGACACTGAAAGAAAAGCACAATATTTAACATACCTGCTAGAGACACTGAGCATTTTTTAAGTGAGTGCCCAATTTCCCCACAAAAGAAGCAAATTTCCTTTTTCATAGAGAATTGTCTAAGCTTTTTGCATTCTTTTATTTTGTGATCGGGCTGTCGGCATGCCCAACATGTCTGCAAAAGCAAAGTTACACCATTTTATATACTACAACAGCATAATTCTAAATTTCAAACAGAATCAACTTCAAGCCTGTGGGGATCATTCATTACAAACTACTTTTGGATATTCTACGCTATTCTAGAGCAACATATAACACAACTACTTAAACTAAAATCATGAATTGTATTATGTACCGTAAAATTTGGACCAAGATGATAAAATGGATGATACTGTAATTTATCCACTTCGACTGGTACTCTGGCTGCAATTCTTGCTTCGAGTTTCCTTTTCCACCTTGCCTTTTTCTTTGGGGTCTTTTTTTTTTCCTTAACTTTTTTTTCACTTTTATTCTTACTCTTTGTCGTTGAGGTCTTCTGTTCTGGGTTAACAAGTGTTGCAGGGTGAGGGTCCTTTGGGATTGCAGGGTCTATGGGGACTGTTGGGGCCACTGAGGGTGCTGTTATCGGGTCTATAGAATTCTGAACTGAAATTTCAGGTTGCTTGCCGTTGAGTCCATTCACTTCATTGGGTAATCCGTCTCCACTTTTGAGGTCACCCTTCCTTTTCTTGCTCTTTTTCCTTTTCTTCGGTTTCTTCTGTTCTGAGTCTATTGGTGATGAAGTATGAGGGTCCGTTGGGATTGTAGAGGGTGCTGTTATAGGGCCTATAGGTTTCTGAACTAGAGATTCTCGCGGCTCGCCAATGTGTTCATTAGGTTTTCCTTCCCCATCACTTTTGAGGCCACCCTTCTTCCTCTTCTTACTTTTCTTTACAATGCTCTGTTGTGCATCTATTGGGGTTGCAGGGTGAGGATCCATTAGGATTGGGTCTGTTGAGGGTGCTTCTATATGGCTTTCAGGGTTTATTGGATCAGTTGAGGGTTCTGTTATAGGGCCTATAGGTTTCTGAACTAGAGATTCTCGCGGCTCGCCAATGTGTTCATTAGGTTTTCCTTCCCCATCACTTTTGAGGCCACCCTTCTTCCTCTTCTTACTTTTCTTTACAATGCTCTGTTGTGCATCTATTGGGGTTGCAGGGTGAGGATCCATTAGGATTGGGTCTGTTGAGGGTGCTTCTATATGGCTTTCAGGGTTTATTGGATCAGTTGAGGGTTCTGTTACAGGTTCCATAGGTCTCTGAACATCGGTTTCAGGGTGAGGGGGCGTTGAGATTGTTGACGGTGCTGTCACAGGGCCTATAGGTTTCTGAACTAGAGTTTCTTGCAGCTCGCCATTGTGTTCATTAGGTTTTGCTTCCCCGTCACTTTTGAGGCCACCCTTCCTTTTCCTCTTCCTACTTTTCTTTACGCTGTTCTGTTCTGCAACTATTGGGGTTGCAGGGTGAGGATCCATTAGGATTATTGCATCTGTTGAGGGTGCTTCTATATGGCATTCAGGGTTTATTGGATCAGTTGAGGGTTCTGTTACAGGTTCCATAGGTCTCTGAACATCGGTTTCACGATTAGGGTCCATTTGGATTGTTGAGAGTGCTGTTACATGGCCTGTAAGTTTCTGAACTAGAGTTTCATGTGGCTCTCCATTGTTTTCATTAGGTTTTGCTTCCCCGTCACTTTTGAGGCCACCCTTCCTTTTCCTCTTCCTACTTTTCTTAACAATCTTCTGTTCTGCATCTATTGGGGTTGCAGGGTGAGGATCAATTAGGATTGTTGGATCTGTTGGTGGTGCTTCAATATGGCATTCTATTGGATCGATTGAGGGTTCTGTTACAAGTTCCATAGGTCTCTGAACAGCTGTGTCCAACGGCTTAACATTGTGTTCATTGAATTGTTCCCCATCTAACACACTCCTGTGCCTCTTCTCTCTATGTTCTGTCTCTGTTGTGTTCAATTGGTCCTGATCATGATTGACTGCATTCTCTAAAAGCAATAGATCTGTTTGATTCTCCACCGCCACAACTGCCTCGTCCATTTTTTTTCTTTTGCTTTTTCGTCTTTTCTTTTTCTTACCTGTTGGAGTCGTTGCACCTCCAGCAGAAACTTGAATTGGTTCTGCTTCTTGTTTCTTTTCTATCTCTATCGTAGAAACTGCAATGTCTGAAGAAGGTTTCGTTTCATTTGATTCTTCGCCTTGTTTCTCCTCATTTATTTTCTTATCATTCAGCTCTGCATTACCCTCAATTTTACTTTTCTTTACAATCTTCTGTTCTGCCTCTATTGGGGTTGAAGGGTGAGGATCAATTAGGATTGTTGGATCTGTTGGGGGTGCTTCAATATGGCATTCAGACTCTATTGGATCGATAGAGGGTTCTGTTATAAGTTCCATAGGTCTCTGAACAGCTGTGTCCAACGGTTTAACATTGTGTTCATTGAATTGTTCCCCATCTAACACACTCATGTGCCTCTTCTCTTTATGTTCTGTCTCTGTTGTGTTCAATTGGTCCTGATCATGATTGACTGCATTCTCTAAAAGCAATAGATCTGTTTGATTCTCCACCACCACAGCTGCTTCATCCATTTTTTTTCTTTTGCTTTTTCGTCTTTTCTTTTTCTTACCTGTTGGAGTCGTTGCACCTCCAGCAGAAACTTGAATTGGTTCTGCTTCTTGTTTCTTTTCTATCTCTATCGTAAAAACTGCAATGTCTGAAGAAGGTTTCGTTTCATTTGATTCTTCCCCTTGTTTCTCCTCATTTATTTTCTTATCATTCAGCTCTGCATTACCCTCAATTTTACTTTTCTTTACAATCTTCTGTTCTGCCTCTATTGGGGTTGAAGGGTGAGGATCAATTAGGATTGTTGGATCTGTTGGGGGTGCTTTAATATGGCATTCAGACTCTATTGGATCGATTGAGGGTTCTGTTACAAGTTCCATAGGTCTCTGAACAGCGGTGTCCAAAGGCTTAACATTGTGTTCATTGGATTGTTCCCCATCTAACACACTCCTGTGCCTCTCCTCTTTATGTTCTGTGTCTGTTGTGTTCATTTGGTTCTGATCATGATTGACTGCATTCTCCAAATGCAATAGATTTGTTTGATTCTCCACCACCACAGCTGCCTCGTCCATTTTTTTTCTTTTGCTCTTTCGTCTTTTCTTTTTCTTACCTGTTGGAGTTGTTGCACCATCAGCAGAAACTTGAATTGGTTCTGCTTCTTGTTTCTTTTCTATCTCTATAGTAGAAACTGTAATGTCAAAAGAAGGTTTCGTTTCATTTGATTCTTCCCCTTGTTTCTCCTCATTTTTCTTCTTATCATTCAACTCTGCATTACCCTCAATTTTACTTTTCTTTACAATCTTCTGTTCTGTATCTACTGGGGTTGCAGGGTGAGAACCAATTACCATTGTTAGATCTGTTGAGGGTTGTGCTACAAGTTCTCTAGGTCTCTGAACAGCAGAGTCCAACGGCTTAACATTGTGTTCATTGGACTGTTCCCCATCTAACACATTCTTGTGCATCATCTCTTTATGTTCTGTGTCTGTTATGTTCATTTGGACCTGATCATGATTGACTGCATTCTCCAAATGCAATACATTCGTCTGATTCTCCACGGCTGCCTCGTCCATTTTTTTTCTTTTGCTTTTTCGTCTTTTCTTCTTCTTACCTGTGGGAGTTGTTGCACCTTCAGCATAAACTTGAATCGGTCCTGCTTCTTGTTTCTTTTCTATCTCTATAGTAGGAAGTGCAATGTGTAACGAGGGTTTTGTTCCATTTGATTCTTCCCCCTTTTCCTCCTCATTTATCTTCCTATCATTCAGCTCTGCATTACCATGTCCCTTTGGTTCTGGTTCTGGTTCTGGTTCTGATACTGGTTGTGATTGTGATTGTGATAGTGGTTGTGGTATTAGTTGTGGTTGTGCCTCTTGAGAATCGAGCACCTTTTTCTTCTTCCCTCTCTTTCTCTTTTTCTTGGGAGTGCTATTTGAATCAGGTAACGTAGATTCTTCATTTGGTTTGAGTTGCGTGATTGGTGAAGCTTCTAAGGGTTCGGAGCATACCTGAGGGTTAGGGTTTTTAATCGGTACTGTCATGTTTGAATCAGGAAATGTAGATTCTTCAATTGGTTTGAGTTCTGTGATTGGCGAAGCTTCTAAGGGTTCAGAGCATAGGTTTTGGATCCTTACTGTCTCATTTGAACAAGGTAACGTAGATTCTTCAATTGGTTTGAGTTCTGTGATTGGTAAAGCTTCTAAGGTTTCAGAGCATACCTGAGGATTAGGGTTTTGAATCGGTTCTGTCACATTTGCATTGATTTTCTTCGGCTTCCTACTTGTCTGCTTCTTCTTCTTAATAGTACCATCTTCTTGTTTCAGTTCCGGTGAAGTAAATGTTTCCGGTTTCTCCTCTGTCAACATTTTGTTCTCATTCAAATCAATAGTATCTTCCATTCTCTGATCGTGAAATCGGAAACTCGCCGTTTCGATGCGGCGGAGGAGCTTTGAGAATGATGATGGTACATTAGGGTTTATTGTGGGTTTTTTTCAACCGAGACATGCACTTTTTATATTACAAAAAAATTTAATAAGCATTTTAGATTGTTATTTTATTCTGGACTTTTGTTTAAAATAAAATAGAAAAGCCTTTCTTCGGGACTTTTTTACTTCAAAATTATGCTGAAATTGAAAAATAATAATTTATTTTTAGTTTTATTTTTTTACTGATATAAATTTTATTTATTTAATTGTAGAATATATTCATAGAGTACAAATTCAAAATAAATTAATTTGTGACAAAATTCATCTATACATACAACAAAATTCAAATATTTTAAATGCATATATTTATGGATTATAACATTGACAATTTTAAAATAGTTGATTTGAATATATAACAGATTCAAATTACTATATTTATTAAAATAAAATAAATATTATATTAAGACAAAAAAAACTAACAAACGTGGCACTCTAACTATAAAATTATATATATATATATAATTTATGTAAAAGTCATTTATTTTAAATAAAATAAAAGAAAAAACAATTTAGATAAATAATTTTAAACTAAAAATATCATAAGTCACATTTTTAATAGAGGAATGAAAAGAAAAAATATTGTTTTTATTTGGAAGAGGCAGCTTGAATCATAATTTAATATGTATTTACTTTATAAAGAAGAACAAAAAAAAAAATCACGAAAATATACGTGAGATCATGATAGAATGGAACTGTTCAAACGTTTAATAGATTATTATATTAGATATTTTATTTGATAAGTTAATATAAACACTCGTTATCTTCACGAACAATATAAATAAAAGACTTAATTGCAGTTTTGGTCCCTCTATTATAGATGAATCGTGTAATTAGTCCCTCCTATTTTGTTTTTCCCTAGTTTTGGTCCCTCAAACTGAATTTTGGTCTAAAAATTGATGAAATTTCATTTTTAAAAGTCGTACTACACCATTTTTTATCATATATTTCAGGTACAATTGTTGCAAATGAGATCTCGAGGCATGTTGTTACTTAAATAAATGCAAAAAAAATGAAATTTTATTAAGTCTATGACCAAAATTATACTTGGAGGACCAAAACTAAAGAAAAACAAAATAGAAGGATTACTTTCGCGATTCAGCAAAAATAAGAAGACCAAAACTACAATTAAGCCTAAATAAAATTACAGTCTAATTAAATATACTTATTTCGTGTTTTATTAAGGTGTGTTTATATCATATCGGACACGTCAAATAGGCCCTCAAAATATAATTATCAGTATAAGATACTTAGGAGATAAAATATACAGAATTAAATAAATATAATAATATTTATTATATCATGTATTTCATTTCTTTAAAAACAAATCATATATTTAACTTTTACATGATAATAAAATAATATTATTTTATTTTATATATTTTTTTATACATATCATAATCACATGATTGATTATATTTCGTATTATAATAAAATAATGAAATTACTCTAATAAAATAATTAATTACATATATTTGTAACCAAAAATAATAATATGTAAATTTTTTAAATTAATTTATAATGCTTTTAAATTTTACGACATTGATAGAAATAAGAGTTCTGTAAATAAACATCAATTAGAGTTGGTTTGTCTTAACATTTCATAAAAACATCACTAATATTTTTTAAAAGGAAATAACTTAGGTATTGTTATCGAAAAAAGTGTTTCTACTGTTGTCTGACTTAAACTTTTTTTAACAAAAATAACTTTAAAATGTTTTTCTTCCTACTAAAATACTTGATTTTTCATATTTTATCTCTCTCGTTTTGTTTTGTGTTGTTTAAGTATAATATTATTAAGTTTATTTCTTAAGTGTAACGTATTTGTTTCTCGTTTTGTTGCGGTGATTTTTATAAAAAAATATTTCTTTAGTGAGTATTGTATTTTGGATAAAGAATTTATAGAGTTTATCACAAATTTCAACATTATTTCAATCTTAAACATGTCTTACCAATACATATGATTGAATTAGTTATGTCAAAAATTAATTATAATTTATAATAGAGAAATTAAAATTACATTTAAGTCTTTTAATTTTTATAATAACAACTTTTAGTATACATAAAAGAAATTTATACCGTCAAAACTTTGGTTAAACATGAAAGGTTCGAAATGAAATATTCCAAGAATCTATATGTGTTTCGAAACTTTGGATAAAGTTGAAATATTTGAAACAAGGTTTTCCATAATTCATACAAATTTTTGAAAGTTTGGATTAATTCTAAATCTTCGAAACAGGTATTTTCCAGAATTCATCAAAACCTTCAGAACTTTTGTTGAACTTGAAATATTCGAAACACAACATTCGAACCTTTCAATTATTCGAAATGCAACAATTTCAAATGTTTCAATTGTTGGGAAAGTTTCTAAATGTACCATTTTTTTACAATAGTTATAATATTATTAGGTATGAGTAGAGTTGAGGTTCCTGCTGCAACAACGATTATCGATTATACAGAAAAATTCACCACCGATCAGGTATTATTACTGATAATCCACCACCGGTCAAATTTTGATTATAGATATATATTTGATGTTATATTTGAAACATATGTTGTAGGTATTTCCCTCTCGATAAGCTGTATTTGAATGGACAAAACACATTGGAAGGCAAAATGGAATTTTAATTGTTACCATTCAATAAGACAAAGCAACCGAAAAGGGGGGAAGAAAAGACAGATTAATTTTGGGATGCGAAAGAGGTGGAAGATCTAAATCAAAATCAAAATCAACAGTAACTTGTTCTCACAAGGAAAATTGTCCATTTATCCTAAGATGTATACCGTTTAGCATCGGTGAAGGATGGAAAATTATTGTTCGTTGCGGAACACACAATCATGATTTACTTGATTCTATAACCGGGCATTCATATTTGGGGCGTTTAAATGAAGAATAGAGGAAATTTGTCAATGACATGACAAAGTACAAGCTTGCACCAAGATTCATTTTGAATGCTTTGAAAGAGAGAAATAAAGCTAATCTCTCAATTCCCAGTCAAATATATAAAGCAAGGAGTACTTATCGAGTTTTGTTGAGAGGTTCGTACATAGAAATGTAACATCTGTTAAAGTAAATACAACGAGAAAATTATGTGCATTGGACAAGAAGACGAAAAAATTCAGATGTTTTTAGAGATATATTTTGGACGCATCTGATTGTATAAAGTTGTTAAACACATTTTGTTTTGATATGTGATAGCACATACAAAATAAATAGATATCGGTTACCATTACTTGAAATTGTTAGTGTCACATCTACTAGTTTGACATTTTCGATTGGGTTTGCTTACTTGAAACAAGAGCAACAAGATAACTTTATCTCGACATTTGAAAAGGTAAGACAATTGTTCGTCTTTGAGACTTTAATTTCTAAAGTTATTGTGATTGATAGAGATCTTGTCATGATGAATGCTATTAGTGTTGTGTTTCCTACTTCAATTCATTTGCTAAGTCGTTTTCATATTGAAAAAAATGTTGGGGCAAGATGCAAACAATATGTGAAAAAGGATAGACAAGATGAAGTAATTGATTTATGGTGAAAAAAATTGTATATTTGAATAGTATGGAGGAGTATGATCATCACTTGCAACACTTTGAACTAGGGTGTGTCGATATTATCTTTTTTGTTGATTATGTAAAAGATTCATGGTTGACACCTTAAAAAAAAATTGTCAAGCTTTGAACCAATAGAGTGATGCATTTAGGGAACACAATATCTAACATGTATTTTTAAATTTTAATTTGTTTTGTTTTAGAAAATATGATTTACTAATTTATGTGATTTGTTTTAATTTATGTTATTTAATTTATTTGTAGAGTTGAGTCTATTCATTGGAGATTAAAAATCATGTTGCAAACTAGTTTTGGTGATTTGTGTAAAAGTTGGGATAATGTGTATATGATGTTGAAGAACCAAGTATGTATTATTAAATCGTCTTTTCACAAAACCATCATTGATGTTGAGCACGGGTATAATTCACCATTTTTTCGAAGTCTACATCACTGTGTATCAAGAAAAGTTTTTAATAAAATTGACAATACAGTTACAAAATTGTATATTTGACTAGTGTGGAGGAGTATGATCATCACTTGCAATACTTTGAACTAGTGTGTGTCGATATTATCCTTTTTGTTGATTATGTAAAAGATTCATGGTTGACACCTTAAAAAAAATTTGTCAAGCTTTGAACCAATAGAGTGGTGCATTTGGGGAACACAACATCTAACATGTATTTTTAAATTTTAATTTATTTTATTTTAGAAAATATGATTTACTAATTTATGTGATTTGTTTTAATTTATGTTATTTAATTTATTTGTAGAGTTGAGTCTATTCATTGGAGATTAAAAATCATGTTGCAAACTAGTTTTGGTGATTTGTGTAAAAGTTGGGATGATGTATATATGATGTTGAAGAACCAAGTATGTATCATTAAATCGTCTTTTCACAAAACCATCATTGATGTTGAGCACGGGTATAATTCACCATTTTTTCGAAGTCTACATCACTGTGTATCAAGAAAAGTTTTTAATAAAATTGACAACACAGTTACAAAGAGCGAAGATTGTACGTACTGGCAAAACGAAGTGTGATTGCTCACTCAGAACAACTCATGGATTACCATGTGCTCGTGAGTTGACAAAGTTGCAGATATCTAGAAATATTATCCCTATAGACAACATTCATGTTTTTTGGAGAAATTTAAGCATTGAACATATATTGAAGCACGAAGAATCTTTATCAGAATATGACTTTTCAGAATAGGTGGAAGCAATGAAAGCGCACATGAAGAAACAATATATTGTTCATCAAAGGATATTCAAAGCAAAGATGCCTGAACTATATTTCCATATACAACATCAGTACTTGCACTACCTGAGAAGGTGAAAACCAAGGGAGCTAGTAAAAGGAAAAAAGAATTTGATACTACTCGTGATCCTTCATATTGGGAGTATGTTGATGCCTCTCAAAAATCTGCAAAGCAACCATCTCAACGTTTTACAAGGCAATCATCTCAATCATCACATAATTATGCAAAGCAATCATTTAAGATACATTTTCCTAGTTTTATACATCAGTATATTGAGGAGATAATAGATGTTGTGGCTGATGGAAATTATGGGTTTTGTGCAATTGCAATATTATTAGGTTGGACTGAAGAATCTTGGCATTTATTTCGAACACAATTGGATAAAGAGTTCCATCTACATCAAGACCTTTATGCCAATCTGTTCGATGACAATATTGAATTAGTGCAGAACTCATTGAAAATTTCAGGATTTGATGGTCAAGGAAAAGATAAGTAGATGGCTTTACCAGACTTGGGTTACATGACAGCAACATTATATAATGTCATATTGGTATCGTTGTCTCATAATCTAAATATGACATTATTTCTGCTAAACAAAGCACCATCTAAAGAGTCTTCTCTTGTCAATTTATTAGCAATTGGATTCTTAAATGAAAATCATTGGGTACAGGTAAAATTTATGATTGGTAGTATTGTTTAATATTTTGTTTTTCAAATAAATTAATGTTTAATATTTTTTGGTTCAAATTAAATTGAAGTCTGATTGTTTTTTGTTACCTACTTCGCAAAAATGGAGAGACTTTTGTGGTGAGTGTGCAAAGACATAGGAAATAGCTTATGCAGGACCTATGAAGCATTGGGAACACATTAATCCATCATTTATCAAATCATCTTGTATTTCATTAACTGAAGATTAGAATTTATGTTTGAAGATTTTATCATTTATCATTTTATAATTTACGTTTTATCATTTATCATTTATGTTTTATCATTTATCATTTACGTTTTAATTCAAAATAAAAATTTATAAATAACAAAAATCAAAATCATAAACACAAGTTTACATAACAAAATAACTAATTGTCATACAAGCGGCATAATTTCACTTAATATGTCATGGACCTCACTAAATGGAGCTACCACATCTAAGGCCCTACGTGCAAGTTCAGCTACTGTACGGTCTCTACCAGCATGTACAGAAGATGATGCACCAACATGTGCAGCATCAGTAGGTGGACTCGAAGGTGCAACAGTAGGTAGAGGCAATATCAGAGAATGTGATACATTTAAGTACAATGCATAGTAGTCTGCAGTGATCTCTCCAAGAAAAGTCGCAACAGGATATAGGCTATGAAAAACAACTATAGATGATCTCTCATAATAGACTGCCACTCCCAATCTACATTGTTCGGCACCCGAGGAATGTCACGCGGAATGCACTGAATACGACCAAACTGTCGAAGACATTGCTCTGGTAGATACGGGACTGAGACTCCACCATATTGAAGGTATCCAGAGAACATCGAAATGTTCACAAACGGATGATTAACTCGATCATCAGCATATGGTGTAAACAGTACATACTCGAGCGACAAAGCATCAAGTCTTCGACGATATGTCATCAATCCGCCTTCAACAGCATGTTTCTCAGTCCACCTACATGTTATTGGAATATGTACAAAAATCGCTCCTCTTGCCCCACTTATAGATGTTAGGGAAGTGCTCGTAAATCCAGCATTGTACCATAAATAAAGGCATATATAACACAACTTAATAAATAAATAAATAAATAAATAAGTAAATAAATAACTAAATAAATAAATAAATATACCTGTAATTAGGGATGGACAACGGGTCGGGTACAGCGGGTTTGGACCCAAAAACCCTAACCGACGCAAACCGCAGATAGACTTTACATACCCATTTCCGCCCAATAAAGAATCCGGATTAGACGGGTAACGAGTTAGGCGGGTGGATTCATGCGGGTTTAACTATTTTTTGAAATTTTTGGTTTGTTGGCCAATTTATTTTCTAGCAACATTTTTATTAAAAAGTCATTTCATCTGTTTTTATTTTTATTTTTCAAAATTCTGTTTATTTAACTATTCTAATTTTTTGTTTAAAATTGAGCAATTTTTTCTCAATTTCTTTTTATAATGAGCATTATAGAACTCTAATTTTTAGATGTTATAGATAAAAATAACCATTAAAACATAGTATTTATAAATCTCAACATTGATATATATTCCATCAATTTATAATTGAAATGCAAACATATTTATAATTATAACAATTAAAATGTAAACTTAAAATGTTTAAAAAATCTAAAGATCTTAAACTAAATGTCCAATGTCCTTATAAAAAATCAATACAAATAATATGAATGTCCACCCTTGTCATCTTTGTTGGCCAATCTAAAAAATTGAACAAAAATCAATTAGTAATAACTAATTAGAGTACAAAATAACTAACTATGCAACAAACATAATATAGCTATTTTACTATTATCTTTCAAATTCAATGGATGACTACAAAACAACATTAGTCCAATGCCAGCAAAACATCGAAGCAGTAGTTAGAAATCATATTCATAACTATTAATTATCTTTACAACTGCAAAAATTAAATTCATTGGGAAAAATGTAATACAAGACTTAAAATGGAAAAAAAATGTAATACAAGGGTTAAAATGGAAAAATGTAATACAAGGCTTAAAATGAAAAAAAATATAGTACCTTTGTTTTCTTTTAACAATGCTTATAAAGCAGTAAATCTGCAAAACAATCACACTCATTAACATATAAAAAGCACACAAAAACATATAATATAAAACCAAAAAGCAAAGAAAATAAAATAAAAAAATAAAGAAGTTGGTCATTCCAATTAAAATTGGTAAATCTATCAAATAACAACAATGAATATATTAAGATTTAATTTTATCTCTCAAATATGTGAAAAACACACAAATATATGGAAAACACAGACAAATCCATGAAAAACATTAAGCAAATTCAAATGAAGACTCCTCCAACTCGAGTATGAGAAAGAAGAAGGAAGAAAGGAACCACTCAACAACATGTAAAACAAAATAGTATACTTAAAAAATTTGTTATCATGATGAAGATTGAAGATAGCAACATTAAGAACATAAACAGAAAGTTAAAAAGTAAGGATTAATATGGAAAATTGGATATGGCGGATTCTTTGCCTTAACAGTAATAAAACAAACCACAACCAACTCACCTAACATATTAATAAGAACAAAAACAAACAATTTAAGATGAGGACAAACAATTAGTAGGACAAATAACAGAGTTAAGAATAGGACAAACTGCATGTTAAGGTGATGCAAATTACTACATAATAACACATTATAGTTAAGAAAATTGAAAACAATATTTAATTAGCTATAGGAAATATCAACCAAACTTCAATAATACAAGAACATTCCTGTTTGATGATGATTCATAGGGATGTTCAAATATTTTGACAGAATGTAAAATAATCATAAGTTGCTATGCAAAAACAGAAAATCAATCACATAAAGATGAAGGAAAAAAAAGAGTTGAAAACCTAACCCTAATCATGCAAAAATAAAAATTAAATCAAATTCTAATATATAAAATAACATGCAAAAACAAAAAAATCAAACTCTAGAAAATCCAAAAATAGAAACAATAGTTAAATCAAAACCTAATCATAATAAAAAGAAATAAAAACCCTAACACAATGCAAAATAGATTAGAAACAGATTAACATGTTAAAAAAAACAGAGATGAATAATGCTATTTTTAAACACTAGATTGAAAATGCCAACAAAGAGGAAAATGTTTAGAACAACAAAGACGAAACTAACAATAAAAAATGAAACTAAGACGAAACTAACATAAATCAAACTAGCAAAGACGAAACTAACAGATTTAAAACAACAAAGACGAAAAAAGACAGTTTTGAAAAACGAAATTAAAAAGTTTGGAACGAAAAAGGTTAGAGAGATGAGAAATAAGAGATAGAGTGATAACCTAGAGTGGATGTGGCCGCCACTGACCGTCGTTGGCCGCCGTTGAGGCTTGAAGGAATTAGGGTTTGCTGGTTTGAAAAACTAGGGTTCGTGAGAGGATGATGATGAGAGAATGAAATTAGGTTGTGGGTGATTGGGTGGGATTGTGAGACTGATTGAAATTAGGGTTATGGTTGAATTATAATAGTGGGTTAAATTAAATTAGATTTAGTAGACCCAGTCCAACACTTACTAATAAATATTATAAACTGTTATCGGGCGGGTCGGTCACCGCCGGTCCAAAATTCATGACCTGAACCCTCACGAGTCTACCCTATTGAACCCTTCAATTCTACCTGTGTGACCCGTTGGGTCCGATCCAACCGGCCCAATTTACCTCACGCGTAGCGGGCCATGCAGTATAAAGCGGGCCCATCTCGTTTGTCCATCCCTACCTGTAATAGGGTCATGTAACCTCCCAATTGTCGAGTGTCATGGACAACTCTATCTCTCAGATTGTCATACAGGAAAACCAATGTACGGTACCCCAGGAATAGTCCCACTCAAGTATCTAACTCAATAAACAAACTAATATATTTTGCCTCCACACGTGTATGTGTTTTATCAGCGAAAATACTGTTGTCAACTAAATGCAACAGGTACGTTCTAGCCGCACACTTAAACCGGTTAGTCTGAAAGAGACGACTATATAAATCACGCAACCATTGCAGTATATATTGGACACATTTATTATGATTAATCTTTGCTAGTGTTTCCTCTCATGTTGCACCTAAGTACCCATGGGCAGCTCTGGCAACATTATTAGTACTCATATTTAAAGGTGCATCAAAAAATTTACCAGATATGAAGAAGAGACGCCACATCGTCCAATGTGATTGTCATCTCTCCGAATGACATGTGAAATGAGTTGGTTTCTCCATGCCACCTTTCAACAAAGACAAATATCAAACCAGCATCAGCCATAGTGAGATAAGTTGAAGAGAGATGTAGCAGTCCAAATTCTCGAATCCAATGCAATACATGATCTGGCACAGGAACTTCAGAACTTCTTCAGCTTCAATCCATGAGTAATAACCTTTAACGACCCACGATCTTGCGAGTAATTTAAGAACATAAAAATAAATATTTATTCTTATTTAAATAATTAATTAAATATCATAAAAATATATAATAAATATCATAAATACTATTATAAATTAATTAATTAAAATATACCTCTCTTTCACATATCCTCCGAGCCACGTGGTGTACATATTGTGTCAACACAGATGTCACCACCAGTCCTCCGGGGAATCCGAGCTGCTGATCCTGCTCGGGCTCTGCATCATCAACATCATCCACATCATCAACATCATCATGTGCAAGCTCAGCATACTGCTCCTCAACCTCACTCATCTGTGCAGGCTCAAAGACATCCTCGTCCATATGTGCGGGCTCAGCGACATCATCATGTCTACGACGACGCTGCCTAATTGGACGGTTTGCTTCATTCCGTCGTCTGTTTGAAGTTGTTGATGAAATTCTCTCTGCGTCATCACCACTATCAACTCACACGTTTCGGGCAATGTTGCGAATAATTTGGTCAAATGCACCTCTCATTCTAGGCACTACAAATATATCAATATTCAAAAAAAAAAAATGGAAAAAACACTAAAAAAAATACATTTTGAAACTTACCGTCAATCCCAAACCTTCGAAATTTAGTTTCGGAAGTTTTGTTGAATGCCAAACTTTCGAAACAGCTTCGAAACTTTCCATCAATTCCAAAATTTCAAAACTTCATACTTCATGTGTTTCATATTTTTTTCATTTTGAAACTTTCAAATTGTATGAAAGTTTCGAATGGTTTCATTTCGAAAATTTGAATTTGCTGTAAATTTTTTAAGGTTTCAAATTTGTTCTTACTTTTAAATTTCAAAGATTTAAAATGTTGGAATGTTTGCAATTTACTGATTCAGACAAATGAAAGTTTCAAATGAAATTAGTAAAAAAAGATCCCATAATTTTTTTGGGAGTTTTTATATATAAAAGAAGGAGCAATAAAATATTTTCCATTAAAATGGGGATACAGGTGGGGGTGCATAATATAATTCCCCACATAAAATCTTTAAAAGATCCCTCTTAATATTTTTTTATTTATAAGCCAAAACAATCTGGACTTCATTATTCAATTCAACAATTTTATTCGGTTGTGATATCATAAACATCTAGAGATTATTCTAATCAAACAAGTACACGTGGGATTTTGCATTTCAAAACTATGGCTCATTTTGTATAAGCCTTTTTTTAAAATATTTCATCTTTTTAATCTAATTATTTTAAAAGATAAATTAAAAATTAAAACGAAAATAATTTCTCATAATAGGCCATTTTAAGTAATTCATTATTTAGTTATAACTCTTTTTAACATGATAAAATTTCAAAATACTCAATAAAAAGTTATTTTGAACAACTTTTCATAAAACTCTTTTGAGATCTTAAGATTGAATATCTGAACTATTAAATTTCAATTTTTTTTAATCTATAACAAGCGATAATTTTTAGTAAGTTTCTCATAAAAAATAATTTTTAAAATATGAGCTTAAATTCACTTTTCGATTAATCTATATATCAAACGGCCCTATAGGTTATTGTCTATGAAGCAAAAACCCTTACCACTGAAAGTACTGAAAAATAATGGGAGCAAAATCAACCTAAGTCACACAAAAATAAAGATAGTAAACTAGTAGCTATATCCAAAAAATAGTTACATTTAGTTTCTCCCATTGAAAGCACAGTAGGATTAATGGTCATCAACAAGAAAAGATAATTTAGTTTCCATGTCAAAATTCTCTAAACTTTCAGACAACCCAGGATTTGCAGAAGAAGTTGCATTTGATTTCAATCTAGATGAGATTCAGCAGATTCCAATGAATAGCAGGAGTCTAGTGCAGGCTTAGAGGTACTAGAAGAACAAATAAAATGAAGAGTGGAAACAAATATCCACAAAACACAGTAAGAAGTAACTACTTAGTCAAAGTTCACAACTTTAGGACCTTTCTTTGGTTTTGAATTGTCATCTTTCAACTTTGAAGGTTTGCTCTTGTCGTCGTTTATTTTTGCTGCCGTGAAGTCATCCTCCATGTCGTCTCCGCTCACAAACTTCGTAACCTGGCCTATGGGCCTCTCATTGGTTCGCAGTACTGAAAGACAGAATTGAGTTAATGCCATATTAGACATAATATATATAAGCACCCTTCTACCAGATGACTATAAAGGCTTAGCAATCCAATAGATCAGAAGAAATCACAACTGAATGCAATTTAATTGGTGATATACGGAAAGAGCTCAGGAAGAGGCAAGAAGGGCTGCATATAACTTGCAACATGTTAACATTAAACTTACACACTCTAAATATTTGATTTCTAATATTAACATTTGCGACTAAGAAAATACTTCAATTCGCATTTGGCATGGGTCCAAGCATTTAACAGTCATTTGTATCACTTGCCTTTGTTTTAACAACATCTCCGTATGAGTGAAATCTCAAACAAGAAGGTTTGATAGTTCATGTTCTCATTACTATCAAATTTAAAGCTTATAACAACCGACAAAATTTACTCTTAACACCCAATATTAACAGGGTAAAACGATTTTAGAAATTCTGACATGTAATCAAGAATAACCTATCAGAATACCAAACCACAACCAAACATGCTAATCTCAAATTTCTATAATATGAAGAACCCGTATCCACCTAGACTGGCCACCTATCACTCAATAAAATTCATTTTGAGCCAAAATAAAGGACTTCAGAGGAGAACTATCACTACTTTTGGAGCTGCATGATTATCAAATCAAGACTCAAATCCTGAATCGAAATACCTATTTTCTAAATCGTGAATCAAATCTTATTATGAATCGCAAGACACATAATCAATAAAAACTTAGTGAAACTATAGACTAATACATCATATACAAACCTAAAACTAATTGAAGATTCAATTCAAATAAAAAATTAAATGACACAAAAAAAGTGGTTAGCTATACAAAGTTGACAAAAAAGTAGCTGCCTACACTAAGTTCAGGATCTGATTCATCATAGTGAATTTGAATTCATCATAATGCATCAGGATTCAAACGGAGATTCAATTTCAAAATAGATACACACAGAGATTTGTATCAATTGGATTCAGTTTTCTATAGAATTGAGATACGAATTGCATGTATCTTCGTAACATACAGATAACCATATGTTCAGCTGTTTTATTTTTCCTAAGGTAACAACGGACCAAAAACACTATATCTCCACTACCAGCAGTTAAACAATAGACATTACAATCAGAAATTAATGACTATATTTGTAGATTGGATCAAAACTATAGCCTATAGATAGCATGGAATAACAGAACTAGTATCAACCAAATTTAAGTTAGAGAAGCAAACAAAGGAAACAAACATGCCAAACAGATTAAACAAAAAATTGCAGCACTTAACATCAAAACCAAAACTACAGAACTAGAAAATCCATTCAGTTTCTTCTGGGAAAACAACAAAAAAAAACTTACAGTTGTGAACAGGCCCTTTAGCAGCACCGGATCCATTCTGCCCTTTATCAGGACAATCCCTTGCCAGATGTGTCACACCACCACAGATTTTACAACAACCACCCTATTACAAACAAACACACAAAACAAATAAATAAATAAATAAATAAATAGGTATAGCATATCAGACACAGCTTACTTGCAATGAACAACTAGTGTTCTTTTTATCTAACACTCGGATTTTCAAGGGAAATGGACACTGATAATCTAAAAGTTCATTCGGAAGATAAGTAAAGACCGGTCAACAATTGTTTCAACTAGAGGTGGAATGTGATAATCCCGATCACTCCGTCATTCTTTAGAGCTCATTAATCACTTGAGCCAAACCGTTTGTTTAAAGAACAAGTGTTGTTAATTGAACTAACTTATATGGTTATCCTTTTGAAATAAAATAGTATAGTATAATTGAAACGATAAAAGATAATATACCTTAGGATAAATTCCATTAGCATTTTGAGGACAATTTTTACTCAAATGTCCTTTTTGATTACAAACAAAACACTGAGCAAACATCGTCCCTCCTTCTTGAAGAGGTTGATGACAATTAGCAAGAGAATGACCAGTGTCACCACAATTATAACAATACTTAACATCCTTAGAACCATCATGAACCTCAGGGCAATTCTGAGCTCTATGACCGCGTCGTCGACACCGCAAACATATCTTATTCTTTTCCCATTCAGCTTTTTCAGTACAGAATTTTGCGATATGATCTATTCCCTTGCAAATGAAACACGTGTCACCGGGTTTCATACCGGGAACACGAAGGGGGCGTTTTCCGGAACGGGGTTTATCTTTTGAGTCGGTCTTTTTGCGCTTGAATTTGTTCTTGGTCTTTTTTTTGAGTGGGTCTTTAGGGGGAGTGGGTTCAACTTTGGGGAACAGTTCGGGGTTTTCTGCTTTGAATCGTTTCCGAGCAAGTCGTTGCCTTTGGCTCACCATTGCTGACAAGATGTGGCCAACGATTGATTGATTAGGTTAGATACGGCTGCGGCAGCTGGTGCGGTGACGCGATAACCCCAATCTAAAACCCCAGGGTTTTCTTCTTTCTTTTGCCCCTTATTTATTTTAGGCAAAATTTTGTGTATATATTTTTTTTCTTTTTACATCAAAACACTCCACTTCAAAATAATAGTATCTCATAGTCACCGAGAAGTCGCGGGTTCGGTCGTAGCTACCCTCCCATTAGGATTTAATTTTTTTTTATTCAATTTAATAATTATTATTAATTATTTAATAAATTATAAATAATTTTAAATTATATTATAAATTTTAAATTATATTATAAATTTTAAATAAAATATATTAAAAAGGAAAAAAAATTATATTAATAACATAAAATAAAATACATTAAATTAATAAAGTTTATACAAATCTCTTACATTGAATACATTAAATTAACGAAGTTTAAACTGAATACATTTAATTAATGAAGTTTAAACGAACATAATACAATTTATAAATCTCATTTCCACTATCACATATAATAAAGAATTTTTTCAAATTTGAACTTAAAAAATTTCTAACTTGCAATAACTACGATTTCGCAAATGCATAGTCAAACAACTCAAAACAACAAAATGAGTAATTTTCAAGTCGTGCAATAATATAAGATATGTGAGAAGAACAAACACTTAATCAAATTAGTAGAATATCATATCATACCATAACATTCAAAATCTTCAAGAACATAATATCAAAATTTATCCAAATAAATCATAATAAAAACAGTCCTAAAGATGCAATATGATGCATGACTTATACTATTTATATTTCATCGTCATTTTGTATCATTCTACTTTGAAGTACTTGGTTATGAGGCTTAATACTATCTCACCACACAAGTGGACGGACAATTCATGAATGATCATGTCCTCATAAATCCCATCACTTCAACTTGAGACACATATACACGACGGTTAGGGTACTCATGTGTTGTATGGTAGCTCTCGACCTTAGGGAATGACCTACTAATCAACTTAGAAAATTATCACCAGAGATACCCAATGATCGACCTCATTCAGTTGTACTTTCATGAAATAGTTGAGTTTTTCTCATATTCTCTATATACGATGACAAAATAATATTCACTTAAAAAAATTCCAACATCTGGCCTATACATATTCAATGATCACAACTCAACAACTCTTAATATGAATTCATACTATTCATCAAAATTTCGTGGGTCCCAATCACAATAAACAATCATGTTATATCAATCATAAAGTAAGAAATCAAATAAGCAGTGTTTTCAAGTGAAGTCATAAGTTAGTTCAAATAAACAAAAACACTCAAATACACATCATCCAGGATTTCACAAAAATCAAGTATCGTACAATTTAGATATAAATTAATTATAACAATTCTATGGATATCTAGCACATATTTTATGTCTCACTGTTATCATTCATATATTCTTAATTAATTGAGCTCGATCGTTCATACTTAGCCCCTAATAAATATATGGGAATTATGACATTTTCATTCATCTCACGTTATATTATACTCATAAAATCAAATATTTTCTTACACCTTAAATCAATCGAAGATTTCTCCTTACGAATTCGATTTGCTTATTTAATGTGATGTGTCTTCGTCAATTGTCGTCTCTAATAATTCACATAGGTAATAAGACAACACAACGACATAATACAAATAAATTATTTACTATTTGAAATATTCCAAAAAATGTGTTTATAATATAAAACCTATATATTAACATGATTACACTTTTAAACCTATTTATTTTTTTTAAACCAACGAAATCAAAAAGTGCTAAATAAATATAATATATATGAAATATTAGATTTTTAACTAAATAAATTACAATATATCACATGTAGTTATTTACAACTTAATGAAAATTGTGCACAATTTTCAATTATAATTAAAATGAATTAAAATCTTTGAATGTAAGACAAATTTAAACTTTTGCTATAAGACAAAATTATAACTACAATTAAAATAAATAAAGTATACGTTATCTTGTCTCAAAACATAAAAAAGATACTGTGATAGAAATATTTATTGTTTTATCTTACTCATGCGTGTTTATAAAAATTGGCATGAACAAATAAATGTTATTAGTCGATGTTACTTGTTTCTCCTTCATTTAAATTCAATCAATTTGAGTTTGATTTTGTTATGCACATATTGAATGGAGATTGGCTGTTTTTAATAGATAAAAAATAATAAAATAATAATGAAAGTTAATAGATGTTCTACCCATGAAAATATACGAAATTGTAAATATAAAGAATAAGAAATTAGGAACATAAAAATCATACTATGAATATTAGTATGAGACGCGTGAGTCTCAAAATAACGGTTATAGTTTATATTAAATTTATAAGTAACTCATCAAATTAATCAATATAAAATTCTAGTGAGATAAAAGTTTAACTTCAAAATAATATGATAGAAAATTTACAAATATATAATTAGCTTCTAAAATTGCAAATAAACTTGGTAGCAAAACGATGGTTTACAAATTAAAAGGCAACCTCTTAAAGTATTTAAGACTACTATGTTCATCTACGGTGACTAAATATTATGTGGTATGTGTTGAAATATATTATTCATAACATTATCCAGCAAATGCATTTTTTTTTCCATCAAAACAAATATACTAATATACTAATCAATACTAGTAATATATAGTTTTATCAAGAGGCCTCGTACATGCCGTGCTCGAAATCCCTTGCCGCATCATTGCTTGTTATTCAAGCATAGTAGCTACCAGATTATTTCTTTTTTGTTTACCACAGACAATAGATCTAGACACATATAATGATAAGTTAATAAGTTATGTTACATAGATCGAGCTGTTGATGAGAAAGTGCACCTAGATTCATTTATCAGTCATTGCCTTCGATTTCACATATACCTAGCAAAAATATCAATATTAATCAACAGAGAAGGTTTAGCTAAGCAATTTGGTAGCATATATTAAGAAAGTAATAAAGTACATCAATTCCTTTTATAATGATGACTATGATTATTATTTTATAGTTGGACATTGGATCCATAAAGAAAACAGTGAAAGGAGATGATAACTTTGTCATGAAGGTTTTTTGTGATCAATACCACTGCTCTTAAGATCATCACTATTGGATGACTTCTTTGCTTCCATACTTAGCTATATACTGATCTATTGCATAAGGACCCTACATGTTTTTTCTTCTTCTTTATTAATTAATTAACATTTGGTCCACCATCAATCTTTGGCTATAGTGAAAGAAAAGTTTGCTCACCAAGGTGGAATCTTGAGTGCAACTAACAGCCATTTTGATGATAGCTGAACTAGAATCAAAGGAAACAGGAACATTATTATCAGAAAGTATATAACCATATATATATATATATATATATATATGAAAGTACAATTTTGTTGTTGAAATGATGTGTCAATACTAATTATTACCTCATCTCAAAATATAAAATAAATATAATTAATTTAAAGAAAATATATATTTAGTCCATTTTTTTACTCACATATATCAGTATATTAATTTTGTAGATCAATTTTCAATTATATTTTAGAAAATATAAATATACAATTTAAACATAGTCTCTTTGAGTCATGGTTACTTGCACAACACTAACATCATTCCTTTACATTAATTTATCTGTTTTATAATAAATGTAATTTAAAATTTGTGCACGCCTATAAAAAATATACATTAAAAAAACAATTATTTTATTAAATTATTTATCTTAATATTAAAGATTTTTTTTTGCTAGAAAATATAATAATATTTTATAAACTATGTATATAATAATTATTAAAAAGTGATTAAAAATAATTAATATTAATTTAAAAATTAAAATAATATTTATATTAAGTAAATTTTTATGTGTTAAAATAATACTTAAACGGAGAAAATATATATTTTTTGGATTGAGAAACATTTGTCTTTAATGATGACATAGATTTTATTATAAATTACTATATTAATATAATTTTACAATTTAAAAAAGAAAACCCAAAACATGTTGAAAGTGAAAAAGATTGTTCAGTTCATCGATAGCGTAAAGCCGCAAACAAATCTAAATTAAAAATGATAAGGAAAATCTATCTACTACATATAATAAAACAGTCAACTCTTTTAGCAGAAGTAGTGAACGGACAAATGGATCTTAACGTCCAAATAAAAGTATTGCTTGGTTTCAATTTTAGGAGATAAAATTGATTTTAAAAATTTAAAACTAATTTTGTAGAATATGACTTATTTTATCTTCATAATTTAAATTTAAAATTTATAGTTTTTAAATATAAATATAATTTTCACATATTGAAATTTATCATCGAACGTATATACATTAAAATAAATAATTTTTATATTATTTTTCATTAAAATAATTAATTAATTACTTTTATTACACTCTGTGCTTTTGTTGTAGCTCACATGACATGACATGATCCAGCCCATAATCACGTGCCACTAGCTTTTCACGTGCTATGTGGCCCAAAGGTAAAAAAACCCACTTGTTTCGTCATAAATCTCACATGCAAATGAACAACGAGCGTCTTCCTCACTCGCCAGCAACGAGAGTCACAGTTTTCCATTCCAAAAACAACGAATATTAAAATGTGTCAGAAGCCGCACTTCCTCATTGGCATTAACGGCCGGGAAACTTTACAAAATCTGAACCGTTCGCATTTCTATCCTAATTACGAGAATAACTAAGCAAGACTGTACAAGATCTCAATCCTTTATGAAATTCAAAATTTCCGTTCGCTTTTCAAAATTTAAATTCCCACTTAAATCAAACGGAACCGTGAAATCAAACGTTAACCGCCGAGCCCCACATAACGCCGTCATGGAACCGTTCGATCCCAGCTATAAAAATCAATTTCTTCTTCACTCATGCTATAGACGAGGGTTAAAGATCACTTTTTGTGCTTCACTCCTTCGTCTCTTCATTTTCTCTCTCTAGAACGTTCCATTAACTTTCTCAATCTACAACTCGATCTTCCAACTCAGTATTCAAGATGCGTGAGATTCTTCACATCCAGGGAGGACAATGTGGGAACCAGATCGGTGCTAAGTTTTGGGAGGTCGTGTGTGCAGAACACGGTATCGACTCCACCGGAAGGTACCAAGGGAACAACGATTTGCAACTCGAACGAGTCAACGTTTACTACAATGAAGCGAGTTGTGGACGATTCGTACCTAGGGCTGTGCTAATGGATCTGGAGCCAGGAACCATGGACAGTGTCAGATCTGGTCCGTACGGACAGATTTTCCGGCCTGATAACTTCGTTTTTGGACAGTCCGGTGCCGGAAATAACTGGGCGAAAGGTCACTACACTGAGGGAGCAGAGTTGATTGACTCGGTCCTTGATGTTGTGAGGAAAGAGGCAGAGAATTGTGACTGCCTTCAAGGTAATCTTTACTTCGACTTCTTTACAACCGTTCTCGAGATTTTAGGGTTTTTGTTGTCCGAAGTTGATAGATTTCCATTTCTATCTCCGCCATCTTTTCTGGTCTTTGTCTTTTAATTATACTATATTTTTTTGCTTATTACTACGATTTATTTTTCCATTACTTTTTTAGTCATTGATAATTTTCCTTTTTAGTTAACAAATTAGTGTTTCTCATTAGAAATTTGTATTGCTAATTATAGTGAAGCCAAATTGTTGACAACTAAATCTAGATCCGAAATTTGTGTTAATTTGTGCTTGTTTTTTAAGTGTTGTAGTAATAAGTCACTCAATTGGGCATTTTGTTTAAACTTTGTTATATTTTTCCGCTGTGTTTTCGATAACTTTTATTTCTCAATTTAGTATGTGGAAATAAGATTTTACTTCCATATGTGCAGATTATTCGAATTTCCACGTGTTCTATCGGAGTTGTGATGTAACTAGGGCATGTTTGGATAAGACTCTGTTTTTGTTTACCTGAGTTTTTAGGTACTTATCATGATTTTCATATCCTTTCAGGGTTTCAGGTTTGCCACTCCCTTGGTGGTGGAACAGGTTCTGGAATGGGAACACTTTTGATTTCCAAGATCAGGGAAGAATACCCGGATCGAATGATGCTTACTTTCTCCGTGTTCCCATCTCCAAAGGTTTCTGACACAGTTGTTGAACCTTACAACGCTACTCTCTCTGTCCATCAACTTGTTGAGAATGCTGATGAGTGCATGGTTTTGGATAACGAAGCTCTCTATGATATTTGCTTCCGCACCCTTAAACTCACCACTCCAAGCTGTGAGTTCATCATCATCTCCTATGTTTTTGGTGTCACTGCTTTGTGATAATGTTATTTGTAACCTAACCTTTATCTGTAATTGGGTATTTTGTATTTGTTTGCAGTTGGAGATCTGAACCATCTAATTTCAGCTACAATGAGTGGTGTTACATGTTGTCTTCGATTCCCTGGTCAATTGAACTCTGATCTTCGCAAATTGGCTGTGAATCTCATTCCATTCCCTCGTCTGCATTTCTTCATGGTTGGATTTGCCCCACTCACTTCTCGTGGTTCACAACAATACAGGGCTCTCACAGTACCCGAGTTGACCCAACAGATGTGGGATGCCAAGAACATGATGTGTGCTGCTGATCCTCGCCATGGTCGTTATTTAACAGCATCTGCAATGTTCCGTGGTAAGATGAGCACAAAGGAGGTTGACGAGCAAATGATTAATGTTCAGAACAAGAATTCATCATACTTTGTCGAGTGGATCCCCAACAATGTCAAATCCACTGTCTGTGATATACCTCCAACTGGTCTGAAAATGGCTTCGACGTTTATCGGTAACTCAACATCTATTCAAGAGATGTTCAGGAGGGTGAGTGAGCAATTCACTGCTATGTTCCGTAGAAAGGCTTTCTTGCATTGGTACACTGGAGAAGGTATGGATGAGATGGAGTTTACTGAAGCAGAGAGCAACATGAATGACCTTGTTTCTGAGTACCAGCAGTACCAGGATGCTACTGCTGACGACGAGGGCTATGACTATGAAGATGAGGAAGAAGTTCAGGAGGAGGAAGCTTAAGATTAAATGGTAGTATTTGAACCGTGTTTTTTTGTTTGTGTTTGTTATGATAATTGGGGTATGACTATGACTGTTAATGTTTGTAAGTTCTTTTAACCTGAATGCCTTTTTCGGGGTTTTGGATTGTTGTTCCTCACCTAAAATGGGTGTTTCTAGTAGTTTTAGGGTGTTAACTTTCTGCATGCTTTATTTGTTGTTAAGATGATGCCTTAAATTTCTGAAAGATTGAAAGCCTATATTCCGTATTATCCGTGTTTAAAGGATTATGCTCCTTTTCATCTAATTGTTGATCGATCTTCAGTAGTGTGAAAAAATCCTGTTACTGAAAACTGAACTTAATCTTACAACTTATCCGAAATCACAAGAACATTGAACACAATTTTATTAAGACTCCAAACCGTTTATTCTCTAATTACAATCTACATAGATCGAGCTGTTTGTTAAATCATTTCTGGGCATTGTGTTAAGTTTGAATTCATGCCTGTCTAAGGAGCAAAGGCTATCATTTCACGACTACCTTCGCAAATTCAAGATTTCGTGCAATGTTAAAGAAATACGGTGTCATGAATTTTAATTTTTGTGGCTGATCTAACTCAAAGCATTCGTCTCTCTACTCATTCTTTAGTTTTCCGTAAGTTTTTTTCCCGCTTACTATCTAAACAAGTGGCACGTATATAGATTTTGTTTTTCTATAGCTTTTTTATTTTGCATTTTATTTCTAATGCGAATTTGTTGTTTCAACATGACATTGTTTTGTTCATATTTTATTGCAATGTTTGTTTAATTTTCTATCTTATTATATTGTTTCTCGTTTAAATTAATATTTTAGTTTCGATTTATTATAAATTTTGTGGTTGTCACTTTACAACTCAGAAGACTTAAATGTGTTTATAATTTTATTAAATTTATTTTTTTAAAAAGAAAATCATTACATTTGTATACATTTTATTGTTTTATATGATTTATTTGGAGGATTTGAATTTGTTCAGATATATATCATTTTTTGTATCGGTAACTTTTAATTGTACCAATTTCAATAAATAAATATGGTTTTGGTAAAAAAAAACTAAATTGACTTATATAAAAAGATATAATGGTTGATTAATCAATGGTAGCAAATATTGAGAGCCCAGCGCATAACAGCTACGTGCTAGCTATCGTAACAAACTTGCTGGGCCTTTGATGTATACCTTTGTCTTGAAAAAATAATTTGACAACAAGAGAGAATTCATTGAACCGCTATATGACAATATCTAACGTGTATTTTAGGGAAATGGATCATCTCCTGTGATAGGAGGGTCTATTGAGATCACTACCGTCCATTGGAAAAGAGAGAGAAAGACAATAAACTAAAAAAATGAGTTTTAAAGATAGAGATTCAAACAGATGAAGAAAAAAAAATTCCCTTATTTTAGTCTTTTATATTTGAAACAATTAATTTTGATCCTTTTATGTTTTATTGGTACATTGATCCTTTATGTTTTAGAAGTTATATACATGAGTTATTTTGATCTTCTCCAGTAGTAATTCTTTTGACCTCCCGGAACATTTAATATACTCATAGATTGCCCGTTTGGATTTTGATTATAAGTAAAAGTCTTCTTCATAGGAACTTCTTCCCTCTAAAAAGGAAATAATTACTATGTTCATTAAACGCTCTTCATTCACTATTTTATAACAAAATCATAGAAAGTACTTCTACAAACTTTTCACATAAACATTCCATATAGCAATAACGTATTGGAGCAACTCAATTCCTACTGCCTCCGGATGATACCTTTAGCCAAACACACGTGAAAATGAACAAATTACAAACGATATCATAAATGAACATAATTCACTACAACAATACATGGAAAACTACCTCTTCAACTTCATTTCCATATGCCATTGGATAACACACTTTATAAAAAAAACATTCAAATCCATGAAAATATGTGATACATAAGCTCTCCATCTTTACTACTCTTTTCAAATAATTAAAATTAAAATGTTAGTTTAAAGATGTATTTAGATGTTATTCATAATTTATTTATTTTGGTGATTTAAAATAAAGTAAATTGAGATTTTAATATTTCTTCCAATAAAAATATAATATTTTAAAATAATTCATAATTATTAAAATTACATTTTTTTAATTAAAAGTTTAATTTTTTAAATTCTAACTGGATCTCAAAAAACATTAATACCATGATGGATAACACCATTACATAATTAAATCCATATAATTATTCATCTCCTTCCAAATCCATGTAAACATAATACCATATGATTTTATAAGCAAACTTTATTAGTAATACAAACTAAACATGTAGTAAGCATCTCTCAATTTTCTCAATAATATATTATTCATATATATATATATATGTGTGTGTGTGTGGAATAACCAACAAACTACCATATATGCCAATACTCTTAATTTTCTTATCTTGATCTAAATTAATTAACCTAGTATTTAGTATGGTGGGTGTGATGGAGCAACCTCAGGTTCAGCTGCAAACTCAACAGAACCAAGTGGAGGTGAAGCTATAAACTGCACTGAATTGACAGGTCCTGGTGCCACAATCCCATAACTTTTCAACTCAGCCATTCCACGACGAACATTGAATCCACCTTGAACCTCACACAACTTAGGAAGAAAAACACCTTCACCAGCTGCAAGATTGAAGTAAAGATCAACAACATTTGGACAACTCTTGTAACACTGTGGAGAACATAGTTTTTCTGTGAAACGTGATTCGAGAAGTGAATCTGATGAAATTCCAAGTGATTTTCTGTCTAAATCACAAGATTTGATGCATTGGTCGCTCTCTATGTGGTCTTTTAGTTTATCAGCTTCTATGTCTGATGTTCTGCATGTGTATGCTTCTTCCCCTGTTCTTTTCACATGCTTCTCTAGGACACATCTTTTGCTGCTTGAGGATACAGCAAATGCACATGTTTTCTCGTTTAGATTCTCGCATTCTATATTTCCTGCATTCATTCATTTCACCATTTCCATGTCAGTTCATTAATTTTTTTAAATATTTAATTCACACACATACATATGATCAATAACTATGCTACTTATAAACATATATTTTTTAGACATTACACCATTCAGTGTGAAACTCTTAACACACCATTGACACACATGATTATACATCTAGCGCATGATTTGAATGATTCAATAACGATGACACAATAACACGTGGACTAATATATATATATATATATATATATATATATATATATATATATATATATATATATATATATATATATTTATATCATGTTAGAATTTAAATTGAGTCAAACTTAATTATTACAAAATTGATTTATAAGGTAGATCGTGCTCCAATTATAGATTTTAATAGTGAGAGAGACAATTTTAACTGAAAAAAAAAACACAATTTGTGTTTAATTCCATCCATATGTATTAGAATAGTTAACTTTGAAGAATAGTATCTATTTTGTATAACATTTTCAAGATGAAGAAGAATATATATATAACACAATTTTGGAGACTTACCAAGAGTGCCCTGCAAAACTAGAGAAATTGCAAAGGCGAGTATAACAAAACTCTTAAAGCTAAATTTACACGCCATGGCTTAAGACTAAAGAAAGAAGGTTGAGCTAGTGGCAAAAAATGGCTAGGAATTTAGTTGATAATAATAATACTTGTGCTTGGAGGAATGTCATTGTTGAGGGTCGATGGCTAGTGCATTTATAGTGTTGTTTCCTTGTGGAGATTGTGAGTAGTACGATGATACAAATGAAAGAAAGAAAAAGTAATAGATGTGGACTTTTCAATGTGAATATAGGCAAGGGGAGATGAAAATAACAAGTCTAATTAACTACCATTTATTAAGAAAAAAACAAGTGATGTTGTTATTTTTTGGGAAGATTTTAAAGAAAAAATAGAGTTTGTTTTGTATTTTTCTGCTGTAATAAAAAATATTTTAAATAATTAATTAGGAAAAATGATTTTTTTAGAAATTATTAAAAATATTCTTCCCCTTTTGTATTTTTTTTTAAATAACTTTACATTATTAAGAATAAGTGGATTTTTGTTTTGTAATTTTAACTTCTAAGTAATGAAAATTTAATAATCTATCTCGTAGGAGATAAGTAAAGTCTAATTAAAAATTATTTTAATTAAAATTAAAAATTCTCTTAAAAAATTCATTTTTAACTTAAACTAATTAACTTTACATTATTAGGAATTAGTTAATTTTTTGATTTTATAAAAAGATATAAGTTAATTTTCATAAGTTTTTCTCTTAAACTGAATTCTTACAAGGTTATTCATGAAAATTTGTTCTATAAAAAATTAAAGAGTGATTGAACAATAACAGGGGAAGAATATTTGATGGCATACATCATTTGATACAAACAAATATGAGTATGTTGTCGTCTTATATTCTAAACCGAAGGAATAAAATTCAAAGATGTATTTATAACAAATAAAAAATATGTTGTCCCATTTTCGTTTTTTCCTCTTCTTTTCTAATTGAAAATTTGATATAATTTAACAAATGTAAACAAAATTTATTTAAATTTATAATTATATTTTGTTGTATTAGTAATTAAGTTCAATGATAAGAAAAAAATTTATGGGTCAAATATATTGATCCCTCCAAGTTTGGAAAATTCTATTTTCTTATATATAATAATAGATAAATGGAATTCAACTTTTTCGTAGACTTCTATGTTGACAAATATGCCCTTCGTGTTTACATTTAAACCGCTCATTAAAACTTAACTGCCAAATATAGCTATCGTAAAAACCGATGCATTAAAACTTCACTGCAAACAATATAAAATGCCTAAATAATTTATAAACTATAATTAAAATTGTACAAAAATATAATAAAAAACATATAAACATTAAAACAATAAAATGTACGCGGACACTAGTTTCTATAAAAAATTATTTGATTTTGGCTTCTACCCTTTAGTATATTAAATTTTAATTGCAAGTTTAAATTGACATCCCACCATATCGAATTAATGTCTATATACCCTTTTGTACATGAGCTGCAGTTAGAGGACATATCATATAATTTTTTTTAATTAAATTATTATGTTACAAAAAAGGCAAAAATGAAGACTTTTTTAGAGGAAAATAAGCACAATTTAATGCGAGACACGGCGTGAACCGCGCGAGTGATGGCTTCTCAATTAGCGCTAAAATACCAATTAAGTTTGAACTTTGAACAACAGTCAACCAATGCCACTATTAGTGGCGGACTATGTGGCTTCACCATCTGTTCACGCCACTATCCATCGCCGCCTCTGTTCCATTATAATTATCATATCTACAAAAGAATTCACTTTTAGTTTCAATATAATTTTAAATTAATTTTTTAATAGCAATATCTAATTAATATTATGTACAACAATCTTATTTTATTATTCTTTTATATTTTTTACAATAATTACAAATACATTAATAATTAGTAATTTAAAGTATTATTTCTCAAATCATAAATGATAACTTCCGATTGCATCTACACCTCAATCTTCGTGGTACCATACTTTCGAACCATGCACTAACCTTCATTCATAAAGGCCTCCACAGTTCTGCAATACATGTTGTGATGTTGCCATGATAATTGTTGGAACTTTTGTTGGGGATATATTGCAAATCTTGAACAAGAAGATGATGAACTCGATGATGATGAAGGTTGCACAAATAAATTCTAAAGCGTGTGAATCACACTATGCTTTAAATTCGATTCGTCCCATCAATCTATATATCTTGAATGCAAATGGGTTAACCGGCGAATCCCCTTCAGGATACTTTGGAATCCTTGAAGTGAATTGCACATTCACATCAAACATATCGATCAATGGTTACGGAATAAAGTTTCTTCATTTACTCTCATGTACTAGAGAAAAGAAGAAATGACTAAGAAATATTTTTGACTCATGTAACATGAATTTTGTGTTGTGTTTCTTGTGTTCTTTCTGCCTCTAAAATATCTCTATTTATAGAGATACTCATACCAATTGGTGAAAGAAAACAACCCTTCAACTCATACCAATTAGTGAAATAAAACAACTTTTGTGAAAGATTACAACTTTTGATAACTTAATAGATGCATTGGTTTGAATTAAACCCAATCATTGCAACCACTTGACCAAGTGATACATTCAATTATTTAATTTTGCTACATTAATATAGCTATTAGAAAAATCCAAATATATTTTGGAAATTTCCCTAACAATCCCCCACCATTTTCAAATATATCTAAGTCCGTTATTCTAGAAATCTCATGGTTTCAGATAAATGTATCTTACGATTTGAACAATTACTTAGTAAATTATGTTTTCACTCATCCCCAAATAGATTGGTAGACAAGTTTTGAACCAACCGTTCATTAAAACAAATGTGCATAACTTACACATGAAATCTCAGTACCATTGATCGAATTATAAAAATGACACATTTGATAAGGCCCTGTGTCTCATATCCTTTTCGTGAGAATTTAAGAGTCAAACTCTTGAACTCTATGAAGCATCCGACTTCATTCTCATATAGGTGGACTATATCAGAAATGCACCCATAATTATACATTCCAGTAAATACATGTTATATGTCCATTAAGAGGAGACCTCATCCTACCACTTTTATTTTATGGTCCAAGTACATTTATCCTTTGAGATGTATCTATTGTCAAGTACTTCAATCATTCTAATAGTGTACTTTCATCGTTGAACTCAAGACTTGATGCTACTCAAGTGTGAGTTGACGTTTCCACCATTGGTGATTATCTAGATATAAGCTTGAATCACATCCCTAATGATGTTTTCAACATCATGTCCTTTGTCAGACCTTTCGTCAAAGGATCTGCAAGATATTTTTCAATTCTTACAAACACTATGGATATCACTCTATTAAATTATTTACATAGCTATGCATTAAACTAGTATATATTGATTTTCTATTATATTCTTGGTTATATGCTTTTGATAGTGTGTATTGACTATCACAATGTATAGATACTGGTGTCATTGACTTTGGCCAAATTGGTATCTCATACAACAAATTCTTAACCATTCAGCCTCTTTACTACCTGCAACTAGAACAATAAATTTTGCAGCCATAGTAGTGTCGATAATGCAAGTTTGTTTTCTTTGAACCCCAAGAAACTGCACATCCACCAAGGTTGAAGGTCCATCCACTTGTGGAAGCTTGATCCTCAACATGATTTATTCAACTGACATATGTATATCCTTCCAAGTATAAAGAATATCCACTATAGATTAAACTATAGTTAATTGTTCCTTTCAAATATTTTAATGCTTTATTAATAACATGTCAATGTTCTTTACTTGGATTGCTTGTATACTAACTTAATCTTCCAACAACATAAGTTATATCAGGTCTAGTACAAGTCACAACTTACATCAAACATCCGATTACTTTTTATATTCTTGATAGTGTTGACCAACTATGACCAAACCATGACCATTTTGCCATTTAATATCTTCACATTGTATCACATACAATTAATAAGCATCTCAATTATCACATACACAAACTTTTATGTCATTTTCCTTTTACTATATTTAATAAACATCTCAATTTAAAATTTTAATTATCTTTTTAATATATCCAAGTCCAATATATAATACATTGAATGAATTAAATATATATTGCCACCAGCTAACAAAGCAAGATCATAAAAATTTCTCATAATTAAATATCATAAGGTGGGTCTAAAAATGTAGGTCATCTACTACTTAACAAATAAGAATTCATTTTATTTCTATTAAATAGATCGTTTCTTCATAGTTATATTATAACTAATACATACACCATGAATTCTATTTGTTAATTCAAGTTTAATATTTAAATATGGTAAATTCAAATAAGTATCACAATAGAAAATAAACAATAAATAAAATCATTAAGATATTCTATCAATTTCTTCCATAAACATTTGTCAACTTATAATAATTTTATAATATATATCCAAATCTTTTTTAATATCAAAATAAGCAAGAATTTGACATATACTTTTATACCATCATACACATATAATATGATTTAATCAATTTTTGATTGAATAACTTCTCACATGAAGCATCACTATCAATGAGACATACACTTGATATTTATGACAATTATTTACACTAATTTAAATAAATTAATGTATTAAACATATATCTTAAACCATATATATTTATATTTGTCAAGATTTAAGAGATCAAAATTATAAATAAATTTTATTCTACCGGTCAATCATAAATTCTTGCTCTTAATCTAAAAACATTAACCATAGATAAATAAAATTTTTATCAAAACATATTATCTCTAATTGCATATTATTTATTTTCCACATCATATCTCGATATTATTATGTATGCATCCAAAAAGAAAAATTTATTATATATGCATTTCAAACATGAATATATAAATGTATTAATATTAAATAACTTCCGTTGTTCTCAACCATGGATTTTCATATGATTATTTCTAATACTTTAATTAATCTTTAAAATCCAAACAAGCAAAATTCATGCATAAACCATATTAAATTCACATACTTGAATAGATTCTTAATCATGCATATAAAATCTAACCACATGTTAAATTTAACATAAACAATATAATTACTTTGGAGAATCACATATGAATTTATAACTTCAAACATATCATATATATTCATATAAATTAAATGTGTACCTTTCACCATGGTCAAGAAAGTCCATCTCCTTCAAAAGTTGCAGTCATAAATAAATTTGATAATCGAAAATCGAACCTAAAGATTGTTGGAACTTTTGTTGGGGGTATACTGCAAATCTTTAACAAGAAGATGATGAACTTGATGATGATGAAAGTTGCACAAATAAATTCCAAAACATGTGTCTTTAGGTTCGATTCGGCCCCACCAATTTATATATATTGGATGCAAATGGGTTAGCCGGCGAATCCCCTTCAGGATACTTTGAAATCATTGAATTGCACATTCACATCAAACATATTGATCAATGGTATTTTACGAAATAAAGTTCCTTCATTTACTCTCATGCATTAGAGAAAAGAAGAAATGACTAAGAAATATTTTTGACATAATTTTGACTCATGTAACATGAATTTTGTGTTGTGTTTCTTGTGTTCTTTCTGCCTCTAAAATATCTCTATTTATAGAGATACTCATACCAATTGGTGAAAGAAAACAACCCTTCAACTCATAAAAATTAGTGAAAGAAAACAACTATTGTGAAAGATTGCAACTTTTGATAACTTAATAGATGCATTTGTTTGAATTAAATCCAATCATTGCAACCACTTGACCAAATTTTGCTACATTAATATAGCTATTAGAAAAATCAAAATATATTTTAGAAATTTCCCTAACAATAATTAGCAATACATGTTGGAAAACGTTTTAAATGAAGATATTTTATTAAGTCTTTTGTTGAAGTTAAAATTTAAAATTTTCAAATACCATCCCAAAATTAAGAATTTAAAATTCACTATTTACCTAATAAAATACAAATCTTAAAATGGCCCTAAAAATGTTCAAATATTTTAAACTAGTCCATGTATGTTTTAAAAATTTAACAGTAGTCTTTTATTTTTTTTCAAAATTTGTAAATTAACACTAATTTCTATTATATTTCAAATTTTGAAAATTGAATCATGTAATTTTGAAAATTTTAATGATTGGTCTCTATAAATTTTCTAACTTTACAAATTGGTCCACAACTTTATCACAATTTCACATTTGGTCCAATTTTTATAAAATTCATTTTGAACCTATTTTGTTTTGCTATTTACATTTTACCCAAACCTTTTGACTAACAATTTTGATAAATTATTAAAAATTAACTTTAGTGGATATTTTAAAAATTATAAATCATGTCTATATTAAATCTTTCTTGTGATATACGTGTAATCAATAAGTTTTTAATATATTTCAAGAATTTATAATAATATTTAATTTTAATTATGATAGTTTTATTTAATTTAGTTGAATGGTGTGAGTTCATTTTAAGAATTTGGAGAATGTTTCTTTATTAAGTTATTATTCATCTATTGAAAATGGTGGCTTTTTTGTAAAACATAAACAACACATTTTCTTTTTGGGCTTTGGCCCTGTTTTATGTTTTATAAAATAATAATAAATAAATAAGCTCAGAGGATTCGAATCCGTGACCAATGAATCTGCCAACATGTTCTTCGACCGTTTTGCTATGAAAGATATGAAATTTATTTTGGTTTTGGGTTAGATTAGATATGCACAAGTTGCACCGAACTCTGAAAAGCCCTAACTCCCTTCCCGCGCCTTTTTCTCTTCAATCTCCTTCAACGCCGTTCTTCTCTCTCCGATCAAAATGGTTTCGCAGTGGGGAATCAAGTTCGCCGTCCACCTCATCACCAACCACTTCGGAAAAATCGTCGCTGTATTCATCTCTCACTTTCTATCTATCTTCTTTTTTATCCTCTTTCGCCAATTTAATTAACACCGTTGTTGAATTTTCGTGACTGCAGAAAGTTTGCGAAACACTACTTCGTCAAGGACCCCTCACTTTGGAACTGTTGATTCGCTTCACGGAACTTTCCAAGGAGCACGTTAAAAACTCATTACTTGTCTTAATTCAACACAATTGTGTTCAAGCATTCATTTGTGAAGGTTACAAAAATAGTATTAATCTTATGCTTTATCATCCTTTTTGTCAACTATATACTTGCAATGTACTTGTTGGAGTAAAATAAATTTATATTTAATGGAATTTCTGGTCCTTTTAGGGTATCTATGTGTTGATGCCATGACATGGTTTGATAATTATGTGTCTTTGCTACGAAATCATGCTCATTATAATGTTTTGATAAATATTATTAGTGGATAAAGTGACTTGGTGATGATTTTATTTTTATTTAAAATTATTAATGCAGGTGGTGATGTAGACGAGTTGAGAGTTAAGACACAGTATTTGGTGTTGTTTGATAATATACTCCATCGACTGAGATTTCCAAAATTCATGAAGATTGTGTTGCAGGAACTTGATGAAAATGTTGGTTTAATCCTTGCTTTTTCTTGTAAACTTTTTGATATAAGGCTTAATTAAAATGCTGAAAGTGTTTTTTCAATTGTTTTGCAGTGTGAAAAGGTTCTTGAAGGATTGCTCCGCGACGGCAGGCTCACCTTAAAACAAATGATTGACCGAGCAAGTCAGGGAACAGGCAAGTGTTTTTTTTAGCTCACAATTGTTTGCCGAGAGTACTGTATTTCAAGCTTCTTAAGCTCCCCTGTTTCAAAATAGTGAATCCTCTGAAATTTGTTCAGCTCAAAAATCACGTGTTTTCACTTTCAGATAATGCAGTGGTTGCAGACGCTGTACGAGAGAACCTTTGTAAACTTCTGATGGCTCGATATGTTGAACGCTGCCCAGCCGCTGAGGTTACAATAGTTGAAGAAGAAATTATTACTAAGAAGCGTGGTGCTAAGTCTGACCAGGTAACTGTTCACTTGTGTCAATTTCTATATGTAGTTCCATGATTTGAGATAAAGTCAGGCATTTGATATCTATTTCGTATAAAGAACATGGCCTTTCTAAGTATGGGGTTTCAGTTAATAACAATTATGCTGAGGAATTCGGAAGCTATGTTGGATTGAGTCTCTCTTTTTTACTTAATTATTTTCTTTTCTGTTCTTTTGTTTTGTGGGATTCCTTATGCTCACTTCTCTAATTTTTGTGATTTGTCTTTGTTATTAATAAAAAAAACTGAGTTTACTGTAGTCTCTTACTTAAGTTTATTTTGACGTTTTAGCAATGAATTATATCAGCTAATAACGCCCCGTGTTTGATTTCATTTTTCTGGCAACATCAAGTAGACAAGAGGTTAGGTTAAGAACATGCCAGCAATTAGTTCAATACTAGTTAATTTAGGTTATGTACACAGTTAACGCTTCAGTTATTGCTTCCTGTTTTGGATTGTAACAGGTAAACTTATGGTTCATCAATTGCCTAAATGAAAAATAAAATAAAATGAGTGTTAGGAAGTAGATAATTAATGAGATTTTGCTGTCATTAAATGCCACAGCATAGTGTTCACAATTGTAACCTGAATAAGAATTTTGTTGATGCCGTTTATTTTCATTATTTGTATCCTATAGAATTTTAAAGCACCAGAGACCACAATACATCGTGTTATAGAAGCAGCAGTGCCTGGGGATGCGATCAGATTTTCACTCACCGCAGATACAGGATGTAATAGTGATGAAGAAACAAAGCCAGCTGATATAAATGTTGCAGAAAACGATGGTAGGATTATTGTTGTCTTGTGTGAATATTTAGTAGATTAGTACTGATTTACAGTTCACATATTTTTTTGTGTGCCTAAGTATGATATTTTAAACGTGGATACAAAATTGGTGCAGAAAAAGAGCAATTAATTCTCTGGCGTGTAAATTTTGAGGAGTTCTTACGTTATCTTAGGGATAAGGTTTGTTTTACTATAAATTTCCTATTTGAACTTCATGGTATTCCTGCCCAGTTTTATATGTTTCCCCACTTTTTTTAACTAACTTATAATGATTCAACAAACTGAGAGAGGGTTGTCAACGACCATTAAAAAATTTGCAATGGAAAATACAAATGGTTTATGTCAAGAAGCAATATTCTAGAGTTGGTTATATAAGTGATGGAGTTCAACATGGCATGCATTATTATTTCTGTGTCATTGGTTTTCTTTTTAATATATTAGTTGTAAAACATTATCGTATTTTCATGGATCTAAACTTATAAGCTATTGTGTTTGTATGAGCAAGATCAAATTTTTTGCCTTCTGTTTACATTCTAGTTATTATTATTTGAAAAATAGACTTGAAACATTATATTCAATTTCTAGTTATTGATCGAGAATGTAAGAGCACGAATGGACGATGGAGCTGCTACTGTCGTGAGGGCAATGCTGGAGGCAACAAGAAATGTAGACAAAAGAGTGAAAATAGAAAACTCAGGTAATCTAGATTCTGCTTTATGAATTCTTAAAGCCTATGATGTTAGAATTCATGTCTATTGGAAGATTAATATATGGATGGTAATTACTTTTTTTTAATACATATAATTTATGAAGATTTGATGATTGCTTGTGCTGTGCCCTGCTCTGATTGCTCTCAAGCATTTACCTATTTTGCATTTCAAAGATTTTCAAGGCATATGGCCTTTTTAGTTTGGTTTCCCTAGTAGATTTGCCTTTGTTTTTCGTGGTTGTTTTCTGTTTTATTCTTCTGTTAACAATTAAGAAAGACCTCCACTATTAGTATCTCAATGTACTCTTGGGGCTTACACTATCTTGTCCTATGTTTCAGTTCCCTTAGAGCTGGATCAACTTTTTACAGAGGTGATAAAGACTGAAAATGGCCTACAAATGACCATGGATCGTGTTAAGGCTTATCTAGTTCAATTGGGGTGTTCAAGTCAGATATCATTTGCATATACTATTGGTACACCAATATCTATTTTCTTTATGTTAGACTATTTTTGTGGTATAAATTGTACACATTTCGTTTAGTTAATTATTATGTAAAAAAAAATCTGACCTATTTCTGGTTTATGGCTCATTTAATATGTTGTAATTCAGAACTTCTTTTGTTTCCTTTCCAGATTTAAAGCACATTATTCATTTGGCTCGAAATGAAGAGGTTTTTATTTTTTTTTATTTTATTTTTTATTTTATTTTTTATTTTATTTTTTATTTTATTGTTATGTTTATAAATATCTCTCTCTCCCTCTCTCACATATGCATTCACGATTTACTCATGTAAGGCTGTGCTTTTGTGTGCTATGTTGCAGGTTGAGTCAATTGTGTTAAAAAGGTATGGAAGGGATGCCTACCGAATGTTCAGGCATCTGTCAAAGGAAAAACAGTTTTGTCCGACAGATAAGGTGATAAACTGTTGTTGATGAAATAGTCAAACATTAATTTTACCAATAAACAAAGAGGACTCTATTGATCTTTTCTATGTAGGCAGTTTGAGATTCTAGTTTAGTTAACTTGTTACTTCTGAATTACATTTAGCTGCACTGACTCACTTAGTCTCTGATTATTTTTGGGTGTGTTGATAAAAATGAAATTTGATGACGGAAATTTAGGGACTATTTGATATGAGAAAGGTTCTGTTTTTATTTCCTATTTATACTTCTAATATCAATATAAAAAAGTCACCTTATTGTGATCTGTATTGGAAACGGTGAAAACAAAAGTGAAATGTGTTCTGAAGACACCAAAGTCATCTATAATTGTCTAATATTATAAAGAATAAAGAATTTATAAAACAGCTTAATCATTAGTTATGGATCTCTAACATTTAGGATGAAATGTGTTCTGAAGACACCAAAGTGATCAAACCCATGTTTATCCTATTGATATAGGGAATTAAGTAGTGAGTGACTGCTCAAATCATTTAATGACCTTCGATATTATGCTGTTTTTCGCTCATGTTTATTTTTTGTTGGGTAGTAACAACAACCATTTATATATTTCTATTTACAGAAGAAATATTTCATTTTCAGGGATAAATTGAGTCTTCAACAGGTTGTCAGTCTTAAAACAATAAGTCTGGATTATGATAATAAATTTCCAGTTGCACTATATTATTTTTTTATTTCTTTGTTTTCTCTCTCCAATTGTTAGTAAAAACACTTTGATAGGAGAGGGTGAAAGGTAGCCTAGTGGTGGATCAGACTTCGTACCTCAATGAAGTCCAAAAGACTTGACTCACACCAATTGAGTGACAAGCTCATGCATGATATTTTTTGAAAAAAATATGAACATATTTAAATGACCAAAATCTCATTTGCAAAAGCTGTTAGATTATGCTATCTATTAACTTCTTGCACATTGAACTCCATGATGCTACATGTGCCAAAAACCATTCACACAGATTTCTCAATTGGTGTTGTATGTTAGTGATTACAAATTCCTCTGTTTCTTTTTAAACTGAAAACAAAAAAAATTAGACGATTTAAACATATTATATTACTGTTATGTCCTTCAATGCTTCTCTTTTCTGTGTAGATTGCAGAGGTGACTCTTGTTGAGAAAAAGGAAGCTCCAAAGTTACTGAACAAGTTATTGAAGGATAACTACTTGCATATGGAGGTGACCAATTATCCTTTTTAATATGTATAAACTCTTTGATATTTTTGACTTGATACTTAATCTTTCTGTAACTTAATCTTCCTTGCAGAAATTAAATGTCAGTGTTGTGGGATCTAATAAGCAAACACAGCTTTTAATGTGGAGAGTTAACCAGCCGCTGCTTTGGGAATATGTTCTGGATGAGATGTACCATGCTGCCTTAAATTTGAGCCTAAGAATGGCTTTTGAGCAGGAAAAGGATGAAGAGGTCAGTAACACTAAAGTTGTTTATTTCAGTTAAACAAAGCTGTTTCTAAGTTTAGTGTACCACGTTGAATCAAAATGTTTGACATTGTTCATAACGATGATCTGCGTATCTTTCAATCCATTGACCACAGTTCCTGCATTTGAGTTCCACTGTAAGTTGATTGATATTTTGTACTCAAGTTAATGTTGTTGGTGCTTGTTCCAGATTTTAAATGTTCCCAAGGCCAAGCTTACGGCGTCAGAGCCACTGCAGAAGAAGTACAAACGGCTACAAAATGTTTGCCTACTCTTGGGATCATCATTGTTGAAACTTGATGATGCTCTGATGCTTTTCCATGACTTCTGAATATATATTTTGGGACAATTACTGTGATTTCTTTGTAGATGAATGACAAATTTGATATTTTATTTATAATTGAATAACATTCCGAGTACAATTTGAGTATTCACATTAAATTTAGTTGACAATAAAGATTTTGATGTAATTGGTTGGTATTTAATAGAGAACAGTTTTTATTTTTTTATTTTATTTTAATTATATATATATATATATATATATATATATATATATATGTATATTTAAGTTTGCTGTTTACCGTCAACAAAATAGTTGTGATTTATATTTAGATATATTTATATTAAAATAAGTTCACCAAATTTGAATGAAAAATAATGTTTGGAGTTAAAATAATTTTACTAAAACATGTCAAGATTAATTGTATTACTTCAGAATAATTTTAAGGCATCCAATGAAATTAAATATACAATATGTAGTTGTTATTGTCATTCAAGTTAGTTATAATAAAGAATGCATGAAAATAAGATATTTTATCATTTAGATTCTAGTATTTATGTTTCTTATCAAGTTTCTTTCGCAACGATAAATATTTTTTCTACCACAAATATAGGTAAGCTATTGAATGTTCTACAAATCAGAATTCAAGTATCCAACCAATTCCGTTATGAAGAGTCAAGGTGGAGGTGAAGGGTTGTAGTTTGTGGGTAAAATCAAGCAGATCACTGAATAAATATCTGCAGATAAAATACATAAATATTTTAACTACTCATTCATTAATGGACGGAGTGAAGCATGTAATAATATTTATATCCACAAATACATGTACTTATTAGTATATTAAGAAAATATTATGCTGTAATACATTTTGTTTATAGGTTAATGTGATAATGTTTTAGTTTAAACATGTTTTTGATCTTTGTAATTATAATTTTTTTTATTTTATTTTGATCATTGTAAATTTTTGTTTAATTTATATACATATATAATTTTATTTTAGAATAGTCATTCCTTTAATTTTCTATTACAAAAACACTAACACCGTTAATATATTTTTTGTCATACCAAATGTTTGTGAGAATGTGGAAGAGAAGTTTTCCTCTTCATTCAACACAACAACAACAATTTGAAGTACCTTAGATATCCTCCAATGATATTCCAAGATCTTTCAGAATCAAGTTTGTTATCTGCATTGGATGGAGCAAGCATTGTATATTTTGATGGGAGGTTGCATGAAACAGCTCTAGTTGTTGTCCATGAGGTTGGTTATCACCTATATATTTTACTTGCAATTCTGATGGAATTGATGTTAACTATTACGACCAACTTTGATTAATGCTAATAGTCTTTTATTAGAAGACCAACTCATCACACAATGTCAATGGTTGCAATGAAATTAGTTCACAGTGATAGTATTGCTACTGACTTAAATGGTAAAGAAATGTGAGAAGACGTTCATATATTTCGAAAAATGTAATCGGCAATCTATAGTGGATATTGCTAATTCATTAGGCAGTCAAGTAAAACTAGTTTTTTCTTTTGTTGTTTCTATTTCTCACACTAATGGCACAATGCAGGGAAACGAGATTCTAAGGAGAGGGGAGAGACACAACTCTAAAAAGAGATAGGTATAAAACTGTTGAGGTGAGATACAAAGCTCAATTGCAAGATATTCAAATTGTTGTTGTTGTGCTGAATGAGGAGGAAGGGTTATATTATAGATTCTCACAAACACTTGGTAGGACTAAAAACATATTAACAATGTTTGTTTTTGTAAGAGAAATTTGACAGAATAATTATTTTAAAATAAAATTATATTTAAAGACATGTAAATCAAATAAAAATAATTTAAAAGGATCAAAATCAAAAAATATTATAATTGTAAAGAATTAATAAATATATACTTAAATTTAATATTTTTTATAACGGAATGTATTCTTAAATTATATTTACATTTTAGATAGGTCATTATTGCATGAGTGATATGCGTTGATTGTTATTGCATTGATGAAATGTTGGTACTGTTATATGATTGATGAAATATATGCTAACTAAATGTCAGACTAATAAACTGTAATTGTTGTTTAAGTGATTTTTTGAGTGACCGGTACGTTTGTTCTACTTTTATTAATCATGAGTGTCCAATCTACATTCTAATTGGGGGCGTGTATAGTTTTTTTTTTTTAAAAAAAACTAAATTATATTTATTTTAAAATTAATATATGAATTCAAATTTATAATTAAATTTTTAAATAATCGATTTAGAAAAAATCTATTTTAAAATCGATTAAAATTGGTTAAAATTTGATTATTTTTTAAAAATAATTTATTTATAGTTAAAAACCGGTTATTTAAAGAAATTAATTATTTTTATAAAATGAAAGTTCAATATAAAATATACATCAATCATACAATTGTTTTCTCTTGTGATTAATTAAACATGTTCAATTGCTTATAATAATTTGAGATTATAATTGATTTATTAGTAACTTCATTAAGACCACTGATTATATTTCATACTAGTTCAACAAATTGTATATTACTAAAACCTTATAATAAAATATAAACATTTAAAAGTTTTTTCAATCAAATTTAACAATTATTGCATCATAATAAAATTATAGAAAATACAAACACTTAAAAGTTTACTTTTAACACTGATATTGACACCATCACCACAAAATATAGTAAATTTGAAATATCTAATGAATTTAATATATTAATTTTTATCTTGAACATTTATAATTAAGTTAAGTTTAAGCAATATCTAAATTTTAATATCATTTCCAACGTAACATATTAATAGAACATTTTGAAAAAAAATTCATCCTTTAAAATTAAGTAATTTGAGAAATTATCTTTGATATATTTTATCTATCATATTTTAATCTTCGTCAATAAATATTAAATATCTTAGTTCATTAACTAGTTATCATACACTATGGTTGATTAGTAATAAACAATTAATTAAATGAAGATAATAATATCTCAACGAAGTTAGTAATAAATTATCGAAAAACGCTGTTGAAAGTGGAAGGTCAGTGAGACGATGACAAAATCAGAATTGTTTTGGAGTTTTGGGAATTTAGGGGTTTTGGGAGTTGAGTGGATAAAACCAAATAAAAACTAAATTCAAATATAAAATATAAGTGAGTATCAAATCGATTGATAAATAAACCGAATTATAACATATTATTTTAATCACATATTTAAAATGATTTTAAATTCAATTTTGGATTTGAATTTCATAACTGAAGTTTTTGCAGAATCCTAATTTCAAGTATCCACTCAAACTTGTTTAAATTTTGACGAAGAAAATTTACTTCGACTAAGTGGAGTTGCTAGTTCAGATTTTTCCACAATTAAAACCTAAGGAACATTGGCATGGTTGGAGGATTGATATTAGTCTTGCACCGGCTAATTAAATTATTACTATTTCTAAAACTTTTGTATACATGCATTTATTCATTTTATTTAATATTTTTTATATATCATAAATCTTAATTCTCTCTTTAATAAAATAGGATTTTTTTTATTATCTAATATTTATTATTTCATTATTATATTAAGTATAATAATAAATATGTCTTTTAAATGTATTATTTTATAATTTGAACATGTATGAGTCAGGAGCAGAGAAAGAAACATGTTTTTATGCAAATAGTTGAGGGCGAGGGTGGGTGAGACAATACTCACCCTGTCACCATATTGTTTTTTGCTATATGTTTGAATTGTGATTCTTACAAGTACATTAAACTTTGATAAAATGATGTATAGTTTTAAAGTATTTTTGTAATTATAAAATTGTAATTTTTTCAACTAATACTCTTTAAAGTTAATAAATAAATTTTTATATTTCGTAAAATTATGTAATGAGTTTTTATAAGCACTTATACTACCTTTGAATATTTTTATAAGCAATTATTGTTTATGTGTGTGTATATATATATATTAAAAAAATTATGTAGTGAAGTTAATGTGTATGTCTTTTTTTAAAATGATTTTTCTATTTAACCGTATTATTTAATTTTTTATATTTTATAATAAATTAATAATATTAATAAGATATATATTTAAAAAAATAATAATAAATGCACATAATAATTTGAAATAATATTTTTTTGGGAGACAAGTTTTTTTTCTTTTAATGAGACTTATAATTAAAAACTAAGTCGATCTATGATCAATGCTACTATTTTTTTTGGAGTCAAAATGTTCTCCATTTTACACGATTTTTCATTATTTTTGCTCCATTATTATAGTTTTAACGTGTATACAATTTGGGTCCATCAAATATTAATTATTGTATTTTATATTTTCAAAATTTTGATAATAGAAATAATGAAAAATAGAGATATAACTATTTTTTTACACATGATCAATGCTTCTATCACAGTTAACAGATGTTTTTCAATACACCTCACACGAAGGAAATGTGCAATACATGTTAAATAGGTATCAGATAGTAGTATATATGATGATCACGAATATATTAATTATGTATGACTCATCACTGTTATATAGTTTAAATATGAGACTTGTTGACATGTGTTTTACGATAAAGTAGAAATAGTTTAATTTTGAAAAAAAAAAATACTTTTTTAATTTCTTTTTTAAAATTGAATGTAAAAGTTTTAAGATAAATTTTTACTTTATTTAAATCCATAAAATTTAATTAATTAAAATAAAAATTGTCTTTAAGTGATCAATATATTTTTATTCATGGATTCAAATATGTAAAAATTTAAATTTCTCGTCTAACCCATTTACATCCCATCTTATCAAATACACTTATTAAATATCCGTAAATAATTTATTTTTTACAATCGATATTTATATTAATTAATTTTGTATTTTATACTAATTAATTATTTATTTAATTAATTATATAAATTTATATACATGTTAATATAAATAATTCGTATAATAATTAATATTATTCAATTTATTTTTACTTGTTTATCTTTATTAATAATTTCAATTAAGAATTGTAATATAAAATAATTATATATTTAAAAACAAAAATAATATAAACTATAAACTCAAATGCAATTTAAAATATGATTTCAATAAAAATTATAATATATTTATTGTAGGATTTTTTTTATCATTATATCCTTTTTTTAAAATAAAAATACACCACTCCCAATTTTATATATCAAATTGTCCTATTTTTTAGACCCAGTAGGAGGTAGCTGGCCCATGGTGCGACCAGACAAAGACAATTTTTTATTTTTTTTTATCCAGTTGGAGGTCGTTGGCTGGAGATGCGACCTCCCAAAGAAGTTTTAATTTTGTTTTATTCGTTTTATGTGAGATTTAGTTGGTAATATGTTAATAAATATTTAAATTAATAAATAACTATATTAAATAATACATTAATAAATAATAATAATAATAATACATTAATAAATAATACATTAATTATTATTATTAAAAATTATTATAATTAAAAATAATTAAAATTAAAATAGTAAATTATTATTGTTATTATTAAAAATAATTAAAATTTACTGTGTTTAAAAGTAAATTATTATTGTTATGATTAAAAGTTATTGCACAATTCCCGAGTCGACTTATGTTGTGTTTGACTTCATGTATAATAATATTCCGTCTCAAAATTATATTGAAGTAGATAGTAGTGGTTTTAATTCATCTGTAACTTACATTCAAAATAATGATCAAAATGAACCGGAGAATTATTTATCAATTAATAATTTTTTGGGTGCAACATATTTTTTCATCGAGTATGAGAATCACTCCATGTTTATTTACTTTATGAATTTATTATATATTGTTAGGTATTAAATTATCTTCTTATATAGAGAAAAATCTAAATATATATAATAATTTATTACGTGTTTCACTTAATTAAGTGAGCAGGAGTTTGATTATGATGGTAAGAGAAATAGTATTTTGAAAAAAAAGGCACCACTAAAAAAAAAAAGAGAAGAGTAAATTATATTTTCGATTTTGTTAAACCAACATTAGAAAAATATCGACTATATTCGTTAACTGTCTTCATTTTCAATGGCTGGATCGATGAGACACGTCTAAAGAGGAAGAAATATATAGTGCTTGCATAATAAGAAATTTTTTGGAGTAGTTTTCATCTTCTTGTTTTTCATTTGTAAGCTTTAGTCTTTGTTATTTTGGCATTTTGTAGGCACAATTTGTGCATCATTTTAAGACTCTCTTGTACTATTGTTTGATTATAATAGAACTATTTATTTGAAACTCGTGATTTTTACTCTTGTATTGAGGAATTTTTCACATTAAAATATCAGTGTTTTTTACGCGTTTTTATTTGATAAATTTATTGCTATATATTTGTTATTGCTACTCACGCGTACTTGCAAATTGATGGATTTTTATGTCTGTTTTGTTTTCTTGTTATCATGTTTCTTTAATTACTTCCATCAAATTAAAATATATATATATATATATATATATATAATTAAAATAATTCATAAAAAGATACAAACACAAATTTAAATTATATAGATTAACTAGAGTTTGCTGTAATATTTAAACAATGTTTTCGAGTATGAACAGTTAATCGACATAGTTCGTATTTTCTATACATTTTTTTAATATATACAATTCATTCATAAAAAATAACATTACAAATTTTACAAAAATTACTATAAAATTAATGTCGAAGATGGTCTCTAATACCACACTGTCGATGTTTTCTCTCACGTACAAGATTTTGACAAACACCTTCGAAAAAATTTGACAACAACTGAAGAAAAGTACGTGTCATCAAAATTCGATACATGTGAGAAAACTTCGGCAATGTGGTACTGGATTACCTTCAAAATTAATTTTTTTTGTAATTTTTATAAAATTTATGATGTACTTTTTATGAATGAATTGTGTGTGTGTATATATATTTGTTAAAAAAGATTGAAAAAGTAGGTAGAAAATGCGAACTATGTCATTGTCCAAATATTATAGGGAACTAGTCAATCTATATAATTTAAAATTTGTAAGTTGTTTTTGCTAATGCGAACTTTTTTAAGGAAGTCGTCATTTGCAAAAGCGACTTATAGATAAATTTGAAAATGAGGTATTTTGATATATAATTTTGAAAAAAGAATATTGTGATAATTTTTTTTTTCAAAAAAGAGGTTACTAAAAAAACTCTCACCATTATATAATTAATTATTTAAGTTAAAATCCCATAATATTATTTTTATACACCCGCATGTTTCACTTGTAGTTTTGACTAATAAAATAAAGGTTAAAATAATGCTCCCCTCGTGCCTCCGCGTAGAGCTCGTGTTCACATGTTCACAATGCACGAAGTGCACATTTTCTTTTGGCTTAACTTGAGGCAAACACGGTAAGATTCATTCTCTACAATACTCCTACGTTGACGAGAAACACGAGATCACGCCGTTTTGTTCTTTTTAATTACTACGACTTTAAAATTTATAAAGTAATATTTTAATTTATATATTGTCAAATGTATTGTCAATTCTTATGAATTTGCATAGATAAAATGAAGAATATGATGGAATTTTTAAATGAGTGTCTATTAAACAATCCTTATTCTGTCTAGTCAAGTGACATATTTTACACAAAATACTAGAGAATTAATATAAAATATCATATTATCATAAAAAAATTCATCATTTATCTTGTTACACATTCTTGTTTTGATAATCTTCGTTGCTGAAAGTATCTTTATATTGTAGCTGTAGAAACCAGAATAGTTAAGATAAGACAAATTCGTCGATTAATAAAATCATATGTATATGTCTTTTCTAATTTTTTTAAAACTTCACACACAGTTTATACATAATTGACAAGTTGGAAAAGGTAGAATTTCAATTCACACAAGTTTTACAATTTTCACATGTCACACAAGTTATTAGAGCTTTACACAATTCAATCAAATAAAATGTAGCTGCTTTATAATTTTCATAATTGTTGGAAACTTTCTTTTTGAAAAATACATCAATTTTCTTATGTTTAAACATCGTATCACTCATAAAAAAGATACATAGATTAATTATACAACACATTCAAACAAACAGTTCACATTCACAAAGTAAAAAAATTATACAAATTCACAATCTCACATCCATATTACAGTATTAAAAAGAAATTAAATAATTTACAATCACAGAACCACAATTCACTGACTAAAGTTCACAATCTCAATTCCCGCACTAAAATCGTTCACAATTCACAAAGTCACAAATACAATTTACACACTGCTACTAGTTCACAATCTTAAACTAAAATAATTCACAATTAACAAATAGTAGAAGACGAAAAGGGTAAGAATCTGAAAAATATAAGAATCAAATTTATATAGTCTAAGGACCAAGACCAAGAGACGACGTTGGCGGCTGACCAATGCAAAACGAGATGAGTAGCGGTGACAACAACGGTCGTAGAGGAATGATACCGCAAAATAGATATGCAAGAAGAGAGCTTGAGTGAGAAATGGACGCGTTGCGTGGAGGCCACAATGAAGGGGCTAAGAGGGAGAGACGAACATGGAAGAAAAGAACGTCGTGTAGAAGTTGGTCGATCGTGAACGAGAGGACTGAGAAGGGAGACATGAGACCGTTAGGGAACAAAGAAGTGAAGAAGAACGAGTTTCTCAAAATTTAGGATATTTTAGTAACTTATTACTATATAGGGGATGTTGTGGCCTATGCAAGCTCCTGAAAAAGTCTTACAATGTTTTCATCTCATTTTAATTGTTTGATTTGAGGTATGTTCATTCTTAAAAAAATGATTAGTTTTGTTGAATTTAATGATAGAATTAATTTTATTTATTCAAATAGCCTTATTAATTAAGGTTAGTTAAAAAGTTTAATGAATTGAAATACAATAAATAAATATAATAGTAAAAAAAATTAATATTGTATCAATAGTATAGAATGATAAATAATTTGAGACAGAAAAAAAATGAAAATCAAACATTTATTTAAAATGAGTAAAAAAGAATATACAAGTACATTTTTTTTTAATTAAGAGGCTTGACACTAAACAAAACAAGGACAAAAAAGAAAAAAGAAATCACATGTTTCTAAGAAAGTCTAACCTAACATCACTCGAATCATCCAACATGATAAGCGAGGCAAAATTAAGAATACTATAAAAAAATTCTATTAATATTTAACCTATGGAGAGACCAAACTTTGTAAAAACATCTATCACCTAGTTGACTTAACGACAAATGTGAGAAATCGAATATTTAAACCATGAATTTGACATACCAAAGGAGCACATTGATGTTTAGTATTGCACCATTCCAAAACCAACATCATTTATGCATGAAAATCATACTCAATGTTAATATGCCTGAAACATTGATCAAAAGCCAAACTCAACCCCTTAAGAATAACCCACAATTCAGCCATGATAATAGAGCACACACACAATAGAGTGCGCAAAGCCATATAAAAGGCTGTCATTGTGATCACATACACCTCATCCACAAGCAGCAATTGCACCATGTTTTGTAACAACATCACCATCCAACTTAACACACCCAACTTCAAGAGGGAGTCACGTGATGGAGATAGACCTTTTAAAACTCTAAGCTAACGTCAGTAATTGACTTTTAAGAACAAAAAAATGAGCAATAACATTACTTTAATTCTTAATCTTCATGATCATTACTAAAAATCAACCCATGTCTAGCCATCCATAAATAATCCAAAGCAACCAAGAAGGTTATAAGTCAACTTTCATCTTTCAATGAATAAGAGTCATTTAAGTTGTTCAACGACCAAATAGAAAATAACTTACGACAATTTTTTTGGAGACAAACCTTTCCAAAGGCCCATCTACAACTCTTTATTCCTTGCACACTCCCTATAAAATAAGGTAAAAATGATTGTACTAAAACTTGGAACCCAACAATCAATCCAAAAATAAGTCTAAAAACAATTACCAATTCTTCAAATTAGAGTTTCCTTTATTAATTATGTTCCAAACTAGAGTCAAAAACCTAAAAAAAGTTTGAACTGGTTTAGAACAAACAACCTCAAGGATAACCACATGTCATGTACTATATTTATTCTTGACTATCTTTACCAAATATTATTCAGGAAGGAACACATATCCCAACCCAATTTCAACATACAAAAATCATTTATGTGGCTTCATTTATCATTATGAAAATCTCTCCAAAGAAAATTCTAACACTTTATATCTACGGATGACAACAAAATCCAAATCTATGAATACCCACTAGAACTCGTCTTGATTTGGAAGATAATTTTTTTTTATTGGGTGCGAGTGCATATATGGATTTTTCTGAAATTAAAATTTGTAGGTGGAGACGAGTTTGAGGTATTGATATCCACCCTACACCCAAATTCGCCACGTTAGTAATATTATTTTAATTTTTAAATTTTATATACAATACTTATTAAATATATTTAATATTTTGTTAAATATTAAAAGTTATAATATCATCACTATAAAAAATATTTTTTAATTTTATTATTTATTATATTAATTTTGATGAATATAATTTTTTATTTTATAATTCTATATATAAAAATAGGTGCGAGTGTGAACAGAAAAATTCGAACTTCATTATAGATGGATGAATACCTAAATTTTACACTGTTAAAAAACAAAAACATGTGTAAAATTTTCTGATAAGTCAAATGACCTAGAATTTCTTTGATAATGAATCATTATTGATTTGAACTATAAATAGTGGACTAGAAATCCTTTTTACAAATTTTTTCAAATTTCATTGATCAAATATAAATTTATTCTACTACAAAATACCATTTGTTGTCCGAATCAATCATATCACAACATTAATGTAATTTTCATATGAATAATAAATATGTCACGACATAAAAAACAAGTCCAATGAATTGTGTGGAAAAATTCAGACGACTAAAATCCTAAATTTAAACATGAATATATTACTATATCTGTTTCTAATTATAAATATTTTTTTAATTTACTACATTTATTTATTGTTATTTTTCTAAACATATTTGTTAATCAACTATTTCTTCTTGAAACATGAAAAGATAAGTTAAATATATTTTTATACAAAAAACATTTCATAACATCTACGTATAAAATAGTATATAGAGATTAAATTTATTTTCTATTTTTGAGTGAAAAAACATTTTATAAATATGGACGGAAGTAGTAAAATGTTAAAGTTAGAAAACCAAAAGTGATTTAACTATCTTCCAAAAGAACTCTTTATAGAAGTATATTTTAGGTCCCACTAAAAATATTTGAAAAGAAATTCCGACCAAAACCTTTGAAACGAAACAAAAGTTGGACCAATTAAGATATTCAAATTTACATAATGTGAGGGTCAAAGGGTTCAACGAAAAACAAAATATATTTTCACAATAGTCAAAGTCACGGATTCCATATTATACTTTATCTTTTTTTCTTCTATAAATACCAACGACACTTTTGCTTCTAACAACATAACCAAACATCAAATATAAACTTAAAATAGTGAGACAAGAAGAGAGATAGAACGATAATATATATATATTATATTTCATAAACACACAAATGGGGTTTATAGGGCTATGTGGCATTTTCATTGTCTTGTTGTGCCTTTTGATACTATCATTTTCTTGGTGGATTTTCCCTATTCAAAAACATAAGAAACTTAAAAGAAATGGGTTTGGAGGGCCAACTCCAAGATTTCCACTTGGAAACATTAAAGAGATGGGAAAAAAGAATATTAACATTCAATCTTTAGTTGCATCCACAAATCTCACTCATGATATTCACTCAAACGTTTTTCCCTACTTTTCAACTTGGCAGAAATCACATGGTAAGTCTTCCTCTAAAGTGTAACATAATATTTATATTCTTAACAATAATATTATGATAGTAACTTTTGTTGATGTTTGTAGGTAAGGTGTTTGTGTACTGGCTAGGGACGGAACCATTTTTGTACATTGCAGAGGCAGAATTCCTAAAGAAAATGTCAACAGAGGTGATGGCTAAGAGATGGGGAAAACCAAGTGTGTTTAGAAATGATAGAGACCCTATGTTTGGAAGTGGATTGGTTATGGTCGAGGGCAACGATTGGGTTCGTCACCGCCACATCGTTGCCCCCGCATTCAATCCCCTTAATCTCAAGGTTCATCTCTTTTCTATCTATTTTATTAAAATCATTTATGTGCTATTATTTGTTTGTAATAATATTAAGTTTTCTTAGTAGCAACAAAATATATTAACTTGATACACCAAATTATGCGATTTTTTAAAGAACCTAATATAGAAGCAGCCGGAAAAAAAAAAGGTCCAAATTGAGTGTTTTGAATATAAAGAAAAAGGGAAATTAATTTGAACCTTATTGAACGAACGTTCAACATTTTTACTAATTCCATCACCAACCCATGTAATAAGTAATAACCAAGTAGTCACACATTATCTTATAGGAAATTAGTAATATTGTTCACCAAACATATTGGTTCAATCCATTGTTAGTCAAAAGTAAGTTTTTTTATTTTATAGTTTTGGCCACATGCAATATTCTAATTAATTTTGAAGTATAATATCTTATGCAATGTGATATATATATATATATATATAGGTGATGGCAAACATGATGGTCGAGTCAACAAATCAAATGATAGATAGATGGAGTAGCCAAATAAACTTTGGCAACCATGAAATTGACGTGGAAAGAGAAATTATAACAATAGCTGGAGAAATCATAGCAAAAACAAGTTTTGGTGTGGAAGATGAAAATGCTAGAGAAGTGTTTCATAAACTAAGAGCCTTACAAATGACTCTCTTTAACACTAATCGATATGTAGGGGTTCCCTTTGGTAAATACTTCAATGTCAAAAAAAATCTTGAGGCTAAAAAACTTGGCAAAGAAATCGACAAACTTTTAATGTCCATTGTGGAAGCTAGAAAAAATTCACCTAAAAAGAATTCTCAAAAAGATTTATTAGGGTTGTTGCTTCAAGAAAATAATGAAGTGGGAAAATCAATAAAGACATTCACAACAAGAGAAATAGTTGATGAATGCAAAACTTTCTTTTTTGGTGGACATGAAACAACAGCACTTGCTATCACATGGACTTTGTTGCTTCTAGCCACACATGAAGATTGGCAAAACCAATTAAGAGAAGAGATAAAAGAAGTAGTGGGAAACAATGAGCTTGATATCACTATGCTTGCTGGTCTAAAAAAGGTAATTATCTCGTTGAAATATATAGTATATAAATATTAATTTTGGCCATCAATTTATTTTTTTAAATATATTGTAACTTTTTGGTTGATTAAATTAAAAGATAATACCTAATTCATTTATTTTCACTCTATTTTAACGATTAATTAATTCATATAATTGATTCTCCAAAACTATTTCCTCGCTGTGTTGCACGCCTTATTCTATACATGTTTTATTCTATACATGTTATGGTGGTTAAGTTTTTTTTTTCTTCTTAAAAGCGATTCCTTAAATTTAATCAATATAATATTTTTTATTTTTTTATAATTATATGATTTTAAACTTTTATGTAATTTTTATCTTTTAAATATTTGTATTGTAAATTTGTAATGCCTTTTGTTGTTAGGAGCATGTGATTTGTAATATGATAGGAGCATGTGATTTTTGTTGTTTGTCTGTCTTGTCTATGTCTTGATATACTTAATTTCTTTTCACTTCATTATCAGTATTATTTTGTCTCACACAAAAAGAAAAAACGTCATTTCAAATTTTATTGGAATCATTTGGTTTGGTTTTATAAGGTGACAACGAGCTTACGTGGTTAGAAACATAAATGAACCGACATGATACGATTACGTCAAGATATCCACAATCGCAAAACATTATTACAACTTTATTATAAAAAATATAAAAAGTGACACTTTTTTCGAATTCAATATCAGTCTCTATCAATATTAAATTAACATGAATAAATTTACCACTAAATTTTTTTGAAAAAAAGAATGTTAACTTTGGGTACATCCCACCGACCCGGTACATGTTTTGTACTAGATTGACTTTGATTGAAAACCTTAATCATTTTTCTCGCTTTTCATTAGTTTTCTAACTTAATTAAATTAATGGAGCACTCGACCTATAAATAATTAAATATTTCCCAATAGGATATACAAAATATGTACATGTCAAAAGTTTGTAAAAAAAAAAAAATGTTTGAATTTGACTAAGATTAATTAAAAAATGAGTAATATTAAAATTATTTTTGTTCAATTATTTTAATATATGAGGTTATGTAAATTATGCAGATGAAATTGGTGATGAATGAAGTTCTAAGACTATATCCACCAGCACCAAATGTGCAAAGACAAGCAAGGGAAGACATTCAAGTTGATAATTTAAAAGTACCTAATGGAACCAACATGTGGATCGATGTGGTAGCAATGCATCATGACCCTGAATTATGGGGAAAAGATGTGAATGAATTTAAACCAGAGAGGTTCATTGATGATGTGAATGGTGGATGTAACCACAAAATGGGTTATTTACCATTTGGATTTGGAGGGAGGATGTGTGTTGGTAGAAACTTGACATTTATGGAGTACAAGATAGTATTAACATTACTTCTATCTAAGTTTACTTTTAAGGTTTCACCAAGTTACATTCATTCACCATCTATCATGCTTTCCTTAAGGCCCATTCATGGACTTCCACTTCTTGTTCAACCCCTAAATTAATTACAAGGCTTTAAGAGGAGCTCAATATTGTTAATGTTTTTGAAATCTTGAAATTCTTTTTATACTCATTTTTTATAGCAATCCCTTTGCTTGCTTTATTATATATTGTACATGTTGGAAATATCTATAATAAGATCCACAAATTAATTTCTCCTATATGCATTCAATGGCTTTGGTATTGGTAAATCTGAACATATCAAGCTCTATATATGATCTCCCCTGGATAAATAAAACAAAGAAAATGACTTGACTTTAGCTGAGGCCCATTCGGTTGAGTTTGGATATATCACTCTTAAGAGGTTCATTAGAGAGAGAATAAATTAATGTGTTAATTTTTTTTAACATTTTAATTCCGTATTCAATTTCCTATTTGGGCGTCGTACCTGGAAATAATATTCTATTGACATCTCAATTCTATAACAAATAGATTAATTTTGGTGTTGTAAGCAAGTCATTTTTTGGAGGATGAACAAAAATATATTGAAATTAAAAATAAAATGATATAGCGTGATTTTTAATTTTTTAAAGAAATATAATTATAGCTGATGATTGTATCAAAAATAAGTATATAAATTATCATATTTATGAAACTCTGTGCACATTCGTAGAACTCTTACCGGTGACATTGCCATAGAGTTAGATGACTTTGTTTCACAAGAGCACATTCATAGCAATAAGTGTACCATATGGAGAAAGAAGAATCAATAAAACATATTTGAAGACGACGCCAAATAATTCGACACTCAAAAGCTCTCTGCAGTTGGACGACGTCCTTAATTACTGCCTAAAGGGTAAACAATAATCCCGAACTCTCTTATCGTAATAGATATTAGATATGACAATAAAATTTGTCTTCACGGATATTCGCCCGAACTCATATGATTTGAGTGATGAAAATCCGCTTTAATTAAGCACGGATACAAATTTTTCCGACATTAAAATTTGGAAGTAGGGACAGATTTAGAGGTGGTGATATCTACCCGCACCAACACCCGAATTCAGCCTACAAATAATATTATTATAATTTTTAGTAGTATTTAAAATATTGTAACAATTATTCGTGTATGCAAATACAACTAATAGATATATATAGAAGAAACATTTTAAAACAAAATAGAAATTTATTTAGGTGCAAAAGTCTTATTAATAATAATATTTAGATAACAAAATTTTTATTTATACAAAACTTTCAAGTTAGATAAAAATTTGATACAAAATAATAGTTGATATACACTTTTTTATTAAACTTCAAGTAAATTTTATAATTGCAAACCAATTATATATCTAGTTATTTGGCTATGGAGAAATTTTCAAATAATTATTTGTCATGGAAGAAATTGTTGTTGATGTTTAAGACATAGAAAATTTCTAGTAAAATAGTTAAAAATCAGTTGAATGGGTAGAAGTTATTCATTTTCAAACTTTTAGTATTCTCTATATTTATTTTGTTTTGATTATAACATGTGTTTTTTTTAATTATAAAATGAACAAAATGCTAAGAAGCATGCAATAGTTTAAGAAAAAAAATTCACATTCTATATATGATTTTCAACAATAATGACAACAAAGTAACAATGTTATTGAAGTATTTCTAGACTTGCATTTCATAATGTTTTATCTTTTAGTATTTGACTTAAACTTAATGTAAGACAATAGTTGAAAATCAACTCATACATATGTGTGATAAACAATGCACAAAAGATACAATGTAATTGTTTTTCTTTGTATGAGTTATTGAAACAAAAGATTTATAATTGACTAAAATATATTAATTAGAGTTAAAGTTGCTAAGAGTTTGTTTTAGTAAAAATAGTAAAACAAAATAGAATAAAAATAAAACATAGAATAAATAATATGCTTTAAATTAAAGTATCACGTTACAATTGTTGTAAGTTAATAAAATTTTAAAATTCTAAACTCTATTTTAATGCACGTAAAAAGATTAGACACTTTATTTTAGTTATTTTATTTTTATATACTTTTATTTAAAACTTTTCATTAAAATAGTTATTTTTATTTTTTTATAACAACCAAATAAATAATTGTTAATTTAATAAATAAAAATAAATTAAATTAAATTAATAAAATTAAATAAAATATATTTAATAGAAAAAGAAATATAGTTAACAATTTTCTCCTATTTTACATGGAAATTAACAAATTCTTGTATATTGCAAGAAATTAACATATTATATCATTGTAATAATTTCCTCCTATTTTGCAGAGAAATTAACAAATTATGAGAAAAAAATAAAAAAAGAGTTATTAAGAAGATAGAATAAAGTTTTGTTAAAATAATACATTATCATGAATTTTGATGTGTTTTTTTCTCTATTAAATGGATATATAAATTTTATAAGGCATAATGAAATTTATAAAAAAAAAATGACATATAAAAGCAAAATATCCCTTTATTTTTTGTAAGAAGAAAAAATCCCTAAACAAAGTCGAAAAATATACTATAAGAATCCTAATTACTTATACTTGGTCGCATGTTCTTCTTCACCAAAGTGTCCCGCAGAAGTTGAATCTTGGAACCTAGTCGATGAAGTTTGACAATAATTTTGTCGTAAGTAATTTGATTAGATTCGTTTAGCATCAAGGGGTTGTATCTCGAAATTAAATCTGTATGATCTTTAGAAATCTCCTCCAGTTTTGCTCTGGTACCTTCTCTATCAATCTTTTGATCCATGAAATCGTTAATCAAATTTGTAATCTCTTCCAAGTTATCTAATTTTGCTGATAGTTTCATCATCTTTAGTAATTTCTCACGTTCATCACAGCAATCCTTCAACATGATCAAGAAAATAGCAATTCAGTTTAATTCATTACAATTCAAAACTAATTAAACCAAAAAATAAATACATAAAAACAAACAAGATTGATTTATTGATTGAAGGAAGAATACCATTGAATTTGCTGCGGTAGACATCAATGAATGAAGAGAGCTTGTATATGGATATATTGACATTTATTACTACTGCTATATATATATAAGGAAGGAAATCTTAATTTTATTATCACATCAATTGAGATTAAATTCGTTTCTTTCTTTGACGCATCAAGTTTGTTATTGTTAGTTGCAAGGAACGTGAATAAAGGAGTCTGTTTGCAAAAAAATAAAAATAAAAAAATAAATAAAGGATTTTGTTTCATAATAGTTAAAATCATGTCTAAATTAAAATAAATAAATAAATAAATAAAATGTTTGATAGATCAAATCAAAATAAATATTTGTAATTTGTTGAGTTGACGTATAATTTTTTAAAAGAGAAAGGACAAATTATTATTCATTTAATTTGTATACATTCTCAATCACATATTTTCATGTAGACTACATTTAATATATATATTCCATCTAATATTGTCTATAAGCAATTCTTTTTACATATTTTAAGAAAAAATGTTGAATTCATTTAATTTCATCAAAATAATAAATAAAAAATTATTGTATTCTATAAGTTGTCCTCCCCAGATGAACTTGTCTAGTGATAATAAAATAAATTATATAAAAAAAAATAGAAATTAATTAAAAGGTGTTATAGGAATTATAATATTAAATACAGAAGAATTCGTTAGAATTTGCTTATAAAATTATATATTTATTTTTTTTAATATTTGAGACCGTGCATATAAAACTATGTAAAAACACAATTACTAACTAATGTTTTGAAATGCAAGTTTAACACTAGAAAGTAATATTTTTGCTATTCATTTATATTTTCTTGAGTAAGATATAGATTTAAATTCCAAAAGCAAAAGAAAAAATTTGAACTGTATTTTTTTCCTTAAAAAACAACCATCCACTAAACCAATTTTAATTTTATTGCATATGTAAGTAAAATACTTGTATATCGTTAGAGAATAATAATCGTTTATTGCATATGTACATCATCAATGTAAATATTTGATTTTTATTATAATTATTTTTTCTATGTTTATAAATTGTAAACCTTTTTACATTACTTAATTATTAATAAAGAACTAGGCAAACCTTAGCAAAAAACACTGATTTTATTGAATCATAATGTTTTGTGATAAATTTTCAAAATATTTTAAATTATAACTTGTATTACCTATATCTAATCTAATATTAATCCATTTTCTAGAAACTATTATATGTGGCAAACTACTATTCAATTTATATTAGTTACATTGTTAAAATAATTAAAATCCGAGACATATCATTTTCTGGTTTATTGTACAAATAAAAATAATATTTAATATATTTAGTTAATGGATCAAAATAAGTTGAACGCAATACAGTTTTCAGTGATTGCTTTTTTAGGGAAATATAATTTTCGAAACCTGTGTTTTCTATAGTAGTAATACTATACTACTTTGATGAGATCGTAAACTCGTGCGAATGCAATAACACTCCAATAAGATGTTCTCAAACTATTGAATATAAAAAACTATCATGAAAAAAAGAATATTGAAATCCAAATTAATTCTGTGATTATTACATGAATGTCAAAGCGGATGACAGTTCTTCGTTGCGTAATGGAAACTCCAACAGAAACATGATCGGAAGTCTAAAAAATTAGGCTGATGCAACTGCCATTTCACAACTACTTGTTTCACAGATGGAAGACCCTAGAAAAGGGGCAAGCTAGGGGGAAAACGCACAAGCATCCACTCTCTCTCATATGAAGCTAAATGAGTCCATCCAATTTCTTCTACCAAAGAGAGTTTTAGTTCATACAGTTTCTTCTTAGCAGGCTCCGCGTCATCTTGAATTATGTCAGTTAGTACCTGGATGGATCAGTAATAATATCATAATTAGCTACAATTTTACTGGTTCCGTATTCTTATAATGACAAGGTTAAGCTCTAATTACAACTAACAAACATTCTTTATTGCATTCTTTTTTATTCTTCTAGCTTTTTCATTTTCTTTAAAATTTTCATCAGTACAGATTTTCAGGACTTGCTGCATAGATTCAATGTTGTTTTTGCATAATAGCCTACAAATTATTTTGAAAGAATTTTATAAAAAATTTAAAAACTAAAGACTCCTAAACTATTCAGGTTAACAGATATAAAAGGACTCCTAAACTATTTAGGTTACTCTCTATTCTATTTCAGTGGCTGTGCTTAGGCCAGAGAATCCAATATATGACAAGGAGAAAGGGAACTAAAGATTCTGTTAGATAACAAGACCGTGCAGAAAAAATACCTTCAATGCTGTCCCAAGCCTTTGACTCCGCCTCTCATGTGTCACCAACAGGATCCCGTACTTACTGCACTTAACATCAACCCATTTCTTCAGTTCAATAAAGTTCTCATCAAACAAGTTTGGATGAATGCCATTATCGTTCGATTGCTCGTCGGGATTTGCACCTTCTGTTGAAGCCGAAGCCAGGGAATTATCTACCTCCTTTGACAATTTACAAGTTAAGCACATCAATTTCCATTTGATAAACAATAAATGTCCCTAATACCGTTATCAAAAGCTTTTATTTATTTTAACACCATAACACCCAAATACACTCTTCCGAATTAAGCATAGCACGAGGAGGCATGAAAATTGTAGTTAGACATATGACGGAATGTAATTCCAAACTCAAAAAATGAGTAGCATTTATTAATGTTTATGGTTTGAGTTCAAAAGAGGGGAAAAAATTGCCTCGGCGTACAGGGGTATTTCCTAAATTTTGGAGTTACTAACAAGTTATATTTTACAATATCATACATTGATTTAGATAACATAAAAGTACGAACCTTTAAAGACTCAATTTCTGCCAGTGCAAGTCCCTTTTGGTAAAGAGCCTCTGCTAATTGATCCCGGGTTGTTTCCTTCTTTTTCTTGATTTTCTGTAGTGAGATTAAAATATCATTAATTGCCAACAAAAATGCAAACTGAAAAACCGTCACGTAAGTAGTAAAAAATGCTACCAAATTTTATTTTGCCATGCAGAATGAGGTTCCATGATATATTTAGCTAAACAACAATTGGTCTAACATGTTTAAATATGATGTCATTGTTTTAAGACAACTATTGCATGACCATTATAATTATAAAAAGTTAAGTACCAAAGTCATAGTTAATAATGTAAGATTGCAAAATCTTCTGAACAAATATCACTCAAATGCCGTGTCAATTTTATGAATTAGGATCCTCTTCAGATACAAAATTAATTGCATATAATCTGAACCACAAAGTATTGTATTTTTAAACAATTAAATAAAAAGGATAAATATAGTTACACATATTCTAACCATTGGATTTAACTGCATAGGCGTGCAACTTCATAAGATCTGTTTCCTGATTTTAATTTTTTTCCCTATAATTCCGTATAAATAGAGAACTAATACAAAAGTAGGTGACAGGGATAACTTTAAGCACATGAAAAAGAGATAAATACCTCGGCATCCTCATCTTCTGGATCATTTTTCAGTGCAAAATATTTGGTCAACTCTTCTTTATCAATACTGTCGATCACCTCATTTGCTGCATTAATTATCTGCAAGGCATATTCATAATTGTCTCAAATCAGCCTTTTTTACTTCATAATCTTGTCAAGGCATATTCATAATTGTTTCAACTATTGTGGATCATTCACACAACAAAATTGAACAACTAATTATCAACACTCATGATTAGGGGATCAAAAGTTCTAACTAGTTCAAACTCGTGAAGTTCAGAAAACTTAAAAATTTACCTGGTAATTTATTTTGTATGTGTGATAATTACATTATTTCACGGCTAGGAAGGTCAGATTTCACATTTCAATTAACAGTTAATATGCCTTCAAAATATATGTCTAATATTAAATAAGATACTAATGAACTTTGATTGGTAAATTTTGAATTTTGCAAGAAAATTATAATCAGCCGAATAAAAATGCAGGATCTACACTCTTAAGAGTTGCTAGATCCCTAACTTTTGTGTTCACGTGTTTCAAGATCCATTAACAGAAGTATAATGTACCTCTTCATTATGATGAAATTTGTCTTTGATATTACTCCTAGAAACCAAGCCTTCCAAAATCCTTGCAAGCAACAAAGTGTACTTTGGATATTCCGACTACAAGGAAATATAACAGATTTTGCTATTATTTAGTTTCAATCTAGAATGTACAGAATAAACAGCTGAATAAAGTTTTGAATAACATTCAACAAAAAATAAATAAAATATTTCAAAAGAAAATCAAATCAATATAATTTTAAAGAGTACTGAAACACATGAAGATGAGTCAACCACTAAAACTAGGAGTTCAGAATTCAGATCAAATTATATACTTTGAGCAAGGCAGACAACTTGTTCCATTCTAATTGATCTTCATCGCTTTCTTGTTTAATACCTCCAAGGACCTTTACTTTTGCATCTCGTACCTGATAGACAAGTCAAGGCTAACTTAAGGTATCATTGGGACAAAAGATATACAGTTTGAATTTTACAGTATATAATCTACATTGTCACGACTAGGAACTGTAAGAGAATGTTTTTGGATATGGATACATGGAAAAGTAAAACCAAATTATGGCCCTCTATAAAGACACCAGAAAAGCTTTTGTATGTGTGATTGTGTTTAAAGTTTGTACATCAACAGTAATGTGAGCATCTTCCACTCATGACAGCCAAGGTTTATCAACCATTCTTTGATTAAATTACTGATGAATTAATTGTGATTAAAATGATTATTACAGAGAAAAAAAGTACAACAACGGCATAAGGCTTCCTACAAAGTATATAAAAAATAAAGTAGAAATTGTCCTTTCTGGATAAATTATTAGCTGACTTTTTATTATTTTTGAGATAATATGGAAGATTCTACAAAGGTGGGTTTTCAATAGCAAAGTTAACTAATGCAAAACATTCTAAAATGTTACTAAGTGAAATCTATAAAGATAATTAGCTCCAACTTTAAAAGATTAACAACGTGCAGTCCTTGTTCATATTAGCCATGTACTCATTTTAAAAATACTTTAAACTATGGAAAATTTAAAGTATATAGCAAATAAATGCATATTCAGTCATGCCAAAAAATGTGGATAGAAAACAAGGAAGCTCTTGTGCCAAATATGACCAACATGCATACCTCTTCTTCAAAATGTTCAGGAACAGTCTTCTTGGACGATAAATAAGTTTTTCCCTTCTCCTCATCAATCTTCCAACAAGATAATTAGACAATGTAATTAGACATTAATATCTAGCACATATTTTATGCTAGTTTATACATCAGGGCAGCTTGGAGATTGGAACATAGAAAAACTTAAATCGGGTAGGTGCAAAAGCTAGAGAATAAGTGATAACCTTATTCGGGGGAACAATATAAGAAATCTGATATGATGCAGGGTGCTTCTCTGGATTTTTATGCTCCCCCTGTCCAGCAAATGATAGTTTTCCATATGATATTGACCCAACCAATACAGATCCTTGTAGAGAGTTCTGTGGAAATACTATAAATGTTGTTACATATAAACAACGGTCCAATGGAATTACATAAGAGGTTAAGAAAAGAGAATATACCTTGGGAAGCTTGTCTTTTGGTGGACCAAGATAAAATCCTTCTTTTATACTATCAAGAAGGAAACGTGGAAACGTCAGCACCACAACAAGGTGACATTAAAACCTTTAGTAGGTAGCTACGGACTAAAACCCAGTCACATACCCTGGAATTAATGTTGAGGACTTGAAGGAACCATTTCCCATCAGTGGGCCATCTGGCTGAGAGAAGAAGCTTAACCGGATGATGTCCTGAAAATTAAGACAAACATACAAATGATAACTGTTGAAGAATCAAGGGAAATCAGATTTAGCAAATTAAAAAATTATAATCATGTTATTACAAATGCCGCTGAAGTTAGAGTGAAACTGAAAGATTAAAGGAATATCATAAATTGTCTTTATGAATATAATATACTACCTTGTCTTCCAAATTTCGCTCAATGAATAACACCAGCTGCTTCATCTTTTCCAAAATCTGCACGTTTTCATGTCTGAAACAATAAAATATTGTGAGTATAGGACAATGTTTAATGCCTAGAAATATTCCACTTATTATTAAAACTCCAACTTTCTTATTGTGTGCTTTAAATATTAACCAAGCTTTCAAGTCCTTAAAACTACATAACTAATTTTCAGTAACTAACTACAAAATTTGAAAATTTATTTCTGAACTATATGAAAGCAGAATAGTTATGAACTAAATGGAAAGCAGCACAAGGAACAAAAACGCATGTGTAGTTTGTCCAGTATATGTACTAAGAAGGAGTTGTACCTTAAATATAGCTGTAAATTGTATTCTCCTTTAGGGAGCTTTGTAGAGGTTGGATAGGCATCACCACTTGAATATACTCGCTATAATCAGAATGTATAAATATGAAAATAAACAAGCAGCTTACTATTCACTTGCCTGAGGAATAGTATCCGAAACGAAAAACTATCCACCCTTCCCAATCCTCATCTTTAAAAGCATAAAGGAAATTAAATATCAGAATACCTTATTTGAATCGGAAATCATATAAAACTGAGACTCAAATTTAGTATCATATATCCGACCATTAAGAAATGGTATTTGAGGTTTTATTACTGCTCCATCATCCAATTTGATCTTGTATCTGAAATCAAAACCTTCAGAACAGGCCATCTAAAAGTCAAAAAGATAAATGAAACAGATTACAAAATTTATAAATATTCACGTTAATGTCAGTGCTAGTATCTGCTTTCCAGAAGGGAGTTTGTCACGATCATTTGAGAGTGCACTGATCTTAGCATCTCCAGGTCGATATGGGACTCTTATCTGCAAGTTTAACAAAATTGTAAGACTAAGCTAACCTCATTATGTCCCACATCACAAGCATACAGGAATAGGAACAAAAAAGGAACCAAATTTTACATGATAACCTTATTTAGATTTGCTACAGGTGCAAGTTTCTCAGATGCCAGTAGGGCTTCAGCATCAACTCTGACAGGTGCATCACTCCCATCAAGTACAATTTCCTCTTGACTGACTTTTATACCATGAAACACTATCTGGAAATTTGTATAAATTAGCAAAATCATATCATTAGTGAAAACTGATAAAATTCCCGTTTTCTTAATTCTTCTTTCACCAGAAGTTGTTAATGAGAGAAACTAGAGTCACATACCAAAATACCTGGGAGAGGAGAATATGTTCGTCATACAAACATGAACTATTACCTTAAGATCCACATTGGTAGTCTCATGACTCCCTATTCCACTTGACCAAAACTGAGCTATGACTAGTTCCAATGTCTGACCACCTACTACCCTAAAAGTGAAGCTTTTGGCCGCAGGAGAAGAAAAATTTACAACACTCCTCCATTTCAACGGTCTTTGCAATGGACAAATCTGGACACAAAAAGCATGTCAAAAAAGGTCTATACTTAACCTTACATAATGTTAGGCTGTACATTGTACCTGAATAGTATCCACACAAAATCTTCGAGGTGTATCAAAACTTGATATGTTCATGGTTGCTTCAACCCAAGATGCACCATGTGGAACTTCTATATATCTCCTTTCTATATGGCCTAATGAAGCAAAAATTAAGACAATAAGTATTTGTTTTGGACTTATGAATATAATCTAAACCGGAAAAAGCAATTTAATAAAAAATGATTCAAACATAAAAAAATTCTAAATATATTTTGGTATATTGTAAAAGATAAAGCCCCTGAAAAATAGCTCAAACATCAAGGTTGGAATGTATACATCTAGATGCAAATTCCAACCTTAGTGTGCCACCAGAAGAAAGAAGCATACTGTCATACTGATTAACTTGATTGACTAATGCACACCTGGCTGAAATAACATCTCTGAAAATGAAACTTGTGGAGGTCTATTAATTACAGCCATAGGCTTGGTTATAGTAATTGGAATTCTGAAAAGAGGGCCACGCCATGGTGCTTTGCAGTCAATACCATAGACCTCATAATAATGCAGACCATCACTTAAATTGGTAGGATCGACTACTATGCTGAAAGTAGAAGAAACTTGTAAGTTTTACTGAAACAAAACTACAAATTAAGATCATCGAACAACAACTTCGTTGAAATAAAAAGGAAGGAAACATAAACTGCTTATGGAATAACAATTTAATCATAGAAGTTAGAGGATGATGAAGGAAAACCAACTTGAATGTACGACCATTGTGCGTGAGCAGTAGATACTCAGGAGCTTTCACAACTGTACTATCTGAAGAGTGTAACTCAATGCACTCCTCAAATACAACCAAATCTTCCAACTTGTTGGCATCTTCATGAAATTTGGGATCAACTAGCACCGTCCACTGTCAATAAGTACAACAAATTATAAAGAAAATTGCCAATTTGGAGTACAAAGAGATTACACTAAAATATACCGTTAACTGATGATAAAAAGCATGATGAATCAATTTGATAGGAACTGGTTATTAATATTAATCAGTCTTCAGTAAATTTTTAGACATATTGATCAATATTAAAACAAAAATATTTTATCTAATCTATACATATTAATAACCAGTTCCTATCATATGAAAATAAAAATAAAAATAAATATTAAATCAAATGGAAGAACTAATGCTCAAATAGTTAGAATGAGTCCTTGTAGGCGTGATAAAATATTATCTGATAAGTTATTGTGATATTCCCATCTTAATTGATATAGAAGTTCAAAAAAAAATATAAAATAAAATACAAATTAAAGTGTTTGTGTTTGTGAAGTGTCTGATTCAAATACTTGTCCTACATGAAAACAACACGCCGCGAGTACTATTTTGAAGTATCCATGTTTCCTTGACTTTTACTTAATACCAGCATAAAACAATTGCAAGAGAGTTATCATGCTTCATTATAGATCTCCTTTTTTCTAAAACAAAAATCACCCAATACTACTAGAGTTCTTCTTTTGTAGATAGCAAGGTAGATTATATGTTTTTCCAACCAACAAAATCTTATCAAGCGCGAGAGTTAGATACAACGATCAGTATGTCATCAGTAAGTTGTTTTCCCACAATACGATCTTTAATCCAATTTACAAATTATAGTTTTCAGGGATCTCTCTCAAAATATGCTATGATCATCAATGCACACCAATTTTGAGACTGATCTCACCTCAGTAGATTGTCCACAAGCATTAGCCTCTCTGAGGTAGATGCCCCGTGACGAAGGATCTGCGTCAACAATTTTATAAAGGGATATAATTTTTACAATATTGAATGACTAATATTACTTTAATATAAGATTCTACTACAATCTATATAAACGATTTTTCGTCAATTCCATGTAAACGATCTTCATTTTATTTTTATTTAGCATCGCCTCTGCAACTTGTCAATTTTATCACATTGCTTAAACAAGATTAATGCAGCAATTAAACAAAGGTAAAAGAAATATTGTCCTGTTTACAAGTAAGCTAGAAATAGTTTTACTTGTGCAACATTTATGAATATGCTTGGTAGTGCCAATTTTACTTTTTTCCATTGTTATTATATTCTGTTGGGTTTTTTAGGGAGGGAGAGAATTGGTTACAGTTAGTTTGTTAGTCGGTCAGCGATAGTTAGAACTTAGAATAAATAAGGTATGTTACATTTAAATAAGAGGAGTTACGAGGGAGGAGTGACTAATCATTTGTGAGAGAATTTGGGCCTTAGGGCAGGGAGATGCAGACACTCAAGATCTGTAGTGCTGTAATAGAAAGAGATGCCCCCTGTTCTTTCTAATTTAATACAAGGTCCTCTCACATTCCTCTGGATTTTCTTTCTTAATCTTGTTGGATAGGTCATCATGAGTTATGCAGCTGAATAATAATATGAATTTAAATTTACTACCAATTTAGAAGCAAACTAGAACCCTTTCTTCAATACATAACCTCTTTTCATGTAATGCATGGATAAAGAATTGTTTTTGATCATGTTGTTAGAATACTATAAAATATCATATAATATTCTCACAAAATATTTTATAATATTCTAACACGTATCAATTATCAAATATTTACCATGTTTTTTTAAGCAAGAAATTAGAGTGCAAAGGCATCACATGGTGGAGTTGACATCCCAACTAATTACCGGGTTAGAGACACTAATTAACAAAATACGTATGGGTGCTAGTGCAGTGGTGATTGCCTAGCTTTGTTTTCCATAGGATCTAAGTTTTAATCCCTATAGAGATTATATGGCCTAGTGCCTCCCCCAAAATAAATAATATCGTTCTCTCTCCCCTGATAAGAAAGAGTGCCATATTACGCACTCATTTTCACTCTTATTAGGCAAAAAAGGCACCGCGGTAATAAAAAACAGAATGCAGCAACCATTTATCTTCAAACAATTTGTTAATCGATGATACAAAACATGCTTCATAATTGTATAAACATGAACAAAAGCATAAGGGGAATACAAAAAATATCAATTTCCTGTGTCTTGTTTCTCAAAGGGAGAAGGCAAAATATCCATGAGAAAATGTGAACTTACTTGTTTTTCCAGATTGGTTGATGTTTATTTGATAGCAAACACATGGAATATTTTGAGACTTCTGTATATATTCATAACACCTGTCATTGATTATTTGATTCAAGTCAATAACAAGTCTTATAATATTACCATTTACTACAATTTCCTTGAAGACAAAGATTGGGAAAATATCGAACTTGTCAACTTGCATAAGCCCTTGCCCAGTGGATAATTTATCCGCCGGTGAATCACCAATTGGAACAGTTGTATTCTCCAGGGCCTTCCGCACACTATATGGACTCACAGGAATTCTCTCTGCCTGAATGCAGATCATCCACATCGGAATATTATGGAAATGTGTACAAAGTACCTCCACCAACTAAATCATAAAATCTAAATAAGAATAACATCACAGAACCTTCATTGCACTTATGAGCAATGCGATTCCCCCACAGGCTGATGGAGATGACATTGATGTCCCGTTCATGAGCATACGCCGTTGAAGGGTCCATGTAGGAACAGGAGCAATAGCACCACCAGGAGCACTTATACAGACACCAAGATCTCCGTCAGCTGTTGGTCCTCGGCTAGACCTGAAAATAATTTCCATCGATCATGCAATGATAATGATGTAAACCCGGCAGATTCAAGTGAAATATAAATAAAATTATAGGAAGTCATCCAATTAAAATGTTTACACAGAAAAGAAAACATACCACGTGTATTCAAGACCCTCAGATGGAGGTTCAACAACCCCATGAGCACCAGCCGCCATAGCAGGAGAAACATATGCGCCAACACCTATGATACTTGAAGACGTACCACCAGGTGCACCAACTGTGCTTAGAGCTGGCCCATTATTACCAGCACTGCTCACAAATATCAGACGGTGCTTGTTTACCACCTATTTATAAATAACCCAAAGCATCTACAGCTTAGACAATGGAAAATAACAAAGGAAAGATATAACTCGCCTAGTTAAAACTTAAATGGGAAGTCTCAAAATATACTTCATTCACAAGGTCAACAAAGCGTCCATAGTCTGGCAACAATGTTGGCTCCCCATAACTCATGTTGATAAGATCACATTTATGCTGCAAAAGAAGCAGGAAAAGGATTTCACTACAATGTGTTATTAAGTCAAAATCACAGAATCCGAAAATAAAATAACAAATATAAAAAATGAATCTATTCAAATAGTTGATATGCAATGAGGAAAAATAATCATTTGAAGCACCTCCACAGAAGCTATCAGTGCACGAGTCAAACCAGTTCCAGTTTCCATTGAACCTAAGCGAGAGTCTCCAATTTTACAAGATATTAATTGTGCACCAGGCGCAACTCCATTCAACAATGGCTCCTAACAATAATACCATACATTATGATGATAAATGTTTTTCATAGGATTTGCACCATAGATAACATTGTGTTTGTACCTCCGGGTGGAATGCAGTAGCTATACCAGCAACGTGGGTGCCATGCGCAGAGCTGTCTGTTACAATACTTAAGACATTTCCATCGTTATAGACATTCGCTACAAATGTACAAGCATCTAATTTGCTGAAGACACCATACTTCCTCTCAGTCCTGGATAGTTAGCATTCAAATCATTTGAAATTTTAGTACCTGCCACACTGATTGGAGCTAAAATGATAACTGTTTCAAGAATCAACATTAATATTTTAAGCTTTAGCACGGTTAGTTCATAACATGGTATCAAAGCCTATATAACCAGTTGGTCAATAATTTGATCGTTGTCGACTTCATTCTTCTAATAAAAAGTTGAATATAAGCACAAGATAGATGAGTATGTTCGCTGTCCATACTTCAAGCCAAAGGGCTCTTCTGCAATGGAGTGTGTTAGGAATATAATATAAAAATCATTCTAGTGTCTTAACCTATTAGCCTAAGCTTTGAGCCTGTTGTCTCCAAAATGAAAATACTATGTAGTATGTACATATACATAACATAAAACTTAAAATGTTTCAGAAGAAAGAAATTATTCAAAAATAACACAAGAACTCCATGCAAGTCCTATTCATCATTCGTTCAGTTTTGGGAGATAATTTACTCCTTAACACAATTTTAAATCAAAGAAGACAATATCAGCAATACTTCACAATTTCCTTTATGCCCTACTTAAATGTGTGCATCATTCTGCTTATATATACTTTACAATCCTGTTAAGCATTTATTTGAAGTACGAGTAACATATGAAAACCAAACTCATAATAACTAAATAAGACAACATAGTTTTTGATTTAACGCACAGGAAAAGGGTGAAAAGATAAATTAGAGAGGCTTATATGTCTTGACAAACAAGGAAAAAGTTGACTAATTAGTGGTGTGTATGGCAGACAGGGAATCAGAAATAAGAAATCCTTTGTCCAAAAATGAGTATCTTCCAATTTCTCAAGACTTTTTTGGACAAAAGCAATTAACTAAGAATAAAATTTAGACTAACACTTACAATCAAATGTACTTACTACCTAAAATTAGTTAAAGGTACAAAGTTAGCAAGCTTCCCACAATCTGAATCTTCTTCCAGACTCTGTGTGTCAAGAGCAACCCTCCAAACCTCTCCATCATACCAGACAACGGCATCTATGGTAGGCCCTTTATCATCATAGCTCTAAAACATAAAATAGCATTGCCTTTTAAGTAAGAAAACTCAATTTACTAAACACTGGACATGATCGGGAGGCAAGTAAACAAGCACAATGCAGAATAAAAGTACTTTTTACTGAGAGAGAAACAGGAATTTTGCAACAAATATATTGTGGCCCAACAATATTTCAGATTGCAACAAATACAATTGTTTTATTCAAAATATTATCATTGCTACTACTTATGAGCATAATTTGCAGTAGCAGAGCTACTTAGCATGCATGTCAATAACAGGCTAAGGTCAAATGTAATTATGTAGATTACTGCAATTAAGCAAGCAACTAGGCTGTAAGTTAGCTACTAATTAGCTCCTAGTTAGTGCCTTTATTACTTTTTTTTAGTTCCTTTATTACTTTATAGACTTGGTTGTAATCACAATTAAGAAGAGATCCTTGCACACCACAACAATTCAACCATTTTATCCACATAAACAATACGTTGGATGATAAAAGAAATTGAGTATCAGATAGTTAATGGATAATATAATAAATTAATAGTTTCCAATGTCAAGAAGTGGAAAAGGCGGCAATAACAGGTCCAACCCACCTCAGAATGCTTTCTAAGAAGATCAAGTCTATTCTGGAGATCTTCACAAGTCTTTTTGAGTTTAGCATCCTCCCCCTTGCGGTGTTGCTAGAAAATGCATCATATTTCATGTTACATGGAAAAGAAGATATAAAATTTATGCAAACAAGAATATTATATCTGCAGAAACATAAAGTTCTTGAGAAAATAAGGAAAAAAATATAATCTGCAACTTCATAGTGTCACTAAAACTATAAAGAAAACAAATAAATATGTGTATGAGTAGCAAAAAGGAAACCATAACAACACAGCTCAGATTGTGTAAAAAAAATTTACACGTGCATCCAATCAAATCACACCATGATGCACAAGTATCTACAAGGTGTAATATTATTGGATGCATGTGTAAATGCATTTTACACTGACAATATTGTTTTTTTTCTTTTTTTGTACTTTTAAAGGTATGAGACTATTTTTCTTTTCATCATTTGCAAAAAGAAACTAACAATAGTAGAATACTGGATTTTGATAGAAAAGGTACAACTGTCACCAAACCAAAGCCGGGAAGAAGTTCCTTTCTTTTCCCAAAAACAGTATTTAACTTATGCTAGCAAATAAAAAGGAGAGAAAAAGAAAGAAAATACTCAGACAATAAGAAATACATCTAAAAAGTATGAATACGAGAACACATGCAATAGCTTGTCTCTGTTATATGTGATAATCAGTACCTACTGGACAAAGTAAGTATTAAACATTTATGAGTAGAGCATATGTGAATAAGGTGGTGACACATAAAAAAAAAAAAAAAAGAAACAAATAAATTTTTCAACTTACCTGATCAAAATCAGTAAGCTGTTTTACAGTCTTAGCAATTTCCTCCTGGTTTTTCTCATCCCACTTTTTCTTTCTTTCTTTCTGCAGTTAAAATTTTCAGGAGGAGAAAAGGGGAAATTTGATTGATTAGCCATAGGAAGTCTAAAAGAGCAACGATAACATTTAATGAAATTATATTGATACCTTCAAACGAGAGGTTAATTTTTCTGTAAAAAGCTCATAAACCAATTTATAACCCACATGCCATTCACCAGAAGGATTAGTCCATGAAGTATTGATAGCCAAAGATGTGCCTGTACAATTTTTGCATGAATGATTAAAGCACAGACAAGAACTTATTCCGAATTTCTTTCACTAGGAAGAATCAAGAGAAAAACGTAACAGGAAATAAAAATATTGTGAGGTTATAGAAGAAAAAAAATTGAGAGAGGGGGAAGACAAAGGAAAAAGAAAGAAATGCTTATATAAAAATCATCAGCATGGTTGAAGTGGGAAAAATTAAATCCGTGATTTCTTGCATCATTCAGGCACTGCAAATCAAGTATTAAAATCGCGTGAAATTTTGGTATTAATTTGAATTCAGATTGTCCTACTCACTGTAACTGGTTTAAGTTTCTTTTAGCCATCCTTTTCCCATTAAAAATAAGAAGTGTGAAAAGCTAACAATTGTGACTTCTCTCATTCATTCAAGTACAAATTTAATATTACTAATACTAATAAGAAGTGTGCAGTCATCACACGTAGTACATGTAGAGATATGAAGTTTTATTGTTCAAATATGTAGAATGGTACAGACAAGTTGCAAACAGAAAAACAGTATGTAATAATATATAAGAATTTCTGACCCCAGTGTATTTCCTCTATCACTGACCTGATGCCCCAGTAATACAACCATTAGCATCAGCCTTCACCACTTTTGACGTATCAATATCTCCACTACCAGTGCTGAAGATTAAAAACAAATGTATCACATATTATTGGCGAACTAATCATGCATATCTCAAATAAACTTTCAAAGTCAAGTTGCTTTATTTTACCAATCAAGGATATCAAGAATTTTTGGTTTCCCATCTGAGGTAACCTGTAATCCAGCAGCAGCTGGGTCTACACCGGAATCTGAAAAGTGAAAACATGGGGATCTCATGATTATATACATTTGTCATATGAACCAGTACCAATTACACCATAACACTAAACATATCATAATACATTAGTCTTCAGAACTGTTTTAAATAAACCAAATTAGATAGGCACCAAGCCAAGGACTGAACTCAGTGGTCCAATTCAATTATTACAAGTTCGTCCTTATGAGTTTTGCCGAATGTTTTTTTACTTACATTTTAGTAGAGTACTAACAACACATTCTCCATTACTAGTTGAATTTCATGTGGCTCCTACTAAATTCACGTTTGGATTGAATTACAGTGAACTATCATGATTTTGAAAAAATCTACGCTTCAGAATTTCAACGAAATCAGGGTGCCACTGTGATTACACCATACTCACCGGCAATCTGAACATACACTAAATCATGTGGGACCTATTTTCAAAGTGGCGAGGCTAGTGATTTTGAGCCAGTAGTAAAGAATGTTTTGAAAGGATTTTGCTCTTCTAAAATGAACTTTAGTAAAGTGAGAAAATTAAGTGTTTTTCAATACACTCATTATTTGTTATGAATATACTATTAATCAACCATTGTTTTGTTCATCAAGATTAATATCATTCACATTGCAGTTTAAAGAATCCGTGTGGAAAAAAGTGTGTCTGATAGTAAATTACAATGCTAGCATTTCTCGCAATCAATGATATCATGAAGCGAAGGAAGTAGCTATATTCATCACATGCGGAACAAAAAATTGGAAAATCAACAACAGAAGTTGAAAATCAACGAAAAAGGAAGAGGTTTAAGAAATGAGTACCGAAAATAGCGATCAGAACACCACGTCCGTCATAGTGTGGATGAGAATGGAGGAAACGGTCAACACCAATCTCCGTTTTGGGCATAAGAGAAGCCAAAAAGGTTGACTGATTTAGCTTGAATTTGCGGAAAGAAGCAGTATCGCTGGTGGTGGTGGTGTTGTTCCCTTCGCCGTCGTTAATTTCATCAGCAGTAGCAGAGCGAGAAATAAAGGAAGATGAAAGCATTGAGTTGTTGGAAATGGAGAGAACAGAATTGACTCTTGTGATGAGTTTTGGGTTTGTGCAGTGAAGGCTTTTTATGAGAAATGGTGAGGGTAATTTGGGAAGTTTGAGGAAGAATGTGTGTTGGTTACGCATGTGGTGGATGGTATTTTGGTAATTTTGGAAGAGAGGGTGGTGGTGGCGCTTTGAGTGTGAGTGTGAAGCGGGATGGAATTGGATAGGTGGATTTGATTTGAGTGGTAGTATGCTGCTACTGCATTCAACTCCCAACCTTCCATGCCACTTCCCTCCTAACAGACTACTAGTAAACATTGCACTCCCCTTCTACAACTACTACTACTACTACTTTTCTTTCTTCTCTTCTCTTCTCTTCTCTTCTCTTCTCTTACATATACTACAACTTTTTGGTTTCACAAGTTATGGCTAGCAAAAAGATTCATTTTAGATATCACATCAATATTCAATAGAAGTTATTTATATGCATATACCAAAATATCTAATTTATGAACACAAATTTAAAGGAAACAATTATCAGTCAATTGTGATACATTTGTGTCACATTATGTTGATTATGAATACTACTACCAACAGCACTCATGTCAATGGGACAGCTTCGGCAATTACACCTTAGAACTTTGTACAAAAGTATCCATGATTTTTTTCCAAATAACTTAAAATTATGGGTATTATGGTAATTTATTTGTTGATGTTAACAATTTAAAAACAGTCTTTTTTTTTTTATTCAATCAAGAATTGTTGATATTTAATTTTATATGGTTATAATTCTACACTTATTTTTTTTGTCAAAAAAAAATTATGTATTCATCGCTCAAATAAGAACGTGCACGTCAAACTTTTTACATTTGCATGAGATGCCGAAATTAACTTTAATCCTTTTTTCAAATCTTATTGCCCATTAATCATTCTAGTGTCTTAACTTATTAGCCTAAGCTTTGAGACTGTTGTCTCCAAAATGAAAATACTAGGTAGTATGTACATATACATAACATAAAACTTAAAATGTTTCAGAAGAAAGAAATGATTCAAAAATAACACAAGAACTCCATGCAAGTCCTATTCATCATTCACTCAGTTTCGGGAGACAATTTACTCCTTAACACAATTTTAAATCAAAGAAGACAATATCAGCAATACTTCACAATTTCCTTTATGCCCTATTTAAATGTGTCCGTCATTCTGCTTATATATATACTTTACCATCATGTTAAGCATTTATTTGAAGTACGAGTAACATATGAAAACCAAACTCATAATAACTAAATAAGACAACATGGTTTTTGATTTAATGCAAAGGAAAAGGGTGAAAAGTTAAATTAGAGAGGCTTATATGTCTTGACAAACAAGGAAAAAGTTGACAAGTTAGTGGTGTGTATGGCAGTCGGAGAATCAGAAATAAGAAATCCTTTGTCCAAAAATGAGTATCATCCAATTTCTCAAGACTTTTTTACACAAAAACAATTAACTAAGATTAAAATTTAGACTAACACTAACAATCAAATGTACTTACTACCTAAAATTAGTTAAAGGTACAAAGTTAGCAAGCTTCCCACAATCTGAATCTTCTTCAAGACTCTGTGTGTCAAGAGCAAGCCTCCAAACCTCTCCATCATACTAGACAACGGCATCTATAGTAGGCCCTTTATCATCGTAGCTCTGAAAAATAAAATAACATTGCCTTTTAAGTAAGAAAACTCAATTTACTAAACACCGGACATGATCGGGAGGCAAGTAAACAAGCACAATGAAGAATAAAAGTACTTTTTACTGAGAGAGAAACGGGAATTTTGAGTTTACGCAGAGAATATATTGTGGCCCAACAATACTTCAGATTGCAACAAATACAATTGTTTTATTCAAAATATTATAATTGCTACTATTTATGAGCATAATTTGCAGTAGCAGAGCTACTTATCAAAACAGAGAACAGTAGTTCTGTTGGACTTATCATGCATGTCAATAACAGGCTAAGGTCAAATGTAATTATGTAGATTACTGGAATTAAGCAAGTAATTAGGCTGTAAGTTAGCTTCTAATTAGCTCCTAGTTAGTCCCTTTATTACTTTTTTGTAGTTCATTTATTACTTTGTTCACTTGGTTGTAATCACAATTAAGAAGAGATCCTTGCACACCACAACAATTCAACCATTTTATCAACATAATCAATATGTTGGATGATAAAAGAAATTGAGCATCAGATAGTTAATGGATAATATAATAAATTATTTCCAATGTCAAGAAGTGGAAAAGGCCGCAATAACAGGTCCAACCCACCTCAGAATGCTTTCTAAGAAGATCAAGTCTATTATGGAGATCTTCACTAGTCTTTTTGAGTTTAGCATCATCCACCTTGCGGTGTTGCTAGAAAATGCATCATATTTCAAGTTACATGGAAAAGAAGATATAAAATTTATGCAAACAAGAATATTATATCTGCAGAAACATAAAGTTATTGAAAAAATTAGGAAAAAAAATATAATCTGCAACTTCATAGTGTCACTAAAACTATAAAGAAAACAAATATACTGCGCCTGTACAATTTTTGCATGAATGCTTAAAGCACAGGCAAGAACTTACTCCATCGACTGCACATTCGCATGACATGCTGAAATTAACTTCAATCCTTTTTTCAAATCTTATTGCCCATTAATCATTTGGCATGTTAACGAGCTTACTTCATCATAGATACTAGATTTGTTCTTAGTACTACAGCAACAAACTTGTTATCAAGCTAAGGAAAGTGAGGTCGATAAGCATAAATTATTCAAAACTATACAAGCTTCATAAAAGGATTATTATCCTAAAACCAAATACAAAATAAGATTCGAAAATCAGGCCAAATAAGCAGCATTTCACTGATTTAAAGTGATAATTATTCAGACCAAAATATATTTGAAAGAACAAGGACAAAATAGTACCATTGACAGCAACAAAACTAAGATTCAATAAATAGATTCCTATTTCATGATATAAGTGATTTTTGCTTATTCTTCCATGTGATCCTCCTCATCTTCATCCTCATAGAGATTAAGAGCCATCAACTGCTTCATAAGTTCTTCATCGTCCGTTAGAGATGCCATCTCTGATGGCTGATAGTCCTTATTTTTGTAAAAAAGCATGTTGGACCGCAAATCAGAATTTTCTTCTAAATCGTTTAAGAATTGTTCATGATCCAGTTCATCAACTCTAACCTTATCATCAACCTCCATGGGAAGTGATTTAAGCTTCCAAGAACGAGGCTTCCCACGTGTCTTCTGGCGTATCTCTTCATAACTCTTCTTTATCAAAATCACTTCAGGAATATGTCCTTTATACTTGTCCAATTCAATGTCATTACAGTTAGCACCATACAAGTCATAACCAAGAGCCAAGTCACCAGCTTTTAAAAGATGGCCCAAATGAGTTCTGATTGAAAACATTGTATCATTCTTTCCAATATCCGACACACGAGCCACCTGCGCATCAGCTAAAACATATTTTGTGCCACCAATAGTAACCTTGGACGAGCCAACCTTAGACGAAACAACCTCCACATTGAACACTCTATATTCCACCAACTGCCTGCAAGTAAGTAAAGACTTGAAGGGTGTCCTCCAATACTGATCAACATTTAAGAAACCATACTTCAAGGTAAATGGATCAAGCAAAGCAATGCTATTAGTAACCTTGGTGCAAATAACAATAGGACCAATATTTCCCAAAGCTCGAGCAGCTTCACGAGGCAAACAAATTAGATCCTCGCGACAAATAGGACTGATTTCAACAGAAAATGTGTACTTGTAATTGTAGTTATTACTCTTTGAATCATGAGAAACAAGTTGCTTATCACTACGACTCTTCACAGGAGCTACTTGGCCTATAAATTCCAAAAAGTTGATACCATGACTTCGTTTAGAGAAATAGAAATCGATACCGTGAAGCATCTGTTTGATTCTAACAGCTCTAACAGCAGCACCATGCTTCAGAATGAGCTGCTCGAGATAAAAGAAAGTGCGTCGGTGAGAGACATGTTGCCTGAGTTGTACAGCTGCAACCCACTGATCAGGATTAGCCTGCACCCTAGAACAAGATTCGCACAAGCGATCGTGTTGAATATACTCAACATCGTAGGAATCTTCGGCAGTTACTCCACTCAAAACCTCCTTCTGAATAGTCACATCAACTTTTACCCTCTTAGAATGGGGCTCTGTCCAAATAAATTTTGCATCTACCAAATTCACTTTGTAGATTTTCATATTCTTCTTCAACATTTCCAAGCAAAATTTCAGAAACTCTCTTGTTTCTAATTGTAGTTTGACCCAAGTTCTTGGTGGCTGCAAGTAACTTTCGCACTCAGGACAATGAACAAGCACGTGACGCTTCTTTAATCCCTCCTTAATATTAACTCCTAAGGCAAAACACGTCTTACACATATTAACTGCGTTTGGTTCCATTGAAACACCACATTTACAACACAAAATAGTGCATTTCGTTTGACGAACAATGAACGTATTACCAGCTATTTGTGCCATGACTAATAAGCCTGACACAGTAAGAAAAATAAATTAGTATAGAAGAAACATGAGAATACGTATTGAACTTCATTAATCAAATACATATCCCCGTGACAAACCAAAACAGAGAATAAAATAATTCTAGAATTATGAATATACTCTATTATTATATCACTATTATAGCAAGTTAAGAGACTAAGCCATCAATTTTAAATAGATTAATTTAGAGATGTTTGTTTCATCTCAAATAAAATTAATTTCTACTTTAAAATATTTAGATATTATTTTTAAAATATTTGTTAAAAATGAATTTTTAATTTCTGTATCTTTACAATTATAGAAATATTTTTTTTAAATGATGTTTAATCTATTTGTATATAATTTTATAAAAATAATTTTTTTAAACTACAAATTTGTGTGTGTTTGGTTCAACTTAAATAAAAATGAGTTTTGTTTAAAGATTATTTTATAGAGATTTTAAAAAAATGATTTTTTAACTTTTATTTATTTACTATTATAAAAATAATTTTTTTTAATATTTTTAACATGTTCGTATATAATTTTGTAACATTTATTTTTTAAACTAAAAAGTTATTATAAAAGACATAAAAATAAATTTTAATCTCTATACATGTACCATGTACCAATTTATGTGAAGTTCTACTCATCTCAATTTACTTGATGTGTCTATATATTATACTCAAATTTATTTCACACAAATTGTTAGAAATAGCTTGGTTTTATTTTTGTCTCATCTTTGCACCAATTCTTGTATAACTCTCATAATTTTTTACATATTTTCTAATTGTCATTCTAATTATTCTAATTGATATTTAAATCAACAAAAATATTGAATCATATATTTAAAATAATTTAGAATGAAACTTCTGTATAGTTTCATTATTCATAATCAGTCACTATTTGGTACTTACTATAATCTTTTTCAAATTTATTGTAATAAAGCAATTAAAATATTTTAAATTGAACATTTTTAAATCTATTAGTTTAATCTATTTCGTAGACACATTTTGAAGTTGATCATTGTAATTAAGTACTCCTAAATAAACACAAAATCAAACACAATAACAATGTAGATAAAACTTAGATACTTAGATGAGTTCAAGAAAAAAATGGTCAACATGAAAGAAAATGCGTGAATTGATTTAGATTGGCGAAGAGTAATGATGTCATTTTCTCTCATTAAAATTAAGGGTAATGACATCATTTTCTCTCATTAATGAGATAAATTTTGTATTTTTTCAATTTTCTTAAATATTTATCTCTATATACAGTTTTTTAAAAAAAATTAAACAAACACTTTTAAATCTTAAAAAAAAATGATTTTTAATCTAAAAATATATATTTCATTTTTGAAAAAAAACTGAAACAATCACACTCATTATCATAAAGAACACAAACATGGTTTATAGTTTGATTATTCAATAATTAATCATTATAGAATATTTAGCATACTATATGTCAATGTCAAAAGTATTTGTTGTGAAAGAACAATTCACAATTAAAATATAAAATCACATTTCACAATTAAAACAAATAGTAACACATATCAGCATGGCGAGTTTCCCAAAATCATGTAACAATATTTTACTAATTTATTATAATTATTTTGATAATATATCTTCATTATATATAAAAAATAAATTATTATCTTCATTATATATAAAAAATAAATTAATGGTCTCGACCTATTTCCAAGGAGATGGAAGATTAGGCACTGGAAAGAGTATTGTAAACATCTTCTACTCACGACAGCCAAGAATTATCACACATTCTTTGATTAAATTTACGGTGATTAAGATTATTATTACATAGAAAAAAGTACATGATTAAAATTATTATTAAATAGAAAAAAGTACCACAACAACGTAAGGCTTCCAACAAAGTATATAAACAAATAAAGTAGCAGTCTCCTTTTTCGATTAAAGTATTAACAGATTTTTAATTATTTTTGAGATAATATTTCAGATTGGACACCTCCAATGTTTAATCAATTTTTTATCATAATTGATTCATGTATAGGTATTTATCAAAAAAGCAGTAAATATATCCATAAAAATAAAAATAAATTTGTATCAATATATCAATAATGTAATGATAAAATTATTCAAATAAAAGGTATAGAGACAATAACGAAAATCATGCGGAGAAATTAAAAAAAAAAATAAAAAAAAATAAAAAAAAACTTACTTGATGAAAATATAATAGGAGTTGTAAGAGAAAAAACGGCTACTGAATGGGGGAAAGAGAAAAGGCAGCTAATGAATTGATATAACAAAACCTGATGGAGAACCCTAATAAAAACTGATATAGGCAATTTTGGAGAAAAATTGATATAAGGTTAGTTAGCCGTTTTTATACTTTTATTTTTATGCTAAACCCATCGTTTAAACCCTTTTAACTTTCAATTTTTATAAAAGGTGCAAATCTCAAATATTGAAAAGTATAAAATATTTTATTTTTAATTAATATAGATTAACATATTTTAATTGAAACAATAATTAATTTAGAATATTTTAAAATCACATTAAATTATGCTCATATCTTTCCTAAACAGCATTTAATTATATTCGTTTAAAAGATTATTTAATATATTTTGAATTAGTTATAAAAAATTGTATATTTATTTAATTATATAATTCAATTATAAAAATACAAATTAACTATATGATATTCTATCTTCTTTTTTCAAAATTTTATATTGCCATTAATTTTTAATCGTTAACATTCAATTCAATATATGTATAACATCAATTAATCATATGGCATATTGACTTTCACAATATGTATTTATTATTATTTTTCAATTTTTTAATAAGAATAATATTAATTTAAATTAAGAGAATATATTAATCAAAAATAATAAAATATAAATTTGTCAAAGAAACCAAAAATGATAAATATGTCAACAAACTAACAATATAGCATAAAATATAGGATGTCTATAAATTCTACAAATATAAAGTGATTCAAATACTTATATATGTTCAAATTTACAATATTGAGTACTTCAAGTTATTGGTTAAATTTATCGGTACTAAATTGAATTTCATGTATCAATTTTAATAAAATAAATATCATAACAAAATTGAAAAATTAATTGTCTCACTTAATTTATTAAATCAAATTTAATATATCAATTTTAATAAAATAAATATCGTAATCAGATAAAAAAAATTAATTGTGGCACTTAACCGACATATCAATCTTTATAAAATAAAAACCGTAACAAGATGTAAAAGGCAACAACAAATTGTAACTACACTAATTCATTTGTAATGCAAAACATAAAAATAAAAACAAGAAGACATATGTGTAAGCTATCCGTACATTTTATGAACACCATTTTTCTACAGGCATATAGGCTATATCGATTCGGGGAAAGTATTTTATACCTTTTTGTTTATATTTCTTATCAACAATAGAACATTGCTAATAATGTCTTCACGTAATATTTTTGTAGGGTGAATATCTTCACAAATATATAAACTTTTGAGAAAATTGACATATTACAACATGTGCATAATTTTTAAGTCGTATTTTTTAAAATTTGTCTTCATAATTTTTTCATTTAAGGATGGATAGAGAAATCGAAAAAAGGTTTTACTTTTTCAATAATTCAAACGGTTTAAAATATTATTTTGTCTGAGTAATTTTTCTCATAGATAATAATTATGTGTAAAGAGCAATGAATTAAATTTATAATGGTGCTTATACACGTATCATTGACTCGCGGGGTGTTTTTTATTATAAGAAAAATATCAATACATCTTGATTAAGCAATTAGCACAAACATTGTACTTTTCCTTTTACTGGATTAGTTAATTTTTCGTTGTACAATTATTCAATTAAATATATCATTCTATTTTTTCATTGGCATTTATTATTTATTTACTTGAATCATAAAAAAGAAAATTATATTAATTGCATTTAAGTGCCACATGCACCAGAAGAATAAATTATAAAAATAAATTTATAAATTTTGAATGATAAATTCTCAAATGTTTATAGTATAGTCAAACATTTCACTCCATTTGTAAAATGTTTTATATTTAGAAACAAATAAACGGTCAAATGAATCTTATAACGAAGATAGAGTGAGTAATTTTTTTTAAAAGTCAAATAAAATATTAAAAAAAAAAGTTGAAATATGACAGAAAATGCTTTCTTTATTTTGACCGAATTAAATACAATACAGTATTATATTAGTAATTGTATTTTGTTTTGACCAAAACTATTAAATGTTATATTTATTACATCCGTTATATTTGAATATTAAATATAAAACAAATTTACTCGATTTGAATTACTTTGGGACTGGGAGGAGAGTATCTGTAAAATACAAAACAAGAAAGAGAGCGAAATTTTTGACAAAATTTGATTCATTCCCAAAAGTAAAAAATATTAATATTATGAACTTGGCATAACTCATATATGCAATGTTACCAAAATATAAACAAAACTGAATTACCGAAGAAGTTGACGTATTTAATATAAATATCAAATAAATATATTCTTTATTAGTCATTTTTAGTTATATTTTCTTAGTTATATATATATAAAAGAAGCTAACGAGATAAGACTAACTCACACAAACGATTATGAGACTCCAAATGAAATCATTTGTTGTTCTTGTCGTTGTTATGTTGGCCTCAACAGCGGCAGTGGATTCGAAAATCCTAGGCAGTTGGAGACCGGTAAAAAACGTGGACGACCCACGTATGAAATTTTTAGGCAATTTTGCTGTTAAGGAGGACGACAGGCTAACTGGAATGAAGCTGAAGTTTGAGAAGATCGTCAAAGCTGAATACCGTGCTGGAGGGAATGGTTACAAGTATCACCTCATCCTTTCCGCCAATGACGGTTTCACTTCTAACAAATATGCAGCCAATGTGTCGGTCACTTGGAAACTCAATGCATTTGGAGCTTTTCATGATTAAATTATTATATTATATTATTGATTATTCGTTAATTATCTTACAGCATCGATCTTTATTACCCTCTGTGCCTTGTAACTAGACCGATCAAAATTTATGTTTAGTATACAAATTGGATCTCAATTTTATGTTTTACAATTAGGATAAAAAATTCTAATTTTAATACTTTGCATTTTTGGGTGTTGTCTAATATTTAAAGGAACAAATTAAGTATGCGTCGTATCACCAAATCAAAGAACAACGTGACCCCTACAATGGTTGTAGAGCGACATTTTATATTACTAAATTAAGGGACAACAAGGTAACGGCAAAGTGACATTGTTGACAAAGAAAGACAATCGTATTTTATAAAAATTGAAATAGAGACTAAAGTGTTTAAATTTAAATTTCAAGGATCTGATCAAATGATAAAAATACAGTTTTGCATGAGTTTAAGTCTCCCTAATCCATTTGAAGGAGATAAATGTGAATCCCTTTAAAATATAAGGTTTTCTTATCTTCAATTGGATTATTCACTCTCCAAATTTTATCTATAAATTTCTTCTTTTTTTTTATATTAAAAATATTTTATTATTTTTTTAGACACATAGCTAAGTCTCAATTTTTTTTGATAGGTCTCTAGACATAGTAAACTATCTCATTTTTTTCACAGGAGCAGGGGTTTGTGGTCCATGACTCGGATATGTTAGGCCATGTTTTGGTAAGATATGGTCTTAGTCGTAGTAAACTAATACACACGAGTGTCCCTCTCACTCGAAAATTTTCATAGTAAATTAGTCACAGTAAACTAACTTTGAAAAGAAAAGATTTTACTTATTTATTGTCCTCCCTTTCTGTTGTTAGGTTGTTAATCAAACACGTAGCTTAAAATATTCAGCTCACGAAGTTGCAAGCACTGGACTGAATTTGTGGCCTAATCAGTAATCACATACACAAATACTGAGCTATTCAGAATCTTGAGTGATGCTTTAGGAATTCAGGTCCTTGGGAAAACCTTCAAAAAGGTCATAGATATGCATCACATTCAAGCAATGACAAATATAAGAATTGAGTTAAATGTGTTTCTTGTTGTTCATTTTACCTTTCAAAAGTGTTCTAAGTTTGATCCTCAAATACGTTTTACATTTAATAATTAGATTCATAAAACTATCAACAAAAGATACACTTAGAGATGTTTTTGTAATTTCATTACATTCAATCAGATATTATTATAATAACATCACCGCGCACATTTAAATATCAAAATAGAACCTGCTAAACTGCTTGCTCCATTAGCTTGCTAACAAGTCATGAAAGAAAACCACCATGAAAAATAATGACCCCTGTTTTACTGAAGATCATAGAATAAAATGTAATCAGTTGCTTTTGTTGTCAATGGAAATATATGTTTAGTGTGCCTTTATGCTAAAACCAGATCTCAACCGTCAAATTATTACCGTGATTTAAGTGTTGAAAACGTTTAAAGACGTACATTTATTTACTTAAAAAAATGCATAAGCATATAAACTATTTATTTATGGATTGCCAGGTAAGTAGTACTAGGATGAAAATTAGTGAGAGATAGAGAGTAAGGAAGGGGATGACAACATGGCATATAGTTAATGAGAGAAAAAACCCAATTGATTTTTATTACGCAAAAATTATTCTTTTCATTATTTTATACTTTATTTGTTTTCTTGTACACTTGTATGACTTTGAATATATAAAAAAGTATCTCTTCAGTCCTTTTTTCATGGAACTCAGATAGGAGAGCTAGTAGACAAAATTCCAGTCTGATATTCCAAGTGACCTGCAACATTTCAATTTGAGTCAGACAATTGGACCATAAAGTCATCATGATATCCAAGAGAACTAGAATATATATTTTATAAGGCGTTACCTGAGCTTATGATAATGGTATCAAATTATGACAAGTTTTATCACATGGATATGGACAGTCTATTTCCTTGCTATTGATTCTACCAAAATACCAATCACCAACTGCTTCTGCAATAGTCTGTATAAGGTAGAGCAGGTTAACCATGTTGCTGATAACATTCGCTATGCCAAAAGATAAAGCAACAAAAATTGCATCATTTTTCAAGCGTAAGCCTCAATTTTTGGCCCAGGGATGGAATGGTACTTCAAAGTTCAAATTATAAATAATACTGCGACACTAATAACATAGTTCAAATATCTTTTACTGATTATCTGCTAGACCTCAAATTCCTCTTCCAATTTTAAGGATATCGTAGGTTTAAGTAGTCATCAGAAGTCGATCACTATTTTCCTTAGCATAAATGTTCACCCAATAAATTAGTTAAGATCTAACATACAAAAAACAGGTATATCATCAAATTTTGCTGTCATACAAATAATAGGTTACCTTGTTCTTTATTCTTGGAGAATCATGTGCAAACCATGTTTCTTGCAATTCACTTTGGCAATGAGCAAAACATGAATTTAAGAACATTCCCCCTTTGTTCGAATATAAGTAGAAGGATTTCAAAGCTTCAATCATTTCGATCCTAAAACCTGAAGAAAGTGCATAGAATTATGATGAAATTAGAACATGTGTATGGAGTAAACTACTTAATTCTTTGGAGGGAAAATTACTGCCATGTTTATAAATACTAAAAAACTTTTAAAAAACACAGGCGAAAAATATGGCAGAAAAATTGGATGAGGAACCTTGCAATGTATTGATTTGGGCTGGTGTGCATGCCCCTAGGTTCAGCTTGCAGCGGTTCCAGATCCCATGGGGATCAGCTGAAGATGGCGCCAATATATTATGGAACTGATGACATTTGAAGTTTTATTCAGTTCATAATTTACAAAATTTATGAGTTCAATCTAATGTACTACATAGGAAGTTTGGAACAAAAATACATATTGCATAAAAGAACTATTACTTGGAATATATCATAGGCACTGTTCAAGATAAAATATGGTGTTGTTATATATTTCAAGGCATATTGTGGAAAGAAGCACTGCATGGAAACACGAAATGTGTCAGAATCTTGTACAATCTTCATGAGCTAATGATGCAAGTTCATGAGAAAACATACCAAGTCCTTAAACGCCGCGCTGCAATTTCTGTTCAGGTTCTGCTCTACCCCCTGTTACACAAGACTTTGTCATGTAAGCCAGTTTACTCTTAGCAGTTTTAGGTAGGCTTCCTTATTTCATTTGCGTTGTGTGTGTTATGTCATGATTTTACTGATTGTCTTTCTAATGTGATACAAATCTTCACAAAGGTCAATTCAAGTTTCATGCGAAAATAGGATCATTGCATCTTTAACATCATATACAGTTCACAAAGTTATTAATCTTTGCGAAAATATGTTACCAAATATTGTATCGAAATCAAGGAATTTAAATGGACTTCTCGAGAATGCAACTTGCAACTACAAAATTTTATCCACCCAATCGGTTGCTTAATGCTTAAACTTTCAGTAATTTCTAATTATAATATGCGATGTACTTGTCTATTAATCTTTCATCTTAGACATGAATATCTGATAGGACATAAATTTCTCTTTCGGTTCTCCTTTCAGGAAGCACACATAAACTTTTGTCGATGATTAAATTAACACAATTTTCAAAACACAAATGCGTATAGAGATTGCTCATTTGATGAAAGTTACCTGCAACGAAACTACGCCTTTGAAAAAGGACCTCATAGTGTGGTTGAGACTGACATCTTTTCTGCAAAAGGGAATGTTGGTATTAAGATTGTCAAATGATACAGGTGAACATTTTGCTGAAATGACTCAAGATGGAGTAAATCAAAGTAACATACCCATCAAGGAAAAAACCTGCATCACTCAAGCATTTAACACTAGCATCTGTTGGCAAATACTTGGTGAAGCTGTCGCAATGATGAAAGGTGGCTAAACCTCCTGCTGAACAGCCAGAAAGCAAAGCCTACACAACATATATAGTAGGTATTATAAATTTCATATAACATAACATAAACAGTTAACCTAAACTACAATTATAAATAAATAAAGTTAACCTATACAGCAAGACATATATGCAACAGGGTAAGCACCCTATAATATATTAAAATAAATTAAAATAAATTAAATATCAATGATAAGTATACAAAAATATATAAAATACAAAAATAACTAAAATTAAAATAAAATGATATAAAGAATACAATAAATGTAAAGACATTTTAACGCAATAAAAAAAACAGATGTTACAGAGTATCGCTCTGAACTCTAGTATCTTTATAAAGAGTAACTATACCTTGCGTGCCTTTCCCAATCCTTTTGGTAGAAGGTCGGCAATAATGGCTTCCCAAATCTTTTGCCCTTTGAAGTGCAGCGTGGTTGTCTGATTTCATCTCACAAATACGAAGAGTAGTAATTCAGTAAAGTTGAATTTAGAACTACAAAAGTAGTACTAATAAGATTATGAAAAACGTTAAACACTTCAGCCTGAAGTTAATTCACCCAATCCTGATTCATTTTAATGTAATATTTTTTAATCAATCATTTTGATTAATGTAATATATTTGATTGATTTTTCTTTTCTAAAACAAATATTCATCTTAGTACCTAAAAAATCTATAACAGTGAAAAATTGTAAGAGAAAGATTGTATTAGTATAAAATATATATAGTATTATTGGAACACAAAATAGAATATAAAACAATACTATATAAAATACACCGTGAGTTATGTTTTGTTTTTTATAAATTGTAAAAGTATTACATTAGTGTCCCATCTTATTTTAAATTTTGTGTTCCAACAACTCTTACATATAGAAATATTGCATTTTCAAGATTTTATTAACTGGGAGAGGCATCGTAAAAATTACCCCATTATGGTAAACGCTGTCTCCAGAAAATGAAGCTCCATCGCAATACCTCAGCTTCACCCGGTTCCAATTGTAAAAATCTGGTACATGAGTCACAGACAAATGCAAAAAATTAATAATAAAAAAACCCACACATTCAAAAAGATAAAGACCAAACTGACACAGAAAGAAAAAAAAGTACTTTATAACTAATTTTTAACAGAGTGAATATAGCTTCTTAGTTTTTATGACCACATCAAGATTTTTAAGAATTGAATCTTTTAAAGTGAGCCGGAGAAAAAGTGAGAAATTGTGTATTTTTTTCCTTTTGAGCATGGTTGCCGGTTGGATTCACTAATGCTTCATTGAAGTCACGGTACACCATTTCGATTTTGACATAAACTAAACTTTAAAAATTTCAACATAATTACAGTATCTAGTTTCATCAAAGTTGGTGACAAGGTTAAGGCTTTAAAATAGCTTACTAGGTATCAAATACATTATTAATTAAAAAATGTCAACAATAGACATTGATATTATTTATATGCATAATAATTTAGGGATTGAAAATATATTAATATTTTAATTAGCTCTTTTGAATTATTTGAAGTAAGATAAATGTTTTTTTTAATTGCATGAAAAGAAACAAACCATGGGTCACAGATCTAAGCAAAAGGATTTTTTTGAGTTCGCGTGATACTCACATTAGTACATTACCCTATAGAGTCAAAGTGATTTAGATTATAAATATGTCAACCGACAGCTGAGCTAGAAATGATGATTGGAGAGCGGTGATGTTGAAATGAACAAATGTGCAAATGAAGATAAATAATTAATGAAAATTGAGCTGCAGTGTACACCTTATAGCATCTACAATCAAATGTTTCGCCTAACAAGCACAATTGCAAATAAACACTTCCACCGTAGAGTAAAATAATTGGATGTCTATAGAAAATTGTGGTGATTGAAACACCTTTCTTTTCTTTATTTTTAATGGATTTTACATAATTAATTATATTAAAATAAATAGATATTATTGAAGCGATCAATAAAAAAGAATAATACTTGTTAAAGACTACGATTAAAAAATTATAAAATAAATTACTTATACACAGATTTTATTGAAACACTCCAATTGGAGAGTTCTGCAGTGTATATCTTAAGGGAAAATGTTTGTCATCTCACACAGTCACATGTCATAACGGGAGCACACAAGATTCAAGATTGGAAGGTTTTATGAAAAACAGAGCATTGGAGCAGCTTTTATTTAAGTGAAAATACAAGAGGTAGCAATCTAGGCAACAACAAGAGCACGTGAAAGGAAATCTGGAAGAACATGAGCGCTAGTAATTGTGAACTTGTGGGGAGTCATTGGACAAGGTTGGGCTTACCTATTTGTCAGCGAACCATTAATTGATTATAAAATCAATCAAATAACAGCTGTGTTGCAAGCACCATTGCGACAGCACAGATGCAATGTGAGAATTAAGCAAAGAGCATTTCCAATTAGACATCGCAACGGAGCGGGACAGAGGCAGATTTTTTCGGCGGATTTTTTCTCCTTCACATCGCATCCGATTAATCGGGGAAAACTCGCACCCGCTCCCATTTCATAGCGGGTATAAAATTTAAGAAGCCATTTCCACCCGCAACGGGTCTCAGGTTTCTCCGCCCGCACCCGCACCCGCACCCACTCAAATATATAAAATTATAAATTTAAAAATCATATTTATTATAATAAAATAATAATTATTAAATAATAATAAAATTAAAAATATTTTATATAGAGATAAAATTATAATTTTTAATATTTTAAAAAAATATTAAATAAGTATTTGTATATAAAATTAAAAAATTACAATAATAATATTTGCAAGGCGGGTTCGGGTGCAGGGACGGAGTGAATATCACCACTCCCAAACTCGGCCCCACCCCCGCCCCCGAATTTTCACCGCCCCCAAACCTGCCCTCGTCCCCGAATTTTAATGTCGGAAAAAATCCACACCTGCATCCAATTAAAGCGGATTTTCTATGCCCAAATCAAGCAGGTTTGGTTGGGTATCCGCGGGTGCGGATTTTATTGCTATCCCTATATCCAATAGTATAATTTTAAAGATTTCATCTTTCGTTAGGTTTAACATATACTACTATCATATTTGTACACACAAAAATTGAGATTGTACGTTGAACACTAGGTAAAATACATTATGAGTTAGGGTTGTTTTCTTCATCATGCAGATAGTAAATATGAATAAACAATCAAAACAGTACAATTATGCCGTGGTTTGTGCTAGAATTTATGTTCAAAAATCAATTAGAATATTTGTAAGTAAAATGTAATTTATTATTAAATACATTTTATTATTATTATTTTCAAAAAAATATGTTTTTTAAATATAATTTATTAAATTTTATTAAATAAAATATGCAATTCATTTAATTTTAGAAAAAAGTTGGATGGATTGAATTCATTCACATTTTTAAATGGATAGATTGAATTCAACCAGTTTGATGGATTAAATGAATGATGGATAACTGAATTAAATTACCACTCTCAATGATACATTAAAATAATATTTTATTGTAAGTAATGTTTATAAATTTTTTACTGTAGATGCTCTAATTTGACATTATTAAATACTTATTTACTAATAAGGTGATAATAGGTTAACTCAAATGACAAAATTTACGGTGTATCTTCAAGCTTAAATTAATCTTTATACTATTTTTTTAACTACGATATATTTAAAAATATTAAATATGCCGTTACAAATAATCCATCCTAATATGATATATTTAAAAATATTAAATATGCCGTTACAAATAATCCATCCTAATATGAATTAGACCTAACACAATTTCAAATAGAAAAACTTCAATCATTTGAATTTGTTTGAAAGTAAAAAAAGTGGGGATAATATCTATCCTAAAATATGTGTTGAACATAAATTTCAATGATCGGACAATTGACATGATAAATCACTATAGAATATCTAAACTATTCTAAAATTGTCATTAACTATAGTCGTTAGAAAATCTTTTAACATTATTAATTTAATTTATTTAAATAAATTATTTCTTTCATTAACTCTTGTATTTTATATTAAACCATAAATTTATTTACTTTATCTATTATTTAAACAAATTAGTTATATTAATTTTTGATATATTAAAATACATTCTTATAAAATAAAGTATAAATAGTATGTCATATAAAATTAAACTTTCTAAAATGTCATGTTAAACTTTAAAATAAAATGTAATTTCGATCACTTATAAGCTCATTATATATTTAATTTTTAATAATATACATATTTTTTACAGTATTTTTTAATTGTATATGTTAAATGAAACAAATAGTAAATAATGACCACAAATTAATTTTATATAAACTTTTTTTATGATGTAACCTATACCATGCACTTTTCCCGTCCGAAAAAGGGTGGAGCTTGTTATGTGGATGCAATCATTTAAATTTTTTAGAAAATTCATTTTATATACAAATATAATATGGAGAATCTTATAATACACGCAACGGACGACATTTGTAGATTTATTTTGCTGACAGTCAATATCAATTATATATTTTGTTTATCTCTAATAAATTCAAGTAAATGGAGCTAGTAATTATCATAATTCTCAAATGAAAGAAGAATAAAAGTAAGCAAATACTAAGTATTAATTTACCTGGATTAAGGTGTACATTGTTGCTTAAAATGCCATTGAAGGACTCTAACTTGGTCATATAACGTGTTGAACCCCTGCGAGTTTGTGCTCTCTCCAAGCATGTTCGCAAGTCATTGCACCACCCACCTCCCTGGCAACCATAAATTGGTGGTCGTTATTAATTAACTATTAATTTATTTATGAACGCAGAACCAAAAGGGTTTCTTCGATTGAGATTTGGGCTACAACTAACTAACTGAAATAGTAGTAGTAACTAGTTGTTGTGTCATCGACTTTGTCAATTCATTCATCATTTCAGATTTCAATAATATTGTCTTTGCTTGGTTTCAAAGTTTTATATTTTTCGACGTCATGAAACTATATATGGGTCAACAGGAACATTCCTTTCTGCTTTCTATCTTTCTGTTTACGTAATCGAAGCACATAATTTATGAAAGCATGGAACGGGCATCGATTCCATTCCGTTGGGAATCCATACACTCATCTAAGCACATTCATTCATAATCATAATAGCTAAATCATAAGAAATATATAATTTTTATAGTATTAATTAGTCACCATAATCAAACTAAAAACATGACAATATATGGAATTTTGATCCAAATTAAAAACACGACGATATAAAGAATTTTGAACAAGCAACCATCATGTCATTTTTTTTATAAGATGACATCATATGCCACTTGTTGCAGATTTGAATCACGATTAACAACCATGTAGTTATTTGCAACAACAAAAAAACTCAATTAATCATAACACTGATTTAGAAATAAAAAAATTGTAAATAAGTAAATTAACAGTTGAAATAAATATTATTTAATTTAATCATGGATTAAAAAAGAGCATATTAAAAATCACATTAAAAAAATTTAATAAATAACAATACATGGAAACTATAAAGTCTTTTATAAAAAAATAGCTTAATAATATTGTTAATAAATTAAAATACTTATATGTTTTACAATTCTAAAAACCATTGAGTACAAAAATTATAAACCAATTAAAAATATTGGTTTAAAATTCTAAAGACATCGAGTCAAAAAAAAAAACTAAACCCATTAAATATATTATGAAATTTCTTTTTGAGGAAACATATGGAAAGATTTAACTTTCTCAAAAATATAATCAAGAATTAAGAAATAATTTTCAAATCATAACAAAGAATTATTAATTAATTAAAATTAAGATCCCCGAAACTTTAATATATATATATATATATAGACATTCAAATATAACACACATATATATATAGTAAAATATAATTTCCTTACTTTTCAAAAAATAGAAAATTTTCTTACTTATAAATTAGATCTCTTTACAAACAGGTCTATATATTTTTTATTATTTATTAATATTATTTTTTATCATTATATTAATAATATTATTTTTTATTTTAAATTATATTCATTAGACAATCACTCATTAATTATTTCATATTCAATAGTCGTTTCATATTCGATAGTGATTATTTATTTGGTAGTCGTTTCATATTCAATCATTTAGTAGTCGTTCCACATTTGTTTAAGAGGTAATAATTAGTGCGTTTATTTTTTTAAAAAATCTATTATTTGAAACTAAAAATTATTTTTTAGGGTTTAAAGGATATTTGTTTCAAATTTTTTTAAAATTATTTTGTTAAAAAAATTATTTTTTGTTTAATATATATAGATATGTATATTGATATTAGTTGTGGAGAGCATCATGTGGTATGAGTATAACATTAAAATATTTTAATGTGAATAAGACTTTTAAAAAGACTTCCACCGAAATAAAAATCTATGATAAATCATAAATATACTCAAACCTTTTAAAGTATGGCCTATTCTCACCTCTAGCATAAATATTTTCTATCAAATAATCACCTATTTTTATTTATATTTTATTTCAGATTTAATAATTCTAGAAATATTTTATATAATATAAAGAACAAAATAAGACAAATAACAAGATATGACTAAATACATATTTAAAACATTTTTATATTGAAAATTGATATTGATTTAGAGAAAATAAATTAAATACCACAAGTGAAAATCAATACTAAAATTAACAAGAACTATTAATTTATCGATAAACATAAAATAACTATTGAATCAAAGTATATATAGTACACGCAAAAGAAAAAATAGAACAACGGCGTTATTATTAGAAATTAGAAATATTTAGCCCGAAGAACCGAAGTAGTGCGCGCGCAAAACTCTAGGCGGGGACGACAGGAAGACATTATCGTATAGCATTTCCAAACCAACCAATCACATCACCCTTTAACCCCACAACCAAAAATAACACTGCCACCACTTTTTCAAAACAAAGTCACACTTCCGTAACTTTTTCACACACCATATATACTTTTATCTTTTTACTAACATCATAATCAAGTTTTTTTGGCAAATAACACCATAATCAATCTTACAAATGCAAATAAGTCGTGTATATGAGCTCAGATAAGCCAGATATTCATTCATTGATTAAAATCAACCTTTGAATAAAATGAACTGCAACGCCTCTACTGTAACCGTATTTTATTTCAATCGCAATAGTGATTAAAACTTTGATTAATATATCGTTTTAAATTGATTTTTCAACAATGAAAAAAACAAGCTAAAGAAATTTGAGTGTACCTCGAATTGTAGAAGCCAATTGTCTTGTCCTGTTCCAAATCCTCTGTGCAAATGATACGCAGGTAAACTCCCGTCCAAACAAACTACAGTACAAATTAATTTAATTACAACACTCCAAAGTATATTAAATAACTAATAATAAAACGAAAGAAAATAAATAAATAAAGTTAAAATTGAACTTACGAGCACCGGTATCACGTGCTTTTGGAACGAGCGTCATGTTCACCAGAAGCTGCTGTGAGTTAACGCGCCATGGCTCCACCGTGATTAGACACAATAATGCGAAAGCCACGGCGAAGTTCATCGTTGAAGAAAACAATGGAATCCTGATTTTTCCACTTGCTTTCTTCAACTCTATCGAGACACAAGAAAATTGAGAAAGTGAGATCTATTTATAAGCTTTGCGGTCTCACTCTCGCTTTGAATGTTGTTTGACTTGACTTGGTTTTTAAGTGCAGAAGAAAAATGAATAAAAAATTCGCGATGGAGTTTGAACGAATCGGAAACAGAAATGAAATTCGACGAAAGTGAAATCGACGCCTCATTTATTTTTGCCTAGTTAGATTTTGGAAGGAAAAGGGATACATATGAATTTCGCTTGAGAAGGAAAATGTATTAATATGGTCGTCGCAATAAATAAGTTACTAATAATCAATAAAAGGTAGAAAGATAGGGAAACGTGAAATCAAGGAATGAAATGGGAGAATCTGTGTTTGTAGAGTTCAGAATTTGCGGTTACCAGATGGTGAAGGAAAATAGTAATAAGGGTGCGTCAGTGCGCGGTGTCGTATTGAGAAGGAAGTGTATATTATTAATAATGGAAAAAATGGATGAGAATAAAATTGGGAAGGAAGGTCCGAGTTGAGTGTGTGTTTGGAATGGACCCACCACGTAACTGAATATGGATTAAGATGCCAACCACAACTAAACCCATCTTGCAATGGTGGGGTTTGGTTGTTGCTATCGTTGAACTCAAGTTATGGCTAACTCTTGGTTTTTCATGTTTTTGTTCGTTGGAGTTAACCACTATCCCCTACTTTCTTTATTGACATTTCTATAACTAAGTTAATTACACCTATCTTTAAAAATATTTAATTTGTATGGTAATTATTTTTAAAAGTAATTTAATAAAGTGGTTGTAGTGTGATAATAATGTAAAATATATTATACAAATTAAATTTTAACAAAAATATCAATATATAATTTTTTTTTAAATAAAATAGTGTATGATTTGGACACTTCAAATTTACTAACATTTATATAATATTTTATTTTTTTCTCTATTTTTCTATATGATACCATCAACATATATCACATGTTTCATATTATTATTTATGTTTTTTTTTTCTCTCTCTAAAGGTATATATAGTGAATGTATATATGTCTAAATAATATTTTTATAAAGTTAATAAAAATATTAAAATTGTTTATGAAAATGTTTCAAATTGATAAAGAATTCAGTCATGATATAGATAATGTGTATAGTGCTCTCTATTTGCCTTGGCCCTAGGAAATCATGAAATTCAATTCAATTAAAGTTTTGTTAAACAAAATATGAAACTTAAAATAATACAATCATGTAGTCAATGAATATTGATTTTTTATTTTTTTTATGGGTCAATGTTAATAATTAATAAAAAAAATTTATAAGTCAATATTAGTAATTAATAAAGTTAACATTTTTAATATTTTATTGATGATAAAAATTATGTGTCTTTATTACTGTGTTGTGTAACTCTCTCGCTTCAACTATAAAAATAATCTTATTTCTTGTTATATTTCTTAATTCTTTATTGACAAGGGGTATATGATAAGGCATTTTAGTCATTGCAAGTTTTGGAAGATAGCATGAGCTATGAATCTATAGGTTGGGATTTTTCGGGTCATTAGCCGCTTTCTATAACGAGAGTGACTAGTTACAGCTGTGTCAATGTGTGTGGTCTTTTGATGAGATGAGGGTGGAAAAGAAAGGAAGAGGCGTGTGCATACTTTGCATCCTCCAAACCTAATTGTGGTAGGTCCTTTTTGTTTGCCAACTTGTGTTCACCGAGACTGGAACGAAGGAAAACTTGAGGTTTTGTTTGGTGTAATGTGTTTGGTGGAAACGGAGAATTTTATTTTTTTAAAAATGTACGATTTATTCAAATTTTAAGAGTAAAATTCTTTCTAAAGTTATTTTCGAATAATTTTTATTTTAATATGTATATTTTTTAATTTCGTACATATTATATGAATAAATAATATTAAAATATTCTATTTTTAAATTTCAACTACTGATCATAAGTCCCACATACAACATGTTAAAGAATTTTCTTTTTAAACATAACAGGAAATCGCATCCCGTGATGTGATGGTTCTATTTATTAAATTTTTTTATTTTTGTTAATAAAAAATTATTTATTTAATAAAATAAAAATAATTTTAATATTTTAAAAAATAAAATATTATTAATAAAATAAATTAAATGGAAGGAAAAAATATAGTTGACTAGATGTATTAAAATAAATAAGGAGTTATATTATTTTAACAACTCTCTCTTATATTTTAAATAAATTTAAATTATTTTAATAATTGTCTCCTAGATAGATTAATAATTTAATTAGATTTTGTTAACGACTATTTTCTATTCTTTTTTCTGGTCAAATAAATAAAAGTTAACAATGATAATAATAAAGTAAATTATATTAATAAAATAAAATTAATTAAATTAAATAAAAAATATATTGAATTAAAATAAAATACATTACATTGAAAAAAAA
>JBBPBS010000968.1:19400177-19417350 GCA_037974835.1 Cicer judaicum
TAATATAATTTTCTTTATTATTATTATTTTATATATTTGATCCTGAGAAAAAATATGAAGACGTTGTTAACAAAATATAATTAAAATTTTAATTTATTTATAAAATAGGAGACAATTGTTAAAATAATTTAAATTTATCTATAAAATAGAAGAGAATTGTTAAAAGAATACATTATTTATTTTAATGCATTTAATCAAATATAATTTTTTTCTTTAATTTAATGTATTTAATATTAATTTAATAATAATATTGTTTTTTAAATATTAAAATTATTTTTATTTTATAAAATAAATAATTTTCTATTTACAAAAAATAAGAAAATAAATAATAACTAGGTCCAATACATAATCGCATATGGAGATGCATCCTTCTCTTAAATTAAAAATAAAAAATAAAAAATTCAGCGTGTCGCATTGCACATTTGAATCAACAGTTGCAATTTAAAAGAGAGCATTTTAATATTATTCATCTATAGTGTGGCGGTTTGATACAAAATTACAAAAAAAAAATTAATAATAATAATAATATTAGAATAAAAATTCCTCTTTTCGACTTCTCTCCATTTTAGTGTAGGGAGGAAGGGAAACAAAATAATTTTAATATATTCTTAAAGATGTAAACAAAACACAAAACTATAAAAAATATTCATCTATTACTCCTTCTCGTCCATGAACGAATGTACTTGAAATAATTTAAAATTATAAAAAAATTATATAAGATGGTTTTGCATAAGGATGGCAATTAGACCCAGACTCAGTGGGTACCCGCAAAAAAAACTCACAATGGGTAGGGTAAAAATCCGCATAATGGGTATGGGCACGGGAACGGGTAATTACCCGCAAAATTAAGTGGATATAGGTTCGGGTACTATAGTACTCACCCCTCACCGGTACCTGTATTTATATAAATATATTATTTATTTATTTATTATATTAATATTTAGTTTAATTAATTGTTTTCCTTTATGTTTTAATATCTTTTAATATCATTGGACCATTACAATATTTATAATCAAATCAAAAGAAAAATGTTTGCAAACATTTTAAGAATTTGATTATGATGAATAGTTAAATAATTGTGACTTTATAACTAAGAATTATATCTTATTAATTGTGTCTTTATAATTATATTTGCAACTTATAAATTGTTTTTATTGATCTCAAATAATATTATCGTAAGACTTGCAACTTCATAAAATATTATTATGGATATTTGAATGTGTATTGTAACGAGTGTTCACTTGAAATGTTTTGAGTTAGAAAATATTTTGATTTATAATATTTTATGATTTAATTTATGATATTTGGATAATTTTTAAATGGGTAAATACCACGTATAGTCCCTTAACTTAATTTCAGTTAACGTTTTAGTCTTTTATCTTTTTTTTCCCTGATTTGATCCTTTATTTTAATTTTAAGTGACAATTTGATCTTTTATGCCTTAAAATGTCACCAATTTTATCCTTATTTTTTACAAAATTTCAAAAAAATCATCAAAAATTTCAAACAAAACACATAAAATTAATTATCATCCTCAATATAATGCATTTCTTCAAATTTATAACTTAAATAGTTAAATAAACTCATATTTTTATCTATAACAACATCAAATAAAGAATGGCAAATATGAGTTTATTTAAAGATTTGAGTTATAAATTTGATAAAGTTTATTTTATATTAAAGAATATAACTAAATTTATGAGTTTTGTTTGAAAATTTTGATGAATTTTTGAATTTTTCTAACAAAAAAGGATAACATTGTTAACATTTTAAAACATAAAAGATTAAATTGTCACTTAAAATTAAAATAAAGCACTAAATCAAAAAAAAAAAAAAAGATAAAAGACTATAACGTTAACCGAAATTAAGTTAAGGGACTATAGGTGGTATTTACTCTTTTTAAATTTAATCACAAAATAATATTTATTTATCGATTTATTTTAGTTAAAATGTGGGTAATGGGTATGTGTACGGGCACTTAGATACCCAGAGGGTAAGGGTACAGGTATTAAAGTTGATACCTAATAGGATAAGGGTATGGGTATTTTTTTAAACTGCGGGTATGGGTACGAGTACTATAGTACTCTACCCAAACCCTACCCATTGCCATCCCTAATTTTACAACTTAAAAGTTTTTATATATATATATATATATATATATATATTAATGTGTGATATGTACTCTAAATAAATTAGAAAGAGATAATCTATCGCATGCACACAAGAATGACAAAGTGCTTCTGTCGATGCAAATTCTCTAACTAGGCTATCTGCAGATGTAGACGATAATAATTTGGTTTTTATTTGTAGGTCTAAATGTAATTTTGTAATAGAAAAATCAGTTGTTATTGTATTTGTATTCTCTTAAAAATTAATTTTATAAACTTAATTTTGATTTAAATGCACATTTAGTGAAAAGTAACATACTAGATATTTTTGGATTGTCCACATTTAAAAGAATAAAAAGAATTTATATTCATTTTACCACTAACCACTAAATTCACACTATATATAACAAAATATATATTATTTTTAGCAAATACACATTTAAAAATATATTTAGTTATATAATTCAAATAAATTTTATTTTATAAATGGTATTTATAAAAGAAAAAATATCCAAACATAAATTATATAAAAGAAAACTTAATTATAACTAACAATACATTTGTAAAATAAAATTTAATCAAAAATATATTTGCAAACGATATCAAATACATACTAAGAAGTCACACCATTTTGTTAGTTTTTGAAAGAAAAAAAAAATTATTAGTTGGTAATGTGTCCCCAAATTTAGTCTACTAATCTCACCACTATTCTCATTATAAAAGTTGATCATATACTAATGAAAAATGATACATATAAAAGTGATATACTAATAAAAAATGATACATATAAAAGTGATGATTTATATATTTTATATTTTATGAAAATGTACCTTTAAAATATCTTATAATCTTATAATATTTAATATATTCTTGTTTCAGAGACTCTCCAACCGCTACTAATGAAAGATGGAACCATTATATGAGGAGATTTTAGTATTTCCAAATACCTGATTTTATTTCATAGTTTCCAATTTTACAACAAGTAAAATAATATTTTGATCAGAGATAACGTGATATGGGATTTTTTTTTTATACTTTTCTCGTCATACATAATACTTTTTAAGATATTATATATAAACAGAAGTTGATTAAATAAAATTAATATATTTAATTTAAAATTTGAATTAAATATATTTATTTTATTTATAAATAATATCAAAGAGAATATAACATTATTTTTTTCTTTCTGAATGTGAATAAATTCTTCTAGAAGCACATAATTTTTTTATATTACTTAATGAGTTCAATTGATATATACAAATAAATAGTATACAATAATTTTATATTATCATCCAATACAATATTGCTATTTTTCTATATCATGTATAATTAATTTAAAATTAATCATATAAATGTGTTATAGTATAACATAATCGATGGGGTTTGGAAATGACCATCAATGTAAATAATAATATGTACAAATATGCATGGTTTCTATACCCATACTATATTTGGATATTTCTAAAATCTACTTTCATGTGCACAAGCACGAGCAGCCAAATGTGTAATGTCATGTTCCATCGCCATCACTCAGTACTATTTGGATAACTTTTTTATTTAAATATTATTCATATGTTTATTTTAAATTAATAATATTTTTTAATAATAAGTACAAAATATTCACTTGTATATTTTAATTTACTGAGTTTTTATAATTATATTTCAAGAGAAAAGTTACAATTATACTGTTTTCAAATCCACGATTAATGTGTGTGTTAATTGGACATACATAAATTATGAGCCATCACAATAAAGAAATATAATTTAAATGAGAATGTTACTATTATAACTTTTATTTCTAATGTAAAATAAACATATTCATATTAATTAGAATAAAAATGAGAGATTTGTAAATAAATAAAAAAAATTACAGAAATGACTATTATCAAATAAAATTTATTTTTTTGGTACATATATGAGTATCCGTAACTTACTCACTCAAGTATTTAAGGGACTGTTCAATATTTGCAACAAAATACAATGTCACAAGCACCTTAATTTAAATTAAAATTATATATTTTTGTTAAAATTTTGTAAGTATGTATAACTACTTCATCCTCTTTGAAAGAAAAAAAAATTAACACATTAAAATGCTTAATCATCATATTTTTAATGTGACATATTAAAATGATAATACATATTACGTCACATTTAGATAAACTTATTAATATATAAAAAAAATTAAGTACATAAATATCTTTATATCCACATTTATCTTTATCAATTTACAGGTATTCTTAATCTAAAATTATATTATTTTGACAAATTTTTCTTCAAATTACAAATATTTTATTTTTGAGGTGATCATTGTGTATGAACATTTCATTTATCATCAAGCTATCAAATTTTTAGATTAAAGAAATGTTATTATCAAGTAGCTTGCAATCCCTCCAAGCCAATCACATTTGGACCCTTTGATCCCTTTCCATTGGTATAAAGATTGTTGGTTGTAAGTGTCTTTACGAGGTCAAATATAAAGGAAATGACACATTTAAGGGACTCAATGCTCAACTTGTAACTAAGAAACATACTCAATAATCTAATATTAATTTTGTTGACACATTCAATCATGTAGCAAAATTAACCTAAATTTGGGCATTTTTGGCTTTGGTAGTTCAACACCACTGTCACCTTTTCATTGCGAAGTCTCCAAGAGGTATTCACTTATGAGAGAGGAAGTACACGTTGCAACTATTGGCATGTCCTTGTTCCTAAACCCACGACATTTCCAATGGAATCAAATGTTCTCTTTAATGGACAAATGATGACGATTTGCATAAACCATCCCTATATAGGCGTTTGATAGGTCGCCTCATGTACTTGTCCATTTGACGACTAAACATAATTTATGTTGTTAATAAACATTGTTAATTTGTGTCTAAGTCACAAACAACTCACCATTAAAGTATGCATCATTTATTGTAGTACTTCAAGGAATCATTAAGTAACGGGGTCTTGTTTATCATGACCTATATATTTATTATTTATGTCTGTATTGATGTTGATCGGGGAAAATATAATGTAACTCGCATATCAACTATAGGTTTTTACATCTTTCTTTAAATTTCCTTCATTATTTCGCTCATAAAAGCAAACCACAATTGCTAAATCATATGTTGAGTATAGGACCCTTGCTTCTATTGCTCATGAGTTGTTATGGCTCAAACAACTCATTTGATCATTTGACATTTCAATTACATGGTTTTGTGCGACAACATCTTTGCCATTTATAAGGCCCCAATTCACACCTATCGAGAGCTCTCCATACATGTAGATATCAACTATTATTTTATAAGGGAACATGTCCAATTTAATTTCTTAAATGTCATTCATGTGAAGTATCGAGATCAATTGATCAATTATTTTACCAAGGACTCACCCAATACACACTTTCAAAATCTCATTTTCATGTTAAGATTATTAAATATATACAGTGGCGGATCTTGATAAGATTTATTGGGGGCCAACATAAAAATAAAATATTTTTAATTAATTTTATATATTTGATTTTGGTGTATTCTAATTTTTAGATGTATTAAAAGTACTCTTTGAATCCAAGTATTTACAAGTTTGTCAAAAAAACAACTATGTTTACAATAAAAATAACAAAAATAATTATAATAGAGACTTGAACTAGTGCCATAAAGTTTATGAAAATCTACATTACCACTAAGCTACTATACAATTTGATATCATTAGTAAAACATTGATTATATATAATATATATTATAGATATATATATTATTTTAGATATATCTATTTTTACCGAAGAAGAAAATTTTAGAGTAGCCTTAATCTCCCCTGTCATAACTAAGATCCATCTCTGAACATATATCTTTCAACTCAAGGGTAGTATCAAGTTATCTAACTTCTATCACAATATTCCACTGTTACCTCACTTTTATGAAAATCTAGATTACCACTAAGCTACTATAGAATTTGATGTCATAAGTAAGACATTGATTATATATAATATATATATATATATATATATATATATATATATATATATTTTAGATATATCTATTTTTATCGAAGAAGAAAATTTTGGAGTAGTCTTAACCTCCCATATCATAACTAAGATCCGTACGTGAACATATATCTTCTAACTTAAGGGTAATATCAAATTATCTAACTTGCATTGCAATATTACACCGTTATCTTTCTCACTTTTATTATGTAAATTGTTATATTCTCGTCACTTTATATTTGTTAGTTAGCTTAATTTCAAATTCAATTAGCTAATTTAATTTCAAATTCAATTAGATAATTTAATTTCAAATTCAATTAGTTAAAGTGTTTAACTACATTATTTATAGAATTTTTTACTTAGTAAATCTTAGTTCAATTAAAATCATTACAATTATTTTAATTCTAGTCACTTTTTTTCTCAACTTCAATAATATGAATGAAGAATGTTAGTCAGTGAATTAAATAACTGTCTTTTATAGTACAATTAATTAGAAGAGAAATAAATATTATATAGACGGGGTGTGACTTCAGAAATAAATAAATAAATAAATAAACCCAAACTAGTGCCGAGAAATTATTGATACATTAGAGTATAGTAATAGACGGTGAATTTTTGTCCCTTCAGAAAATACAAAATGGGGTAAAATTTGTAAAGGAAATGAAATAGAGGGGGGGAAAATGAAAACAATGAAAATGAGGATAGAGTGACATTCACTTCGATCTGAGGAAAAAAGGTGCTTTCTTCGTTTCACCATAGAGAAAGCAAAGGGGTCTCTCAAACCTCTTTCAACAGTCCAAGGTTAGTCTCTCCTCAAAACCCTAATCTCCCAATTTCAACTTCTTCCTCTTTTCAGATCATGTCGTTAATCTTCTCGTTGAATTTTGATATCGGTTCTTGGAAAATCTTTTACTCACCGATTCAGAATCTTTAATTTTTGCGCTTTGAGTGCTCGTTAGTGCGCGTCGTTTCTTTGTTTAATCCATATAATCGCGACAAATAAAATTGAAAGGGTTGATTATGGTTTTTGGTTACATTATTCGGTTTAATTGCTTTGGAGAAACAGAAGGAAAAAATAGATCATCAATTTAGGTTAAATTACACTATAATGTCATCTTGTTGTGTTGGTTTCGTTTGCTTCAGATAGTTGATGATACAAAAAGATGTTCGATTTGGTTATAGTAATGTAAAATAGATCAAGAGGATTCTTATAGCGGTTATTTTTATTTAATTTAATTTAATTTAATTTTTTTTTAATAAAATACGTTCATGTGTTTACAAGATTCCTTTGTTATATTGCAGGTTGCACAGTTTTAACAGTTTAGGTTTTTGGCTTCCACAAGGAAAATAAAAAAAAAAACTGTGCAGCTCTGGTTACAAAGTCATAGTTGCTTAGTTGTGTTTCTATGCATGAAATTGGAGTTAAAGATAATTGTAGATGGAATCCCTTTGGAAACTCGTGTATTTGCTAGAGCCTGCTCCCGTCACACTTATCACCACGGCTGTAGCTGTGGTGTTTGGATCTGCTTTTCGAGCTCTAAATTATGGGAAAGAAATGGAGCATAATCGGGACATGTCAGAAGCATCCATTACATTGGACAGGTCCCAAGCACTGATGATCCCGGTTATGAGTTCTTTTAGCTTGCTTCTGATGTTCTACTTGTTCTCATCAGTCTCGCAGCTTCTCACAGCATTCACTGCCATTGCTTCTGTATCGTCCCTTTTCTTCTGCCTGTCTCCTTATGTTGCATATTTGAAGTCACAGTTTGGTTTGGCTGATCCTTTTGTTTCACGTTGTTGCTCGAAATCTTTTACACGACTCCAAGGAATGCTATTGTTTACATGCTCTTTTATAGTGGTTTCTTGGCTTGTTTCTGGTCATTGGATACTGAACAATCTGTTGGGCATATCGATATGCATCGCATTTGTAAGCCATGTGCGTCTTCCAAACATCAAGATTTGTGCAATGCTCCTCCTTTGTCTGTTTGTATATGATATTTTCTGGGTTTTCTATTCTGAGAGATTTTTTGGGGCAAATGTCATGGTATCAGTGGCAACACAGCAAGCATCAAATCCTATGCACACAGTTGCTAATAGTTTAAGTCTTCCTGGGTTGCAACTAATAACAAAGAAATTGGAGTTACCTGTAAAGATTGTCTTTCCGAGAAATTTGTTGGGCGGTGTTGTTCCAGGAGAGAGTGCAGCAGACTTCATGATGCTTGGTTTAGGGGACATGGTATCACATTCTAACCTTCTGAGATTATTACTATATGAGTCTATGTGTTAACTGTTTCTAGAGGTTTGACCGTCCTTGTTTACTGTCACATAAAGTAGTATGTTGCATTGCATGTACCGATGTTCACTTCTCTCCCTTGTTTCCTTGTTAAACCATGTTTTATTAAGTAATATGTGGGTTGTCATCTATTATGATGTAAAATATTATTCCACATATCATTGCAGGAGCAGTGAGAAAAGAACATGAAAAAATAAGAGATTATCACTGTTCGTTATACTGAAATTTTTTCTGTAACCTCCTTCCCTTTCTTAAGTCTTTCCACTTTTCTCCAACTTCTCCTGCACCAAATAGGTTAAATAGGGCACATTCTGCCAAATTGGTTGATTTGAGTAAAATTTCTGTTGTGAGTTATTCAGTAATTAAATAGGGCATATTGTGATCAAAGTTTTCTGTGTGGTTCAGTGTATCACGTGAACAGAATCCGGTACCAAACATAGAGATTTAAAGGAAATAAACAACTTTTATTGATGACATAATAAGATTACACAATTTGTTCCCAAGAAATTCGAGAGTCCTGGGTCTCTCCCTTCCAAATACCACTTTTCTGTTTTTCCCAATAACAGGCTGCAGTTCCCTATACAATAAATATCTAACTTAATAACTGCTACTCATTATTAGTTATAAAAACAGTAACTGTGAATAAAATAAATAACTGCCTATAACTAACTACCATTTGTTTCTGCCTTCTCACACACGTGCATTGCGCATACTCTATAAAATACTTTGGTTTAAAACTTTTAATATCATTAGAGTTCCATGTCGTCCTCAGCTAACCCTGATTTCAATAAATTTTGAAATTCTTGTTTCTTCTAAACTTGTGTATTTGGCGTTTCATGATTTTTGTTTGTCTTTTTGTAGGCCATCCCAGGCATGCTTCTGGCTTTAGTCCTCTGCTTTGATTATCGCAAGAGCAGGGATACAGTAAATCTCTCTGAATTACGTTCTTCAAAGGGGCACAAATACATATGGTACGCGCTACCTGGATATGCCATTGGTCTGGTAACTGCTTTGGCAGCTGGGGTCTTGACTCACTCACCTCAACCTGCACTCCTTTATCTGGTAATTATGTTTTTTCAATAACTATACTCCCCAATACTGATTAATAATTTGTTTTATAACTTTTGTTATTACTCTCAATTATCATATTTTGTTTATACGTCGGGAGAAGTTTAGTTTACAGAACAAATAAATGGAAGTAGTCATAGCTATTGCTTAATCTACATTATTCAAACTATTTATTTATCATTCCATTTTAAAAGAACAATAGCAACTGGTATGCTCTCTCTATTGATACAAAAGACTGTTATAGTCGCGTACATGATTTCGGAGTGATAAATAAGTCCAACTTTCATATTTTTGTTTAATGAGGACTGGATATTTACTTGGCGTGTGTTTGGTTCTGAGGTGGAGAGAATTGAGTTTGAAAGAATTGATTATGAGAGAATTGATTTTGATTAAAAGTGAGTTGAATGTAAATTGATTTATATTTGGATATATTCACATAAATTGATTCTTGTCAATTTATGTTAGTTTGAATAGTTTGAAATTAAAATTGCTTTTGAACGTGTAATTACCAAAATGGGTTTTAATTTTATTTTAAAATTAGTTTTCATAATGCACTTATTTTATTTCTTTTTTCATTAAATTATTTTGACTTTGCAACCAAAAGATAAAGAGCAACTTTTTGTTTTATAAAAAAAAGAGCAACTTTTTGTAGAAAAATAAAAATAACAGAAACTTGATTCCACATTTCCTTGCATAGCCGCAACAATAATACAAAAAAATCAAAGATCAAGAGCAATTTAAATGGGTCAGCAGGTCAAAGTAATAGCCCAATTGTTTTTCTTCTTCAACCTAAAACAAAAGTAGCAGCCACAAGACACCAGCGAGAGAAACCATCATCACGTCACTGGTAAATTAGAAAATAAGTTGAGGGTAACAGAGGAAGATGAAGAAAGATAAACATGCAACACACCATTGAATTTCAAAATCAATTTCACTCCACTGTGAAAGCTCCAAATTGTAGCTTCGGCTAGAATCATTTTTAAAAAGTAAAATCGATTGTCCATTGTTTTCCCAAACATCTCGCAGAAGAGTGAAACATGCGTTTACGGTGTTCCAATGTGCAACCAAACACATGCTTATTCATTCATTATCTACGTGAAGCTGTTTCCTCAGTTTCATCCCCTCTCTTTTACTGCTAGCATACATCACTATGATGTTGATTAGCCTTGTGTATAACTCCTGCTCCTCTTGTAAAAATGGGTTCTGTTTTCCTTCTAGGTGCACATAGCAATAAAAAATATGGTGGGTATGACTGTGGTGTCTGCCAAATTTGCGTTGGAGTAATAAAGTGAAATTGTTTAAAACAATTTTTTCTGACAATTTCTGATTCAGTAGGGACAGGTTATTTGATATATATGGTTTATGTTGAATCTGTACACCGAGGCACTGAGCCACTTGATACATGCAATTTGTTTGTCAAAATCTGTTTTCTTGGACCCAAATCAGATATTGTCAAAACAATTGTCACCTACTGTCCACTGCAAAAACTACATGTTGCATTACGTACATTATATTCATCGATACCCAAACATTTTTCTAAGTTATTTGTTTGTTGAGTTTTTAAACTATGCAATACTCATTCCATGGTCCTGAATCTCATGATTGTCAATGGAGCTGTGTTCTCAAAAGTCAAGAACATTCTTCATTTTATTGTTCATCTTATACAATGTAAATATGGTATATAATAGTATTTATATAGGAACCTATCCCATTTTGCACTCTCATTTAGCTTGACCAATACTGTGGCACCAAATTCTCCCTTGATGTATAGAAAGAAATCCAAGGTTTTTTATGCATACAGAAATTAAAAAAAAAAGAAGTAAGCCAAAAATTTGGTCTAATTGAAGTTTGTATATATAATTAAGTAAATTTTAAATTTTGCCATTCATGGTACAGCTAGCTTCTTAATTTTAACTTTCAGTATGCATCAAAACTAAGCTATTCTTTTTCTTTTTTTGATAATAACATTTACTTTTATTTGTTTATGCAGGTGCCTTCTACCTTGGGACCTGTAATTGTGACCTCTTGGATAAAAAAGGAGTTACACGAGTTGTGGGAAGGAGACATACCAAATCTCAATGATAAGGACCGTGAAGTAGAAGTTTAGTCCGTTAACTCGTGGTTTTATAGCCAAAAAGAAAGTTGTAAATTCACTGAGAATCTTTAATCATGTGACTCAAGAAAATTGGCATAAAATGTTAAAGTTGTTATGTCTTGATGTTTTTATTCATACACCAAAAAATGAAAGGAAATGTTACACAATACTGTATCCGAAAAGAAAAAATCGAGGCTGTATTTTTCCAAATGATATCAAATTTCTTTGTAAGCCTTCAATATGCCAATGTGCTTGGGATAGTGAAGGCGACCGAACACAACGTAAGTGATACATATCCTGAGGTGACCAAATAAATTTTAACATGATTTCAATCTGCATAGGAGGGATTGTTCTTGTGTTATAAAATGCCAAAATTATAAGGGTGCTGCTTTTTTGCATAGTCGTTATTAATGTTTTTGGTAGTGCTTATTTGGACTGTACAAATTATTTGGGAACATGGATCAAGACGAGCAAGGTTTGATTTCTTTTCTTCTTTCTGATACACACTTTCAAATTAATTTTTGGGGTGGGAAAAGTAGCATTCAAGTTACAGTAGGTCATTCTTTTGATGCTTTGCTTATCATAACTGTGGCTAGCCCATGTGGACAAATGGGCTAAATTCATTTAAGGAAGCAACAGAAAGTAGTAATTTTTTGAGGTTAATAACTAATAATTAAATCTATCATTAATGTAAACAAACTCAAGAAAAAGTTTGATTATAGCATTCACATTATTTTTAATTAAAAACTTAAAATTAATTTCAACTTTGTTGCTTATTTTTGGAAGATAGTGACATGATCACTGATCAGTTTGATCTTCACTTGTTTTGAAATGAGTTATCTGTTTTTAATGGTATTAATAAAAATATTCTTCATAAATATCTTCATCTTTTTGTAATATTCTTAGTCAAAGTATAGTGTAGAATGACTTTATGTATACTTTATATTTAATAGTGATTGCTATGTGTTAAAAATTTAAACAGATATTAAAGGATCAGTTTTAATATGCCCAGTGGTCACTTGTATATACTTCTATCTCTGGAGTTTTTTTGTCCCTTTCTGTTTCATACCCATGATTTTGGATGCTTCTCCTGAATAACCTAAACTACACTTGATCTAGAATTTGTACGAGGTTTTGTTAAATTCCTAAAGTTATATGTCAAATGTGTAACAACAAAATGATATTACAAAAATAAATTATAATCCCAATTGGTATAAATTGTGAGAAATAATGTCAACTTGCATTGTATCACTACTTTTTCAATAAACATGTACTATATGATACGAGTATATGTAATTCTAAAAAGGTCACACCACTTGTATTAATTTTTGCCATAAAATATCACCACTTCAATATATATATTTTGCCATCAGATATCATCACCTTAATTGATATAAACTAATAAGAAGAATGTTCACATCGAGTCCATCATATTTCCAACATCTCATAGGTCATCATTTAGGCAAATGAATTATTAATATTTGCATCCCACTCAAAGTAGTATGGCAAACAAAACATTAGAAAAATAGGCAACATCTTGATTCAGTCAAACAATATCGTGAGTGGAACAAATATTTAAACAAATGCAGCAATGAAGGTTATGGAGTGTACCTAAGAAACAGGGTTAATATGGGGTGGCAACATCTTTCATTAGTGTATGTGGGGTTATGATCTCTTCTTTTAATTGACATTTTCATTTGGAGAGACAGAGACATAAATATTAATATTATTTTATTTTATGTATAAGTCTCTTTTCAAATAAAAGTATTCATTAAATAAAGAAATCTAACTTTGTTTTTGTGTTTTGCTAGATGTAACTGTAGACTTTAACGACCTTTCCATATTTTGTTGGAAAATAATTAAAGAGGTAATTTTTTTGACATAAGAGGGCCATTAGAAAAAGTTGAATCTAATCTAATATAAAAAGGAAGGACTTTTGTGGTTTGTCTTGTCAAGTGGCATATTTGTTTTATGACAATTTCTTTATCAGAACCATGACAATTAATCAAATGCGTGTTATTAAATTACTTGAACTTGATCTATTCAATTAAAAATTATTTATTCAATCGTTAAATTTAGTTTTTTTTTTATTACAAAATTGTTGGATTCGTTAAATTTTACATTTCGCTTGAAGTTATTAAATATGTAAATGTGTTTTAAATTCATTCTATTCTATTATAAGGAGTTCTTTATTTTTGAAAGGTTCTCCAAGGAATCAAAACTCATAAAAAAATTTAGTTATTCAATGTGTAATTAAGTATATTTTTAGTGCATCTTTGATTTTGTAATTGGATTGACAAAATCACACGAAGTCGCATTAATTCTATCAATCCTACAAAAAAAAAAAACAGGTCAAATCTAGAGATCGTGTCATTGCAAATAAAAATAAAAATTGGAGGTCAGCTTTGTTTGGTTGTTTCTTATTCACATATGAAAAATAATTAAATATTTAATTGATTTAAATTGAATTTTCAAATTTATAGAAATCATTTGAATAAGTTGTTTTTTTCAATCAATAATTAGGTTTTTACATTTATAGATATTGAAATTTGAAAAGACAAAGAAGGTAGTAGGTGCGCAAATTACCCAATTGAAGAAGTAGTAATAATAAATAAAAATACTTGACATTTTTCATTTTTTCCATACCTCTTGAATATAAGTATTTATACACGTACAATAAATTATAAAATTATTTAAATTTGCTACTCTTTTGACAATCAATACAAGTTCTTGCCTTAAGGTAGCAAGATTGGGACACAAATTACAGAATAATAGTGATATTTTTTTATTAAATAATAGAGATTTTTTGATTTTTGATTTTAATTTTTTTCATTAAAATATCACCGCTCAAAAAATATTATATGAATGTTTTACTTTTTAAACAGTTGAACTAATCTTTTTTAATTTTAATAGAAAGTTATATTTTTATAGTGTGACCTTTTATTAAAATAAAATAAAAATGTATTCAACTCATGACTTCTTTAGAATACAATCATTAATTGAATTTAAAAAATTGAATATTTTTATAATATTTTTTTGAGACGTGATATTTTGATGGAAAAAAAAATTAGAATGTTAAAATAGAAAATCTTAGATTTTCAATCATTACAAATATAACAAACAATATAACTATGACAATAAGAAACAACGGTATAACAGCTAAATTATTTGTATCTAGAATAAGATGTATTTTCTTATATGCACATTGGGGATTGGTATAGTTTTGTGGCAGGGACATGTTATGATTTAACACTTATGTTATATGTTATCCAAATGACATAATTGATTCAAATAATTGATATATGGCAGACCTAATTCATCTTTGAATCTTTCCGTTAGTGTTCACACGTTTGATAACTCTTCAAATTGACTTGAAGCTCCATCGTTTTCCACTTTGCTCATTCACGTGAAACCTCTAATGTAAATACATATTTCCAATATATAATTTTCATATACTGTATAATACTCCTCTCATTCGTATTTATAAGAAATGACAAAATTATTTGTAAAATCCAAAGACTAAATTACAAACGTCAAGGAATTATATACAAAATAATAAATTCAAACTTTTTTTTTTCAAAATAAATACATTTCATTTAGATTCGAGGCATAATGCATAATTATTAATGTAACATTAATTGTTTTAATCTTTTATACTCTCAAATTAATATTATCTACATTACTCAAGAATTATTATTTTTTATTTTTTATTTATAATAATGAAAAACTAGCCAATGATATAAATAATAGTTTATTAAAATTATTTATTTATTTATTTATCTTCTTTTCTTAATATGTGAAGTGATTAAATGTGATAAATATTATAAAATAAAGGGAGTAATTAATACACTTACAAAATGTATCTCTATGTCCAAATACCAGGTGCTCAATAATCAAATTATAGATGCTTTTTTAATATCAATAGTAGTTATTTTTCAATCAACATTATTTATTTTCTTTCTTAATCCTTCAATTTGCCGAGAAAAAACAATCTTACAATCGAGAGTTCTACCAATAAATAAATAAAATCTAATTTGAGGTTCCCTAAAACATCTGTAATTGAATAAAGAAGATTTAATGAATAAAAATTATATGGAGAATCTATAAACCACTTTTTCCACCACTTCACTCCCGCTCAAAGCAACTTCTTATTCCTTAGTGATTTTGTGGAAGAAAAAACAAAAACAAAAGTTCCAAGCATTTTGAAGGAATATCAACCATTATCAGCATTAGAGAAGAAAAATGTATTTTCGGATGATGACATATTCTTATTGGTAGGAATATCAACCACTCGTTTTTATGAATAATGCATTTTCATGCATACAAGCAAGCACAAACAAACAACTACTTCTTTTACGTGCTGCTACAACCACGTAATACATTTATCATCTTTTTCCCCAAACCTTCTCCAAAACCGTAGTCAATTTATCCTTTGTTTTCTAATTTTGTTCCTTTCCTCTGCGGTTTCAATCTATGTGCCACCGTCCTACCCTTTATATCGAATGTGTGCATGTGTGTTTAACACATATTGATACCATTATGTCAGGAATCTTGATAGAAATTGTAAAAAATAGTTAATATTAAAGTGAAATAAATTTTATATTGATAGAATAAAAAAATACAAAAAGTTACATCTATACAATTAGGAGAAACTTAAATAACTAATCACCTATTAACTAATTAACTTTTATATTTAATAGACACATATAAAGTATTACTTTTTGAGTTATTACATGTGTTTATGTTTTATTTTTAATAAGCACTTGTGGTTGTGTTAGTTGTGTCTTAGGTAACTATTGTGCTTCATAGATTTGAAAATGTTTTTACAAATAAAATAATGATAGACAAAAACAATTACAAGTGCTCTTCCTTTTGATAGTTGGTGCCATAATAGTAAAGTTTTATTTTTATTTTTTAATTTATTGAATAATTTAATCACCCTTTTGTCTCAACTTGCAAGTGGTAGTAGAACAATTTTTGTACAAAAAAAAATTCATATGGAATCCGAGTCCTCTCTTTGCAATCTTCCAATTTATCCATACCCTCTTCACAAAGTTCCAATTTTTATCACTTTTCAACTACATCCACAAATAGAAAGCTTAAGAAAATGGCAGAATCTGAGGAAGAAAATCAAGAGTTTCTACCTAAAGCAAAAACATCATCATTAGAGGAACATGGTTGTTGTGCTATGGATTTTGATTTGGATTTGGAAACTTCATGGCCTTTGGATCACATGTCCTTTGTTTCCAACCCTATGTCACCTTTTCTGTTTTCCACCATCTCTGACCAACCTTCATCTCCTCTATGGGCTTTTACTGATGGAGAAGATGATAAGCATGTCAAGCTTGCAGCTTCAGCTTTCTCTGATTGCCACAAAATCTTCTCTTGTATGTTTTGTTTGGTTCCTTTCAGATTGGTTTTCTTTTGACTTCAGTTTTTTATTTTTTATTAATCTTTGAGACTTGATTAATTCTCAGTTGACTGTAACTTGAATTGATGCAACCAAATTTGCTTTTTTTTTTTTTTTTTGAAAATGTAATATTTTGTTTGGTCTTGTATCCTCTAGTTCTTGGTTCTTGGGAGAAAGGAGCTGTGGTAATCTGAAATTGATTCGTATTTTAACTAAAGTTTATTAACTA
>JBBPBS010000968.1:19417360-19436381 GCA_037974835.1 Cicer judaicum
TTTTTTTTTTTTTTTTTTTTTTTTTTTTTTGAAAATGTAATATTTTGTTTGGTCTTGTATCCTCTAGTTCTTGGTTCTTGGGAGAAAGGAGCTGTGGTAATCTGAAATTGATTCGTATTTTAACTAAAGTTTATTAACTACTTTAGTCCAACTACTTTTATCATTTGAAAATCTAATATGAACCAAATTGGTAATTATTTTGGCCCAATGTAGTTGAAGTTTTCTTTTGCCTAATTTTACCTTTAACTTTGGGTGTATTAAAGACACTTTTTAAAATAAGAAAATTATGTTAATAACCTACTACAGTGCTTGAGGCTTAACTTGATTACAAGGCAGAGTTGATTATGTAGAAAGACTTTATGGGACTGAAATTGATTTTTTTTTTCTCCTTCTTCTAAACTCCACTGCTGAAGATTCATGGCTTTTACCTTATACCATTACATGCTACATTTTTTTTTTTTAGATTGTTGGAATATTTAAAAGGTTTGGAAGCTCTAGATATTATATTATGATGTTGAGTTCATATATTTTATTACCATAACTGCGAAGTTTTCATAATCTACTACAATGTAATTTGGTGCTAAACATGTGTTTTGTAGTTTGTGCGGAGAGCTTCATTTCTTCTAACTAAAGCTACTGTTTTCAGCTGATTCAAATTCAATAACTGAGAAGCTGGTGGAGAATGATGAAAACAAAAAACATTTACCACCTCTTGTGCCACCAATAGAAAATTTGAATGGATATTGTGCAATCAAGGAAAAGATGACACAAGCCCTCCGCTACTTCAAAGAATGGACTGAACTGAATGTTTTGGCTCAGGTTTGGGCACCTGTGAGGAACGGGAATCGGTATATGCTTACAACTTCAGGTCAACCCTTCGTTCTTGATGATCCACATAGTAATGGACTCTGTCAGTATAGAACGGTCTCTTTGATGTACATGTTTTCTGTGGATGGCGAGAACGATGGAACTCTCGGACTTCCTGGTCGAGTTTTTCAGCAGAAACTACCAGAATGGTCTCCCAATGTTCAGTACTATACTAGTAAAGAGTATCCACGCCGACATCATGCTAAACATTACAACGTTCGTGGAACCTTGGCTTTGCCTGTATTTGAACCTTCAGTGCAGTCATGTATTGGTGTGCTAGAGTTAATAATGACTTCACCAAAGATTAACTATGCTCCTGAGGTTGAAAAAATTTGCAAAGCTCTTGAGGTTGAGTTTTTTTCAACGTTGCTATCTATACCAAGTTTTAGGGTTTTCTTATGTTTGGTGATTTCCATATGTTTATATATTTTATACCAAGATTTTCATGGTAGAAATGTTGAATAAGAGTATCAGGGTTGTTAACTAGTGCAATTTGAACAAATCATTGTTACTTCACAATACGCTATTTAGTACAAAATCTTGTCCAATAGCGGCTATAGCAGCTCTATAGTGGTGTTGCATAGCGGAATTTGAACAAACTACAATTTTTTGCAATATGCAATTGACAACACTGTTAAATGATATAAGTACAAACATATTTAGATTTCTAAGTCACTTTCTGTTGGTGTCCTTGCAGGCAGTAAATTTGAGGAGTTCAGAAATTTTGGACTATCCATACACTCAGGTAGATTTTAATTTTCATGCTTGATGCATCCTAATCTGTTATATCTAGATAATATTGATATTAGTATTGTTCTATACCTTACCCCTGGATTCCCACAGATATAACTTGGCAATGCTTTTAAACCAGATTTGCAATGAAGGGCGTCAAAACGCATTATCCGAGATCTTGGAGATATTGACAGTGGTGTGTGAAACTCATAATTTACCTCTTGCACAAACATGGGTTCCATGTAGGCATAGGAGTATTTTGGCACATGGTGGTGGTTTAAAGAAAAGTTGTTCTAGTTTTGATGGTAGTTGCATGGGACAAGTTTGCATGTCTACAACCGAGGTAGCATTATATATCATAGATGCTCATTTATGGGGATTCAGAGAGGCTTGTGTTGAGCACCACTTACAACAAGGTCAAGGTGTTGCTGGAAGAGCTTTTTTGTCACAAAACATGAGCTTCTGCACAAACATTACTCAATTTTGCAAAACAGATTACCCTTTGGTTCATTATGCTCTCATGTTTGGGTTAACAAGCTGTTTTTCGATTTGCTTGCGGAGCGCTCATACGGGAAACGACTATTATGTGTTAGAGTTTTTCCTGCCTCCTAATATTACAGAATTTCATGAACAGAAGACACTCTTGGGATCCATATTGGCAACAATGAAACCGCATTTTCAGAGTCTTAAGATTGCTGCAGGTGTTGAACTCGACGAAGATGGTTCGATTGAAATTATTGAAGCAATGGATGAAAGTGTTCATATTAGGATTGAATCGGTTCCAATTGTTCAATCTATTAAATCGCCACCAAGACCTGATGCCTCACCAAATATGGAGGAGGACAAGGTACCGCAGGATCCGTCAGAGATTCATGCTGAAAATGTAGGTGGAAACATTGATCAGGTGTCCTCCTTAGGGAATAAAAACGTAAAGAAACCCTCAGAGAGGAAACGCGGAAAAACAGAGAAATCAATTAGTCTTGAAGTTCTGCAACGCTATTTTGCAGGGAGTCTCAAAGATGCTGCAAAGAGCCTTGGCGGTACGTTCATACTCTGACATATAGTGTGATATGACTCATATTTATAATTGTCTAAGAATACAAATGTAGATTCTACTACAATGAAGTTCATCTTGTGGTTATTTTATCTCTATGAATCCGCAGCTATCTGGAAATAGTACTATCATCAAAGAATATATTATACAATCAAAACATACAAATTGTATTTTTTTAAAAGTTAGTTGCAGCTTTTTATCTTACAAAGCACGAGAGAAAGTAGCAGCTCTAACATAAAGTTCTTGAATATATTCTTGTTGAACAGTTTGCCCTACAACAATGAAGCGCATATGCAGGCAGCATGGGATATCCCGTTGGCCATCTCGAAAGATCAACAAGGTTAACCGTTCCCTGTCCAAGCTCAAGCGTGTTATTGAATCAGTTCAAGGTGGCGAAGGAGCGTTTGATTTGAATTCTCTCAATACTAATCAACTTCCAATTGTTAGTTCTTTCCCTGAGCCTTCTACTCCAAATACGTCCAACCAGCAAGCCTCATTAAGCATTAGGCCGTCAGAGCCTCAGATAAAAGAGAATGGATTTGATGCGTCTAAAGTATCAGAAACAAACATAGAGGTTGTAATGGAAGATCAATTGCTTGGAGGAAGGAAACGAAGTCTTGGAAAAGAAGTGATTATTAATGATAAAGGCGTGCCTGTTCAGAAGGTTAGAGCTGGGAGCGGCTCAAGTGGAGATAGCACAAATCCTATTTCCCATGACTCATGCCATGGCAGTCCACCAATTGAAAGTTCAACCATAAAAGAAATATTCATTCCGTCCAACAATGAGCAATGTGTTGCATTGAAGGGATCGCCAGAGTCGAGAGTGCAGCCAACTAATGGATTCAACTCTCCATCGGCTTACCATATGCCCGACAATGTGATTGCAGAACTTGAAGAGCCGTTTGGAGGAATGCTAATAGAGGATGCTGGTAGTTCAAAAGACTTAAGAAATTTGTGTCCTTCAGTAGCTGAGGTCATTTTGGAGGATATGGCACCAGAACCTTGTGGGCCTAATCTTCCATGTTCATCATATCTTGCTCCTATACGGTGCATGGATACTATTAATACATCCGCAACGCCTTTTGCAGCTAGGAAAGAAATGAAAACTGTGACTATTAAGGCAACATATAGAGAAGATATCATAAGGTTTAGGGTCTCTTTGACTTGTGGCATTGTGGAATTGAAAGAAGAAGTTGCAAAAAGGTTGAAACTAGAAGTTGGTACATTTGATGTCAAGTACCTGGATGATGATCATGAATGGGTTTTGATAGCATGTGATGCAGACCTGCAGGAGTGCATTGATGTTTCAAGATCATCCGGAGGAAGCAACATAATTCGGGTTTTGGTGCACGACATTACGTCAAATGTTGGAAGCTCCTATGAGAGTTCAGGGGAGTGATGTATGTACATATAGGTTCAGTTTGTAACGTATTGTTTAGATCCTTGTGGTCATTAGGAAGATGGGTAAAAAAAAATTGATTTTGGTTAAGAATGCTCAAATTGTAAGAAGTTTGAGATAAGATAAAAGAATTTTCACTCTATTGAATATTTGGTATCACTCAGAAATATATAATTGTTCAAATTGTGGGATTTTTTTCACACATAAAAACATTATTAAAATTATAGAATTGCTCAGTTCATATTCAATAGAGTGAAAATATGTGGTCAAGTTTAAAAATCATGATGATATTGAAATTTCAAATTGTTCAGGTCATATTTTGTATGAAATCCAAATCTTATTGATTGTCTAATTTTTATTTTTATTTAATAGTCACAGTGCTCAACATGCTCCCACAGTCACAAGAGTAATGCCAAATTAGTGAAACAAAATAATCAAAGGCTTAAATCAATATTGCATTGTAAAAGACAACTATTAGTTAACCTAGTGTGTTTAATGATGTTGGGTTCAACCTTGAGTAGTTAAGTCTTACGTCGATTATGAATGAACAAATGTTGAATATATGAAAGAGGTGATCCATACATTAGTTGTTTTACAAGTTTTGGATGGAGATGCGTCAAAATCTCTCGGACTCCCCAACAAATAACTTAAGAGGTTAATGTGTTTTTGAATGGTTGAATCAATGGAAGTTTGAAGTCTCGCTAATATATTATTAGAGCATTTAGTTAAAATATCAATTAGTTACTATTCCATTTCCAAAAGAGTCTGTTGCCTTATCCACTTATATAGGACTTGTAGAGGATCAGTGGGGTCCCAAGATTGTCCTCCACGTCTCCTACCAGTCTATTTCATTGTCATTTGTTGCTTTCTTCCTTGCATGGCCTTGGCACATGTTGTTCTTGGTTGTAAATGATTTGGTATGTCATTTTTCTGATCACAAAATTATGCAGGATATAAACGTGCATCACAGTTCTGTCGTAATGATGTAATTCTTGTATAAAAAATCTAGCTTCTTCTAAATTCTGTAATGTTGCCTTCTGCGAGGCTGTTTTGTTAAATACATTGTAAGAAGAGTTGGTTTCAAAAAAGTAACTTCATTTTTTGTTATTTAAGTATCAAATTCTCTACTCAAAGTACATTTCACAGGGCTGACAATTTGTTGGACAAGTTTTAAATTGTAGATGCTAATGTTACATTTTAAAGCTCTTCAACCCTCCCTATTCCTAGTTATGCAAGAATCAAACTGCAATACTTTCAACAAACCCAACACTGTTTAAACAACTGAAGCACATTTTAAGGATTGTTTATCTCTTTTACGCAAATATTACAGAACAAACATGGAGAACAAGTTTGGTTGCAACTACGGCTGTCACGGAACAGCAGTAGTTGCAAGTGTATACAAATTAAACTTACGGTTTGGTTTGTGGGTAGATAAAAGAGGAGAGAGAAAATATTTTGTTTAATGTGTTTAGTTCAGTTTTTATGAGAGAAGAACAAAATTCCTCCATAACTTCATTTAGCTCTCCCTCCATTTGAAAGAGGTGATACGCATATAAAATCCTTAAAACACCTCTCCTCTTAATGAACAAAATATAAATTAAATTAAAAAATCACTTTTCACCTTTCCGCTTTTTAAAACAACTATCTACTTAAACTATAGCTTCGAAGATAAGTGTAGACTATCATAGATGATAAACATGCCACAATAAAGACTAATTTGGAAGCAGAAGATAATGAAGGAGGCTTCTAGCACGTTCAGCTTCTGTTCGGGGAATATATACCTCTATAACTTTAATAAAAATTAATGATGAATAATAAACTATTTTTGCTCTTATGAATAACATAGGACTTTTTTGATGAACTCGAATTTGATTTGAAATAGTGCAAACTTATATATAGAAACAGAGGTAGTTTATTTCAAAAACGAGGCCTATAACAAAAGAAGAAAACTTATATCTCATTAATTAATTTTAACTTCAAAATTAAAGAAAACATATATCCAGTTTATCCTGTATTAATTTAACAGTCCTACTTTTAGATCCTCTTTGCTTAACAAAAACCATCGCGAATAAATAATTAAAGGTGTTGTCGATACCAAGTAATCAAGTAATAATACAGAAAAATACATGAAATATAATAAGTTTGTTTGAAAAATTGACTTTAACTCGGATGTCTCAGTTTAAATAGAGTACATTTCTAAACAAATACTCAAAAATACTCAAACAAAATTAAAACAAAGAAAAGCTAATATCCATCAAAGCATTGACTCTAAAACCATAACAAAGGTAAATCATACTTATTTCTTCTTGTCTCCAGCTCCACCAGCCCTGCACATCGAAAATATCATAGTTAGCACAAATCAAGACCAACAAAGCTACATTTCAGAAATGCTTTCATAATAAATTAGATATGGTACACATATTAATGATATTAAAAAAATAACATAGGTTTTTTAAATTAGATATGATCCACATATTAATAATATTAACAAAAGAACATAGGACGAACCTCATCTTCCTGAGTACGTTGGACATCTCCTCACGCTTCTTCTTAGCACGTTTGTGGGTTCCAAGCTTTCTCTTTGCAACCTTAAGTGCCCTCTTATCTTTTCCAACCTTGAGCAACTCAGTTATACGCTTCTCATAAGGTGCAAACCCAGCAACCTCTCTGATGAGGTTTCTCACAAAGTGGACTCTCTTGCTTGTTTTCTGATTGAGTCAATAAATTCTTTAGGTACACATTTAAACAACATTACATCTTATTAGTTTTTCTAAGGTGGATAGAAGTCACTGGCTAGCCACTAAAAAAGACATAGTTCCCATTTTATTTGTATCTTTCACACAGAAAGATTTGATATCAACCAGGGGCTTAACAAAAAACAACCCATCAAACAATGCTTCTAACATTTTTAAACTGGTTTACTCTAGTTTTATCCTTTAAACAGACTATGGAGCATGAATAGTAAAAACTTAAACCAAAATAGTGAGTGAAGTGAAAGGAAACAGTAAAAAAAACACTGGATTCAATCTGGTATAAAAACACCAGCAATAACAGAAAAAACAGTGCAAGTTGTAGGTAACAAATTCAAATGCTTCACCACTATTAAGTGATTTACACTAATGTGTAGACAAGTTTGTACTCAAATTAAACAGATACAATAAATTTATACAATTGGAAACCAACTTCCTTTTTTCAAAGTTACAAGATAGTTCAAAACTCATAAATTGAAAAATTAGGTTTCAAAAATTAGGAAGCAAAAACTATTACGTATCTCTGTCCCAACTAGAAAGACAACTACTACAACTGCTAAAAACATTTAACCTATTTATAGTGTGATTCTAAAAACACCATTAACAATCTAAACAAAGTAAGAATACGAAACTGAAAAATCAAATCGCACAGGAAAAGGAAAAAAAACTGACCCCCTTGCGATCTGAGGGGCGTGGAGCCAACTCCTTCTTGGTGACAACGTGACCCTTGTTCAATCCAACAAAAAGACCCGTACTGGGTTGTTTTGGAGCCATTTCCCTGATCAGAAGCAAAATCACACAAATGAAAATTGTCGATTGTTTAACAATAATAAGAAGATAAGTAGAAATTATCAGGACGAAAGCAGTGGATTGAGGCAATCGAAGATCGAGAATGAGATTGAGAGGAAATATTTTTTACCTGTGGTGCCGGTGTGTTCAGAAACCCTAGCAATCTGCGGTGGATGAAAATAATCGGGTTCATTTTAACTTACTGAATGGGCCTACACCGGCCCAATTACTTTTTTTAAAATCAAAATAAAAACAACAATATACAAATAAGAATTGTACCGAATACCCCCAACCTGTATTTCTCACCCATCTCCATTCAAAATACTATTTTGCTTTTTTTATTATTTATAAAATACTCAAAAAAAATATCACTTCATTTTTCATCCTTTCTTTCGAATATTATAAAATCTATTTTATCAACCGAAAATTTCAAAATGAATTTTGTCAACCGAAAATCTATTTTATCACCCGAAAAAAAATATTAAAAAAAAATGAATTTTGTTGACATTTTCGAAACTTTTCTTAAACATGAAATTTTCGAAACGTAATTTTTTAAAAGAATTTGAACAATTTTGAAACTTTTGAAAAATCTAACACTTTCAAAATGCATTTTTCCATAGTTCATCAAAACTTTCAAACAATTTGATCAATTTAAAATATTCAAAACTTTCAAATTTTTGAAGTAATACAACTTCGAAAATTTCAAAAGTTTCAATTTATATGAAATTTTCAAAATGTACATAATTATTTTAAAAATGGATTCATAATATTATTATTAATTAAATTTATTACTCTTTCTGAAATCATGTATGAGTAGAGTTAAGGTTTCTGCTTCAAGAACGATTATAGATTTTACAGAAAAATTCACCACCGATCATGTATTATTATTTATAATTTACCATCGATCAATTTTTTATCATAAATATATATTGATGTTTGATTTGAAACATATTTTGTAGCTATTTTCACCTTCGATGAGTTGTATTTGAATAGACAAAAAAATATTAGAAGGAAAAATGGAATTTTAATTGTTACCATTCGATCAGATAAAGCAACCGAAAAAAGAAGCCTAAAAGACAAAATAATTTTTGGATACGAAAGAGGAGGAACATATAAATCAAAATCAATAGTAACTTGTTCTCATAAGGAAAACTCTCTGTTTAAACTCATATAGTTAAGAATTGGTGAAGGATGAAAAATTAGTGTTCGTTATGGAACACACAACGATGATTTATTGGATATTTTAATCGATCATTCATATTTGGGCATTTAAATGAAAAAGAGAGGAAGATAAAGTATAAATTTGCACCAAGATTCATTTTGAATGTTTTGAAAGAGATAAATAAAGATAATTTCACAATTCTCAATCAAATATACAAACCAATGAGTACTTATCGATCATCATTTAGAGGTTCATACACATAAATGTAGCATTTGTCGAACTTAATACAACAAAAAAATTATGTGCATTGGACAAGAAGATGAGATAGTTCAGATGTTATGAGAGAGATATTTTGGGCGCATCTTGATTGTATAAAATTGTCGGTGTTGCATCTACTAGTTTGATAATTTCGGTTGGGTTTGCTTACTTGAAGCCAGAGAGTCAAGATAACTTCATCTGGGCATTTGTAAATGTAAGACAGATGTTCGTCTTTGAGAATTTAATTTGTGCAGGCTCAATAGGTTTAGAGACATCAACTTGAACATCATGTCTACGACGATATTGTCTTATTGAATTATTTGATTTATTTTGTTGTCTGTTTTATGTTGTTGGTGAAATTCTATCTGGTCCATCACCATTATCACCTTTCCCGCTTCAGATAGTGTTGAGAATAATTTAGTCAAAGACACCTCTAATAAAAGTTTCGAATGAAATGGATAAAAAAAGGAATGATACATTTTTTTGAAAGTTTGTATAGATAACAATATATACAAAATGGTATGTTTCAATTGAGATCAGGTGAGAAGTACAGCTAGAGGGTACACGGTACAATTTTGTACATGTATATGTATTTCAGCTAGTATAATCTTAAAATATTTAGAATTACAAAATTATTATTGTGACTTTCGTCAAATATAATAATTTATTTTGACTCTCAAGTATGATATATATATATATATTATTTGTTAAAATATTATATTAATAGATAATTAATTATTGTGTATAAAAATTATTTTTATTTAATATAAAATGTTTTCTAAATGTCATTTAATACGTATAGTATAATATAATACAAATATATTATATATTTATTCTTATATAATGTTTTTTACTAAATTACGAGAATAAATAAAATTAATTATAGTATTAAATTTGTTGATAATTTTAATTATTTTACTATTTTAGTTTTGAATGGTTAAAACTAATTTATATTTTCATTGTAGTATTTATTACATATTATAGAATACAAAATTGTAACATAAATTATGGGTAAATTGGTAAAAAAAATAATTAATATAGTTGAAAAATTAAAAGTATTTTATAAAAAATAAAAACAAAAAATCATAAAAGAAATATTATTATTATTTTTTAATTTTAGAAGAGATAATAAATTTCACCATAATTAATTTTTACAATTGTAAAGTCTTAATTCAAATTCGGACAACACGTCCAATATAAACGTAGTTGGAGCTCAAAAACAAATGTATTATTATTTTAGTAGTGAATAACTTTATTAATACTTCTCTTAATTTATTTAAATTTAAAAGTCACTTTATTTTTTTTTCTATCTATCTCGTTGTTAATAGAGATGTCAAAATGGGCTAGCTCGTCCAACCTGCTAAAATATAGGGTTTAGGCTTAATAATTTTAATCTGGAATTTTTATGGCTTTTTAGTCTGGTCTAAATAAACTTGTTACCAATTCGGATTAGTCCGTATGGATATCAGATAGCCCACAAAAATTAATTAGTTTAATTAGTTGATGTTATATATATATATAATATCGTTTGTGATATAATATATTTTAGTTGGTTATATATTTCTAACAATCAATTTTCTAAGTGGACAATCACCCAATACATTGTAAAATGTAAACATTGCTCAATAAATCTAAAAATACTTATTATATAGTCACATTAAAATTATTTAACACTCTATTTGAATTTAATTTGAGTTTAGCTTATGTTAAACAAATCTAAATTCATTTATGTTATGCTAGATAATATCTCTAACTTTTGGACAATTTGAATTTATTTTAATTTGTGTGTTGTTTGGATAATATGTTGTGTTGAAAATTTTGAATTGAGTTTGTGTTAATTGAAAAATCTAAACTTAGTTTGTATATAAAGAATAAAACCATAATATTTTTAAATAGACATTAAAATTGATTCATACTTAATGCATAAGTAGTATACTATAACTTTTTTTTTAAATGGGTATCAACCAAAATTTTCAAATTAAAATAGTCCTAAAAAAATATAAAATATAATGAATAAAAAAAGTATTATAAAAAAAATGCGTAGATTATCCGTCCAACCCATAACTCATTTAGGGCCGGACTTAGATAATATTTTATTGGCTCATATTAAAATATGATTTTTTGGTCCGAAATAAAGAAACCCACTGCATTAAAATCAACCCAATATAAATTAAGTAGTTCATTTTGACAGCTCTACTTATCTACTTATCTCAATACTTATCTACTTATATACACAAAATACCTATTTTGACAGCTCTACTTATCTACTTATCACAATTTGTGTATATAAAAAAAGTATTTTGTCTTTCCACCAAATGGTATATATACCTAATTGACATTGTATTTTTTTTCACTCTCAATATTTCTTCTATTACTATGTATATATACACATGCGTATTTATAAAACATCCGACACAGATTAAATGTTTATTGTCTTTATAAAAAAAAAATTATAATAATTATGTGCTCAATTACTTGTTAACTTGTCACTCAACAACCCTTATTTCCTCTATCATATTTCCCCCATAACTTGGCCTCTCCTATACAAGTTAATTATGGGTGTATAATACCTCTCAATTAAGCACTCACATTTTTTTTTACTCAATTAAGCCCTCACATGGAAATGTCAAAGATACATGACCAGTCCCCCCAATGAATGACATTAGATCTAGAATCATTTATTTAAATTGCCTCATAATAACAATACTTATTCATTTCATACGATATCAGCCCCCAATCCCCACCCAACTTTGCCACCATGAAAACCTCAAACCCAAAACCAAATGCCCATTTGACTTTCAGCTCTGTAATACTATACACCTTCGCCTTGAAATCAATTCTCTATTATTTCAAAATTATATACTAAAGTTTACAACTCAGCACAAGGTAAACCCCAAAGCTGTCCCTATCATTCACTCCTCCAACGTTGTTTTATAATCATTAAATCCTATTAGCACAATCTGATTGTCTCTTCCTCGAACCAAAGTTTTCATCTTTTTTCTGTCAAAAGAAAAAAGTTTTCATCTTTTGATGCTTTGGTTTTCTGGATACTTTGACCAACATTCGAATTTGGTACAAGTCGTTATTCCTTATTCTCTTTCCTTGCTGCTTCCTTTTACTCTCCAATTTTGATTTATTGATCAAAGTCATCGTTTTGGCTGAAGTAATCAAATTTTGAGTCTTTGAGTTTCTGGGTTTTTTTTCCCTGTAAAGCATCTCTGTTCCCAATTTTGATATATTCAGCAATTTCAAATCCCTATGTAATTTTTTGTATTCTTCAGATTGTATAATCTCTTTATTTTGAGTAGAATAAATGTTATAGCTGTTATCACAAGGAAGTTAAGATTCTTGGTCATTCTGTTGTTAAATTGTATACGTTCTCGAATTTTCATTCATTAACTTAATTTCTCTCTCTATTTTTGGGGTAAATCTGCTACCTGAAGTTACAGTTTTTAATCAGTGATCATTGTTGAATCCACAATTTTTTACAGTGTCAATGTTCTATTAATTGTACAACAAATAGAGTAGTAGTACTATTATGAAATTCTCGTTTGCACTTCAACTTGAACACTTGAAGTTGATATCTTTATCTGTAAAAGCAAGTCATTATTACCTTTCAGGTATTTTTCCATTTGGTGGAAAGACAATATAGGTATTTTGTGTACTTTGTATGCTTAGGTTGTAGGAACAATGTCAATTATCTGTGGCTTGCCTCTCGTTGAGTGTGTGTATTGTCTAGCTTGCGCGCGATGGGCTTGGAAACGATGTCTACACACTGCAGGCCATGACAGTGAAACTTGGGGCTTTGCCTCAATCGAAGAATTTGAGCCTGTCCCACGTCTATGTCGCTATATTTTAGCTGTGTATGAAGATGATCTTAGGCACCCTATTTGGGCCCCTCCCGGTGGCTATGGAATTAACCCTGATTGGTTAATACTTAAAAAGACATACGAAGATACACAAAGACGGGCTCCGCCGTATATATTGTATCTTGATCATGATCATGCTGATATAGTTCTTGCCATTAGAGGACTAAATTTGGCTAAGGAGAGCGATTATGCTGTTTTGTTGGATAATAAATTGGGGAAGAGAAAGTTTGATGGAGGGTATGTTCATAATGGGTTGTTGAAGGCTGCTGGATGGGTTATGGATGCTGAGTGTGAAATTTTGAGAGAATTGGTAGAGCAGTATCCGAATTATACTCTTACTTTTGCTGGACATTCGCTTGGATCGGGTGTAGCTGCAATGTTAAGCATGGTGGTCGTGCAGAATCGAGATAGGCTTGGAAATATCGAGAGAAAGAGAGTTAGGTGCTATGCTATCGCTCCTGCTAGGTGTATGTCTCTCAATTTGGCAGTCAGATATGCAGATATCATAAACTCCGTCGTGCTTCAGGCAAGTTGGTCAGAACCTTACTTGCTTACTTGAAGAATATTTGACATCCCTTTGAACATTTCACATAAAGTAGAATGCGATCATTGTGATGAATGTTACACCAAGACAAATATTTTCCTGAAGTTTATTTCATGTCGTAGCAACCTGATGGAAAAATGTTTGATTGTTGTTTTTTATTATGAGATAGCAATGGATTTGTCCTTATGACAGTTATTATATGGTGCTTAAGATAATTTAAAATTTTAGCTTATACTCCCTTAATACACTATTCATGCTGCATTTGTAATTTGAAGTTAACCAGTGTTTTCCTTGGTCAGGATGACTTCTTACCGAGGACAGCCACGCCATTGGAAGATATATTCAAGTCTCTTTTCTGGTAGGTTGTAAGATCGCATGTACAAGTAACTTTGTTATTATCTTGCTTGTTATATAAGATTCGAGTATGTTCTAGTGGCAAATGAAAATGACTGTCATTGTAATTTTAATAATGTTTTCATGAGAAGATATTGGTTTATTGGATTGGCAGTTTGCCATGCTTGTTGTGCTTAAGATGCATGAGGGATACATGTATACCAGAGGAGAAGATGTTGAAAGATCCAAGGAGACTCTATGCACCTGGTCGCCTTTATCACATTGTTGAGAGAAAGCCTTTCAGGTACTATGACTAAGGATTCCATGAAGAGCTTATGCAGTACTGTAACAGTAATTTTGGAAACTAACAGCAGTTTAAACACAATGTATCCATTTGATTTGTTTAGCATGTGTTTATCTTGTTTCTTCAATTATATGCAAAATATGTTTATACAGGTTTTTCTTTTGGCTTTACATTTATTAACACCTTTTTCTATGCAGATTTGGAAGGTTTCCTCCAGTTGTGAGAACAGCAGTGCCTGTAGATGGAAGGTTTGAGCATATAGTCCTTTCTTGCAATGCTACATCAGATCATGCCATCATTTGGATAGAGAAAGAGGCTAAAAGGGCTTTGGATGTAAGTCTATCAGCCTTGTAATTTTGCACTTCATTTTTTCGGGGAAGCGAAGTTTTCGTTTCTGTTTCTCTTTTTCTGTGATTGTGTCAACTATAGTTATATTGACTAAGGCCCCGGATGCAATTATCAGCCCTTTTCAATCGATGGCTGAAGATTTGAAATACTTAGAGTAATATGAATTTTGAGAACCAACATGGTGTGACACAAATCACACAATCCGCAGATAATTGGGTTCCTTAAACAAGTGGTCGTGGGTCCGATTCTGATCAGTGTGTATGGTAAGGCACCTCTTGGAAGAGGTCAATTTCTTAAATGAATCTCCTTACGTTGAAGGATTAACTTCGATTGTGGGATACCTTAGGCAAAAAAGAATAATATGAATTTGGAGATGTAATCTTATCATATTTTTTCAGCATCACATCACACTAATAACAAATTGTGTCTCTGCTACATCTCCCTTGTGTAGCAGAATCAGAAAAGAGCTTTTGACAATTTCCTCTTCATGTCCTTCAAGTATGCATATAAACTTTCATATTTTTCTGGGTTAAATATGTTTAGTCCTTATAAAAAAATCGACCTTTCAATATTAGTTCCTGCAAAATAAAAATAGATTTTTTAATCCCTATAAATTATCATGCAAGCAATTTTATTTCCTACTGTTAAGGCAACATGTATTTTTTAATGAATTTTTTCATGTATATTTATGACATTTTAAAAAGTTCATCCACAAAAAATGAACTCAAAATTCGATTTTTAAGTTCATATTTTCATTGTTTTTATCTTGGTATTTTAACATTTAGAAAATTCATATTTAAATCACATGAAGTTAAAAAATTGTAAATTTTTATGGATAATATTTTTATAATGTTCTAAACATGATTGCAAAAAATCATTTAAAATTTTTAAAATTAAAATACAATTAAACATGCTTCGTTTCAGTAGGGACTAAAAGAAATATCTAGATAATTTTGTAGGGACTAAAAAATATATTTTTATTTTATAGGGACTATATTGAAAAGTCTAAATTTTATAGGGACTGAAAACATATTTAATTTAATTTTTTTCATACTATATCAATTTGAGCTTTTTGTAGGCCTAAGTAAAGAATTGATTTATTTGGCATTCTATTTAGGGCCTCTTAGAATTGATTTATTTGAGCTTATTTATTAACATAAACACTTGTGATATTATTTAGAAAAATTTATAAAAATAACTTATGACACATCTATAAATTGCTTTCATCTTATTTCCACAAGCTCTCCAAGACATGTTTATGAAAACAACTAATAGATTATATATTTGAAAACAGTTGAACTTTATTTTATCTTTTATTATAGAAGTAACTCATACATGTGGTTTTATATTTTGACAACATCTTTGCCATATGGCTTCTTCCAATTGCAGTTGATGCTAGAGAAAGATAATACCATGGAAGCACCTGCAAAGCAAATCATGGAGCGTCAGGAAACAATGACAAGACACAACAAAGAATACAAAGCAGCATTACAAAGGGCGAAAACGTTAGATGTTCCACATGCTTATGCACCACCATCACAATATGGAACATTTGATGAGGGAGAGGAGAATTCAAGAAGGTCAGAGGCTGAATCTTCAATTGGTTCAACTGATAAGAGTACAGTGGATGAAAGCTGGGATGTATTGATCGAGCGCCTTTTTGATAAGGATGAACATGGCCGTATAGTGCTCAAGAAATGATGATAATGTAATTTACTTGTACTAAACTGTATGAATTCTTGTCTTGAACTAAAATTCATTCATTTTTCTTTTTTGAATTTTGGTGTGAGGGAAGAATGGTAAATTTTTTACGGTAGAAATTGTTGGGAATCATGTTCTCTTCTCAAGCTTCATATATGTAAGGATACAGCAATTCATTCCATGAATAAGTGAAACTTACATTTCCAGTTTCTCTTATCTATATCTCTGAAAGCTGAGTAGAATTTCTCCTATTTATTAATATATATAGTCATTGTGAAATTTATCATCACAGCATCCTGCAGTGAATGGTAAATCGGAGTACCCTTATCTCCAAGAGAGAAAAAATGTCTTTGAATCAGATGCAATAGAGTAATTTTATTTTTAACTCTTTGAACAACTGTTCAATCTTATAAAAGAACAGTAGAAGTTTTAGTGAAGAGATCTCTTATGTTAAATGCTATATTCTAGAAAAAACATTTAAGTTCTCATTATCCACAAAAAGTACTGAACCCAGAACCAGCTGGGTTTGGCAGCATTTTGTAGCAAAAGAGAAACAATAAATGGCACATAACATTAAATTTACTGCAAGCCAGGAAGGGATCGTCCACATATATAAGTCCTTGAACTCATATTCAATGATTTGAAGGTGATTGAATGCGACAAAATTAACTATGCAACGAATGTTGTTGATATGGATTTTGATATATAAGATTATACTACTAGATTCCGATTATACTTTCATCTTTTTCATGCTGTTGATTCGAATTTGGGATTTCACAATGCCCTTATCATAAAATTCTCAAAATCCGTATTATCAAAATGCAGTCAGTTAACATTCAAAAATTTCATGTTTGATGCACTCTTAAAGTCCGCTTGTCAAACTAAGTTTGACTTCAGTTGTTTCTTTGCATAAGATTTTTTCGGTAATTACATGTTTAAAAGTACGTTTGATAAGTAACATCCAAATAAATCTCAGTTTATTATTCGTACATTTGAGCAAAGTTATCATAAATCACATTGAAGCAAACTCATTTTAATCAAATTTAATTTTGCAAAATAAGTTTTAATAAAGAGTGCAATGGTTATGTATCGACGTGTAAAGTAATTTTCCACTGTCTGCCAATATTTCATAGTCCATTATTATTGATCCTAAGTGGAAAACTAATTTACATCCTCTAACATTCTATCATTCAACTCCCAACTGTTGGTACCGAATAACAGGCATAGAAACAGCACACTGCACACAACAAGCCATATATATATATATAAACAGTAACAATGAATCCCAAGCTAGGATCCTCAAAATGCAGACTGCAGACATAAATAGATTAATATAAGCCAGGAAAAAGATAAAGTACAAAAAAACTAAAAGAGGAGCAAAAACAGTTCAACCACGTTAATACTCAATTAACAATAAGATCAACACAGGAAATATCATAATTTCATTGCACGGACACAAACCTAAACAGAGTAAATCAGCGGGAAAATCCATACAAAATTGTGGCAAAAAACATCACTATTCTTCAGCATAGTGTTAACCGTTAACAATCACTGCTAGTATCATCGAAACTCTTTCGTAAAATTTATAATCCTTCAAAAGCTACAACTCGAGAACATTTCATTTTGTCACAAATTAATACAACTTTATAATACCTTAAAAGAGGCTCAAATTTCATTATTTTTTATTTCCCTTCAGGAGAATGATTTGGTTTCTTGAGTGAGCATGATGATTTAAAAGCCTCAATTTGTGACTGGCATTTAACATAGTCACCCTTGTTCTCTTCCAAACACTTTTTTAAAGCTTCAACATCACATGGTGAAATTATTTTCTTCACACTGCTACTATTATTCTCTTCTTCATGACCCATAAAATCAATTTAGTTAGGACGAAAAAGGTTCTGCATTTTACATCAAATTGCAATAGACTCGATCAAAATAATAAAACCACAACAAACTAATAATTTAAAATAAAATAAAATCAGTGAATTTTGGAATTGAAAATGTGGATGACAGAATAAGCAATCGGTAGAAATGAATAAGCAAAATATCGTACCGCAACGAGGCCCAGCACGGTACGGTAAATTTGGTGAGTTGCAAAAACGAATCTATGAGGCGAATTGCAAAATTGTGAAGCGTTTTAGCAGAAAATAATGACACTACGATTGGAGATTGAGACAAAGAGCAACTCTGCAAACCCTAACACTGCTCAATGAAGAAGACGATGACTAGCTATCTCAATAAATTAATTTTCCGTTTGGTTTTTTTTTTTGACGGAATGTTGGTATTATTGTCTTTTTTTTCTAAAAACAATTAATGTATGCTAAACTTTTAACGAAAAAAAAAGGAGAAATTACATCTTCAAAAACAATTAAAGTTGTAAAAATTAAGGTAAAAAATGTTTGGCCGGCTGAATTTGAGTTTGAATATTGCAATAATTTTTGTCAAAATTTTCTTGCATCCCGATAGAATTTTGGATTAGTTGACAAAAAATTAAAATAGCACTTAAGATTAAGAAAGAGAGAAGCCAAAACAACTATGTTTCTAAGAAGATAAAGAAAAAAAGAACATCAAACAAGACAAAATATGTGAGAAAATTAATTATTTAGATAAAAAGAATAAAAAATATGATATAGATGAATAGTTTCAGATAAAAAATTAATTTAAATCATCTTCTCTTTGTTGAAGAAAAGAAGATATGAAGTTTTGTGTGGTTTGTGTCTATAAAATTATAATGAACTATAATATTTATATAATTTTTATCTATAAAATTAAAAACTAAATCGATATCAAATTATGTTATCATATAGATTATTTATATATAATATCATAAAATTAATAAAATTTAATAAAAATATATAAAACGTTAATTTTAATATATTTTGATAATATATCAAATAATTTTAAATATTTT
>JBBPBS010000968.1:19444403-19500708 GCA_037974835.1 Cicer judaicum
TAGTTAAAAAGTAAACTAATAATTCAAAAGCTAGTTAATAACTAATAATTGATAACTTATAAGTAAAAAGTTAATTAATTAAATTTAAAATATTTGATAAATTTAACTTATAACTCAATTGATAATTTATAATTACATCGTTGAACTAAAAGAAATGTGATCAAAGTTTATAAACTTATTATTAGGTTTGTCGTAAACTTAAAAAATTATTTATAATAAGATCTTTAAATTTTTAAAAAGTTACTTACGATCAAGTTTATAAATTTATTATTAAATTCGTCATAAATTTAAAAAAAATTATCTTTAATAAGATCCTTAAATTTTTAATCGATTCCTTTAATATAAGACAAATTGTTTTAAGAAATCAACGACACAATAGTTACAAATAATTTTTTTTTTGTCGATTACTTAAAAATTTAACCATCAAATTTTTGGTTCGGATATAATCTTTTGTTTTTGTTTTTTATGATAGAAAATTTTGGCATCTTTTGTTTTTGTTTTTTATGATAGAAAATTTTGGCTACTTTTTTGTATAACCATTTGTTAAAAAGGATCGAACAGCTATAACTCGGTACTGGGCCTAGACCCAACGTTCCACTAAAATATCTAAGCCCAACATGATAGGCTTTATAAACAACACATACATATGCTTTTTCCCGTTACGCGTTTCACACAAGTTATGTGTTCAATTTTTTCCCATTACGGCACAATACTTCAAGAAAATATTGAAACAGCCAACATTATTTTTCTGATCGAACTTGTGTGAAAGGTACGTGTCCCTCACTTTTGCAAGACTCTGTTTGCATTCATTCATTTTTGCCAAACCCTTTTCTCATTCTTGATTTCAATATTCTGCTTTAATTGATGAAACATGTTCTGTTTCTAAAAACCCTATTTGGTAGCAAGGTTTTGAAAGACACTTTTTACGATTGTTACATGATTTTGGAATTTCATTTCCCATTCTTGCATGTTCAGAAACATTCAATCTTCTGCTTAAGAATAAGAGACCGTAACTCACTGCAAGATGAAATCAATTTTTGAAAGACTTCTTTTTCGTTGGTTATGGTAAATTTGGAATTTTCGTTGCAAAATATTTGATAGAAATTTTCTCATTCTTGATTAGTCAAGAATATTCAATTATCTGCTTGAGAAAAACATGTTATGTGCCAAACCCAATTTGGTACCAATATTTTGAAAGAAATTTTTATGCCATTCTTGAATTATTCAAGAACATTCAATCTTCTGCTTGAGAAATAAAAGAACATTAACAGGTCCTATTCGTTTCCAAGATTTTGAAAAGAAAAAATTTTTTTACTGTTTGTATGATGGAGTTTTGCACAATTTTGGAATTTTAATTCTGAAAAATTTGTCGTTTATAATTGAGATATCTATTTTTTTTTTCTCATACTTGATTATTTGAGAACCTTGAATCTTGACTAAATAAGAAAGAATCTTCAATCTTCTGCTTCAAAAAAAGATAACACCTAAACTGATGGAAATATTTTGTTTCACAAATATTTTGAAAGGGATGGATTTTTATGTCATTCTTGAATTATTCAAGAACATTCAATCTTCTGAGAAATAAAAAAAAAAATTTTTACGGTTGCTATGGTGATGGAGTTTTTTCAATCTTCTGCTTCAAACAAAAGATAATACCTAGACATATGGATATATTTTGTTTTACAAATATTTTAAAAGGGATGGATTTTGATGCCATTCTTGAATTATTCAAGAACATTCAATTTTCTGCTTGAGTAATAAAATAACATTAATTGAGCAAATATGCTCTATCTCGAGACCCTGTTTGCTTCCAAGATTTTGAAAGGAATTTATTTTTTTTAATTGCTATGATGGTGGAATTTTGCACAATTTTAGAATTTTAATTCCGAAAAATTTGTCCGGCCCTGTTTAAAATTGAGATATCTATTTTTTCTCATATTTGATTGTTTGAGAACCTTGAATCTTGGCAAATAAAAAATAATCTTCAATCTTCTGCTTCAAAAAAAGATAACACGGATGGATATATTTTGTTTCACAAATATTTTGAAATGGATGAATTTTTATGTCATTCTTGAATTATTCAAGAACATTCAATCTTCTGCATGAGAAATAAAAGGACATTAATTGAGCAAACATGGTCTATCCCATGACCCTATTTGTTTACAAGATTTTGAAAGAAAAAAAAATCTTTTTACTATTGCCATGATGATGGAGTTTTGCACAATTTTGGAATTTTAATTCCGACAAATTTGCCCCGTCCCGTTTAAAATTGAGATAACTATCTTTTCTCATATTTGATTATTTGAGAATCTTGAATCTTGGCTAAATAAAAAAAAATCTTCAATCTTCTGCTTCGAAAAAAGATAACACCTAAACAGATGGATATATTTTGTTTCGCAAATATTTTGAAAGGGATGGATTTTGTTTCACAAATATTTTGAAAGGGATGGATTTTTATGTCATTCTTGAATTATTCAAGAACATTCAATCTTCTGCATGAAAAGTAAAAGGACATTAATTGAGCAAACATGGTCTATCCCAGGACCCTATTTGTTTACAAGATTTTGAAAGAAAAAAAATCTTTTTACTGTTGCCATGATGATGGAGTTTTGCACAATTTTGGAATTTTAATTCCGAAAAATTTGCTCCGTCCCGTTTAAAATTGAGATAACTATCTTTTCTCATATTTGATTATTTGAGAATCTTGAATCTTGGCTAAATAAAAAAAAATCTTCAATCTTCTGCTTCAAAAAAAGATAACACCTAAACAGATGGATATATTTTGTTTCACAAATATTTTGAAAGGGATGGATTTTTATGTCATTCTTGAATTATTCAAGAATATTCAATCTTCTGCATGAGAAATAAAAGGACATTAATTGAGCAAACATGGTCTATCCCAGGATCCTATTTGTTTACAAGATTTTGAAAGAAAAAAAATCTTTTTACTGTTGCCATGATGATGGAATTTTGCACAGTTTTGGAATTTTAATTTCAAAAAATTTGCCCCGCCCCGTTTAAAAATGAGATAACTATCTTTTCTCATATTTGATTATTTGAGAACCTTGAATCTTGGCTAAATAAAAAAAAAATCTTCAATCTTCTGCTTCAAAAAAAGATAACACCTAAACAGATGGATATATTTTGTTTCACAAATATTTTGGAAGGGATGAATTTTTATGTCTTTCTTGAATTATTCAAGAACATTCAATCTTTTGCTTGAGAAATAAAAGAACGATAATTGAGCAAACATGCTCTATCCCAAGACCCTATTTGTTTCCAAGTTTTTGAAAGAAAAAAAAAACTTCTTACGTTTGCTATGATGATGGAGTTTTGCACAATTTTAGAATTTTAATTTCGAAAAATTTGCCCCGCCTTGATTAAAATTGAGATATCTATTTTTTTTGTTATAATTGATTATTTGAGAACCTTGAATCTAAATAAAAAAGAATTTTCAATCTTCTGCTTAAAAAAAAATTAACACCTAAACGGCAGGAATCGATGGATATGTTTTGTTTCACAAATTTTGAAAGGGATAGATGTCTTATGAACTCTTTATTCATAATGTAAGGAATCCAAGTTTGGTTGGTGAATTGATAAGTGAAATGAAATGTTTTTTTTTCCTCTCATTATCAAAAAATGGGGTGGTATACATGAGCTTAGTTACCCCAAATTCGATTGCAAGTTGGATATCCTTTGTTCCATGATTTATGTTAGGGATTGAATGTCTTGATGCCCCCAAAAATGATAGATGTTACCTTAATGTGGAAGCTAGTTGTTGCTGCCTTGATAAAGCATGGATAAATAATTTGACATCTTTGTGCTTTGATGACTGTAGTCCCTTTGTAGCTGTAACTTGACGTGATTTTGCAAATGAATACTGTATGAGTTGCGACCACTATTTGGGGATTCAAAAATTAACTTTTTTCTTAGTGCACATTTTGATTGGCCGTATGCTAGATCTTACCTCTTATGATAGAGTTATATTTCTTGTGTCATCTAACTAGTTGGTTTTGAAGGAGTAGTAGATTTTGCATTATGGTGCTATTTGTTTGTTTTTCTGCGATTGATCAGGTAGCACCAGGTCGCAAGCTCATTTTTTTTTGCTGGTTTGGTGTTGCTTCAGGCCCACATTTCAGTAAGCATGAGTTGCATAAGTTTGGTGTTATATGCACAATGAGGCTTTTTGTTACGATTGGTTAGTTTATTATCATGACAGTTATAATAAATTGTATTTTGATCTGTGTTGGTGGGGTTACTAAGCATTGGTGGATGGATGTGTCTTTGGTCTACTTGTTATATTTTAAATATATAGTCACTAGAAAACACAACATGCTTTTGAATATATAGTTTCTATTTTTAAAGCTTTGATCATGAAGAGGACATATTATATTATTAAAATCCTTTTATGATTTATTTTGCATGAAATTAATCAACTGTTAAGTAATAGGTATTTGGCTATTTGCAGAAGATGCTGTAAGGTATTGTTAGCAATATTATAGAAGTAGAATTAGATGAGACCAGGTGAAGAAAGAGAATGATAACTCTAGCATTCTATCTTCTAACAACTCAGCTCATTAGATGTAAGTCTTGAATTTATTAACTGAATACAAGTGAGCTCTTAAAAGCTATAAGTGGGTACATACAACAATTGCAATTGGAGAATTGATCATGTAAGTGTCACAGCCTCTCGATTATGCAATATATTAACTTGTTGTGATGACAGTTCTTTTGGACAATTGTTCCTATGTAGCATAAATGTTTCTTGCATATGTACATTCTTGTATTCAGTTTGCGATTTCAGTCCTAAATCATCTCAATTTGCGATTTCTGTTCTTGTTTTGGTCATTTTGTTCTCTGCTCCACGGTAAGCCATAAACTCCACCTCAAATACGATTGTGTACTGTGATTATTGCAGGTCCATTTTGTTGTTGAATCTAGTTGGTGTAATAATAACTATACAAAGTTTACATTTTTTAGACACATTCTTGTTGTATGTTATTTAGTGTTGACCCAAATGGTTTCTTTAGTACTTTTTGAATTTTCATTAAATTTTTTTTAGATATTTTTATAAATATCATACGATAATTATGGATAGTTTGCTCAAAATAACAAACAAGCTTCAATTTTTACACCCACTTTATGGTTATTCAGAAAAATTGAGCAATTATTCACCCTCCTATAAGTTGCAAAACCATGTATTTAGATTTGGTTCCAAGAAACCATTTTTGAAGTCGGGTATATGTGTTTAGCAGTACCCTTTTGGAGCTTGTTCCTGAATTTAAGAAGATAGTTTGGATTTTGAACTTCCTAGTAGCAGTATTAGATTTACATTTAAGTTTTTTCGTAACTTGACTTCTGGATAGTGAAATTGCCTGAAAGGTTCCCCCTTCATCATCCATTTGATTCATCATCTATAATTGATTCTTTTTTAAATGCAAATTAATTCTATTTGATTCACCTCCTCCTGAAGCTGAATTTTTATTATATTTTGCTATTTGATGCGGTTAAAAATTCATTTCAACTTATGCCTGCGTACTGTGTGTGGTTAAGTGTGAAGGATCTGTGTCAAAATGCCCACTGCAGTGATATATATAATATTAAGAGTCCTTTTCAGCTTGCTTGAATTAAATTTTCTAAGCAATTTCTTGATCATGAAAGAAAACATGTTTAATTGCAAGTAATTGTTTTAGAGACAACAAAGAGAGATTGATGTTATCTATTTAAACTGACTTTAAAATGAGATAGGATCATTCTTAGGCCTCACAAGCACTTCCTATTTTTAATTTCTATCGTATGATTGTGCATTCCATTTGAATCCATCATATCCATAGGTTCATTCTTTACTTAGCGTTTAAGACATAAAAGTGTCATCTTATGCTTGATCTCTTATTAAAGACATACTTTTGTCAATTATGTGAAATTGATAATTTTCTAACAATATTGAGTCCAATGTCGGATTTTAAGTCTTAAACTAAATCAAAGAAAATATGAATTGGGTTTAAGACTGGTTTTAAAAATATAAATGTTTTTGAATACTGATTTTTGTCAAAATCCAATTTTTAATGCTTAAAAATGGTTATGGACAGTAGATGCAATCTATTATCATAAATAAGTAAGCAGTTCTTGTTGCATCGGCCAAAAACCTTGTTAATTGATCTTTACGGTGCTTCCTCTATCAATTAGATCTTTTATCCATATAAAAAAAGTATCTAGGCATATAGATTTTATTTCTTCATACTAGTTTTGCAAATATATCCGATTATATGAATTGGTTGTAAAAATCGGGTACGATAAATGGTTTTTATATAAATTTGGATTGAATATGACTATGAGTAATCCTATATATATTGTGACTTTTGTAGCCGACTTGACACTCCTTACACTAAGTCGTGGCATTTTTATATAGTATATAAAAATATTTGACTTTTTCAACGGAAAAAAAAAAAAAGAAATAAAAGCTTGTTTAGAAGTGTTATGTAATTCTTATGATCTTTGGCTTGTTGTAGATATAACAAATGTTTTTCTTGGAATATTCTTTTATAAGTTTGGGTTAACTTTGCTAAATTTTGTAACATTGCATGAATGTTCTAGGAATTTTTATATGTAGTTATTGTATAATTAGTAGGAAAATTTGCATTATTTTATTAGCTTGGATTTTGGAAATATTCTTTTTTTTTTCTTCTCCTTTTTCTAATACCATCTTTCAAATTTGAGATAGAGATGTATACTGTTTCTTTTAAATCCGTGTAAAAATTGTCTACATAGCTTGGATTTGAGAATGTAATTGTATTATGTTTTAGTATAATTCAAATTCTCCTTTGATTATGTTTTAGCACAATAGGGATAGATACTCGGGAACATAACATGATGTATGGAAAAGACAAGGCGAGATATGATTAGGAATGATAGCTTTAAAGAGGGAGTTGAAGTAATGTTTATAGTAAAAAAGATGGCAGAAATTTGACTTAGGTGGTTTGGGCATGTGTAGAGGAGACATATAGATACTGTAGCAAGGAAAGTAGATCAAATGAAAGATAGTCAAATAAATGGAGGCATAAGATGACTTAGAAAAGTTAAAGAGAAACTATTAAGAAAGACCTAGAGACTAATAAGTTGAAAATAAATATGTTATATGATAGAACGTTATCACGTCGTTTGATCCACGTAGTCAACCCTATCTAGTTTTAAAAGGCTTGATTGTTGTTTAGTTTCATTTATAGTTCTGAATGGAGGAAAAACAAGCAATTGAATCATTCTATATTTTTCTTTTTGGTCTTTGGTCTTATTGCTAATTTAGTGTGTAAAATATTGCTATATATTATCTTATTTTAAAAGTCAAGATATTCAAACTCAATTATGAGAAAATAAAAGATGATTTTGTGAAGAACTCTGAAATAAATAGTTAATTTTGAACTTACAAATTAAGGTAAAATTTCAATGGTACACTCTTATTTGGGCTCATGCAACTATTGTTTGTACGAATTCGTAATCATCATATCATTTGTGAATCATTTGTGAAATCTTCACAATGTTGCAGCCTGCTGCAATTCCAATGGCACTTAACCAGCTTCAGCTTTGTTTCTCCACTGATTTTTTTCCTTATAACAATGTATAACCATAACATAGTGCAATTATGCCAATGTGCTGTCCTCATAACAACATAATGTCTCCTAGCTACTACGCCTTCCACTAATTTTCTTTTGCACGTGCTTTTTCTCATACTTGATTATTTGAGAACCTTGAATCTTGACTAAATAAAAAAGAATGTTTAATCTTCTGCTTCAAAAAAAGATAACACCTAAACAGCAAGAATCGGTGGATATATATTGTTTCACAAAATTTGAAAGGGATGGATATCTTATGAACTCTTTATTCATAATGTAAGGAATCCAAGTTTGGTCGGTGAATTGATAAGTGAAATGCAATGTTTTTTTTCTTTGATTATCTTTAAATGGGGTGTATACATGAGCTTAATTACCCCAAATTCGATCGCAAGTTGGATATACTTTGTTCCATGATTTTTGTAAGGGATTGAATGTCTTGATGCCCCAAAATGATAAATGTTACCTTAATGTGAAAGCTAGTTGTTGATGCCTTAAAGCATGGATAAGTAATTTGATATCTTGTGCTTTGATGACTCTAGTCCTTTTGCAACTATAACCTGACGCGATTTTGCATGAGTTGTGACTGCTATTTGGGGGATTCAACAATTAACTTTTTTCTTAGTGCACATTTTCCCACGAAACTTCTTCATATTCTTTCTTCGGTTTGCAAAGAAAAACCAAAACCATAAAATATAAACCTTCACTTTTCTCTTAGATCTAAGCTTTGTTTCAAGAAATGACATAAGAGACAAATGATCATTGTCATGCTGCGGTGCTAGTTTTCGACGCGACGTCACAAACTTAAATTTTACCGAAATTAATTGCGGTGCCGTAATCGCTTGTTAAAGCTACAACGGAGGTAAGGGCTTCTTCCAAACTTTTGGTTTGCATTTAGGATATTATTTGTGATTTTGTGGAATAGAAATTTGATGTGTGAATTAGTTGAATTTGAATTTGATTTGTTTTGAGGTGTGTTTTGTAGTGATTAATGTTGGGTGTAAACTGTATGTTCATAATTAATATTATGAATTTTTGAGATATGATTTAGGTGTGGATTTTGTGGATATTGAATTAATTAAATTTGATGTGTTTGAGTTGTGTAATGAGTTGTTTTTCAAATAAATGAGTTTGAATTTAAGCTGAAGTTTTACAAAAAATTTAGAGTTAAAGTTGTGAAAAAAAATTCAAAATTTAACTAAGTTAAAGAGTTTGAGTAAAAAGATAGATTGAAATTAAAAAGGGTTAGAGTTTAAAATATTACTATTTTAATTACTCTTAAACTGAGTTTAAAAAGAAAAAAAAGTTAGAGTATTTTATTAACTCAAAATTTTTGGTGCTTTAATAGTCGTGTGTGTATGTGAAATTTGGACAATATTTGTTTTATTTAGTTTTAACTAAATAATATAGATTATTTGGTTTTAAAAGTTTGGTGTGTGAGAAAGATTTAATTTTGGAAATTTTGTTGTGTTTGGATTAATTTTATTGTGAACAAATTGTTATAAATATTTATGTTTATGTAGTTAGCTCCTTGAGTCTCAAAAATGAATCGAGACCGTTGACACCGAATTAGCTGTGGGGAGAACTCTGATCTATTAATGTTGTTGTGGTGATTTATGATTGAAACTTTTGGAGATTGAATTTGATGATTAATGTTTGAAGATGTGAGTTTTGAATTTGGTGATTTATGGTTGATGTGATTTATATGTTCATAATGATTATTATGAATTTTTGGAGATGTGATTTATGTGGGTTTATGGAAAATGAATTTGGTGGGTTATATGTGAAAATGTGGAGTTTTGAAAATGGACAATTAATGACTAAATTTAGTGTGAAATCGTGGAGATAGAATTTGATGTGTTTAAGTATGCTCTGTGGTGAATTTGAAAAATTATTAGTGTTAAATGAGTATTAAAAAAGAGGAATCTTTTAATAGCTGCATTTACTTAATGATTGTGGTGAAAAGAGTAAGAGTATGCTCATGCATTTTATAGTACATGGTGATCGAGATGAGGTCATGGTGATAGTGGTGACCGTGATGGGCCACAGAATGATGCCATGTGAATTGTTGATTCATCTTATCCTTGCAAAGATTGTCGCGTCGTGCTGATATGTGAGAGATTGCACTTTAGAATGTGCTGATTTGTGAGCGATTGCACTCTAGAAAGTCGTGCTGGTCTGTGAGCAACTGCACGCTAGTAAGTCATGCTGATCTGTGAGAGATTGCACTCTAGAATGTGTTGATCTGTGAGCGATTGCACTCTAGAAAATTGTGTTGGTCTGTGAGCGACTACACTCTTGTATGTCATGTTGGTATGTGAGCGACTGCACGCTAGTAAATTATGCTGAGAGGCTGTACAATTATGATTTACATCCTTCGAGGAGGGTTTTGGTTTGGAATTCCGAAATCATGCATTTTGACATATACACATTGCATTAGAGTGCTTGGAGCGCAAGTCATGTTTGTTATACTATGATGATCGTATATACATATTCAGTTGTTGTTGTGATTTGTCGTAATTGCTTTGAGGTGTGAAGTTAGGTTGATTAAGTTTTGATGTAATTATGTGTTCATAATTGATTTAATGAATATTCGATGTGTGATTGAGGTGTGAATTTGTGGAGATTAATTAGGTGTTAATTATGTAATCATAATTGATAACATTAATGTTTGAAGTGTTGATTGATTTAGAGCCATTTTAGAAATGAAAATCTGTATTCTCTCAGTTGTATTTGGCTATGACAGTACAGTTTGTCAAAACTTTATTTTTCAACATTGTTTATGCATTTTTGGACATATGAAAACCCTTTCGAGGAGTAGACGAAAGGTTCTTTTGAGCATTTGAAAATATAAGAATTTTGCTAAGTGTTATCTGTTAATTTCGGTTGATGATCCTTTCCAATTATTGTGGAAATTTGGGCTTTGCTCTCAGATGAGAACCAGGATCATCTTACCGGTTAGTACTTTGGAGACGAGCATGTAGTTAGACATACTTAACCAAAGTTGTGTCAGGAGGATCATGCGAGGCGCGTGGAGATCACCCGGGTTATATAGTGTTTGTAGCATGATCAAATTAGGTGGTTGTATAGGGACTATATGTCTTTCTTTTGTGGTTGTATTTATTTCATTTTGGAAGATTGTATCTATGATTAAACTGTCTGATGACTTTTCTTTTGATGGGTCCATGTTCCACTTTTTGAGATGACGTGGGGAAAATAGAGATTCTTGGGGCAATGCTTTTATGCAAGTGTCTGCCGACAATACCTCAGGGGTATGAGCTATGTTTGATAGGTCTCATAGCCCTAGTATATTTTTCTATTTAAATACTTTAGATTTTTGTTTCAAAAACTATTTCTACTGTTTATAAATATTGTTGACTTTTATCGTTGTGTTACGACTTAAATGTTTTATCCAAAAGTACTTCTTTCTTTATTTTTTATTTTAAAAAAAAAAATACACTTGCGTTGATAAAAATTGGGGTGTTACAATCATCGTGTCCTAACTATGGGTAGGGGTAAGGGGATCCAGATGGATGTGGGAATGGTGCAAATTTGTTTTGATGCTTGTGTGTTGGAGTTAGGTGGTGTGGATCTGATTTTGGGAGTTGTTTGGCTGGAAACTTTGCGGAAGGTGACCATGGATTGGAAAGAAATGTCTATGGTGTTCAACCATAAGGGCAGTATGGTGAAACTCATTGGCCAAGCCTTAGATGAAAAGATGGCTACTTTCTAAAGCATCATCACTTCTTCCCGGCTGATAACACGCTATGAATGGCCTACCTTGATGAAGGTGGTAGGTTCACAAGTGCCTCATGTCTCAGATCAACAGAACAAGGGGTTGCAAAGGTTGTTAGATCAGTTTACTATTGTATTGAAAGAAATCCAGGGTCTTCCTCCTACAAGAAATACTAGCCATTCCATTGAACTTCGGCAAGGTGTTGGTCCGGTAAGTGTGAGGCCTTACAAATATCCTCATTTACACAAGGATGAAATTGAAAAACAGATTCAGATCCTTATGCAGTAGGGAGTGATTAGAAACAGCACTAGTGCTTTTTTTAGCCCCGTTATATTGGTCAAGAAGAAGGATCAATCTTGACGCATGTGTGTAGATTACCGTGCACTTAACAAGGTTACAATTCAAGATAAGTACCTTGTCCCTGTGGTAGACGAATTGTTAGATGAGTTACATGGCTCAGGTTATTTCTCTAAGCTTGATCTTAAATCTGGTTATCATCAAATTTGTACGAAGGAAGAAGATATTCATAAAACTGTATTTTGTACTCATGAGGGTCACTATGAGTTTATGGTGATGCCATTTGGCCTTACCAATGCCCCTGCAACCTTTCAACCAGTGATGAATGATATTTTTAAGCCTTTTTTAAGGAGGTTTGTATTGGTTTTTTTTATATGACATACTAGTGTAAAGCACTAGTTGGACTGCTCATTTGCAGCACTTGGAGATGGTTCTAAATATTTTGAAACAACATTAGTTTGTGGCTAACGGAAAGAAGTGTGCTTTTGGTAAACACCAAGTTGAATACTTGGGCCATGTCATTTCCAAAGCAGTAGTTGTTGTGGATCCTACCAAGGTTAGCAGTGTGTTACAATGGCCAGTCCCTAAGAACGTCAAGAGGGTGAAAGGTTTTTTGGGATTAACGGGTTACTTTAGAAAATTTATAGCTAACTATGGGAATATTGCTAAACCCTTGACCGAGTTGACAAAGAAGGATGGTTTTAGATGGAATGTTGCGGCTGCCGAAGCTTTTGAGAAATTAAAAGTAGCTATTACAACTGCCCCAGTTTTAACTATGCCTAATTTCAATTTTCCTTTTGAAATTGAATGTGATGCCTCTGGAAAAGGGGTTGGTGTTGTGTTGTTGCAATCTAAACATCCCATTATGTATCTTAGCAAGGCTTTTGAATCATCTAGGTTATCTAAATCGGCCTATGATAAGGAGTTAATGGCTTTGGTGTTAGCTATTCAACATTGGAGACATTATTTGTTAGGAAGGCGATTTGTGGTTTATTCTGATCAAAAGAGCCTAAAACACTTGTTACAACAACATATTACCACAACAAATCAGCATGAATGGATGGCTAAGTTGTTGGGTTTTGACTTTGAGGTGGTATATAAGGCGAGAGTGGAGAATAAGGTGGTTGATGCTTTATCTAGACAACATGAGGATGCTGAAATTCATGCTCTTAAATCCTATCCTATTTGGTAGCAGAGCAGTCAACTACAACAAGAGGTATCACAGGATCCCTGACTTAAAAGCATTGTGGAGGCTATTCAAAAAGATCTTACTGCTAAACCTGGGTTTTCCTTAAAAGGTGGCATCTTATTCTACAAAAATAGGTTAGTTATATCAGCCAACTCACCACTTATTGAAGATCTACTTAAGGATTTTCATTCTTCTCCTAGTGGGGGTCACTCCGGCTACCTACACACTTATAGGAGAATGGCAGACACTTTATATTGGCAAGGGATGATGAAAAGGGTGCAAGATTTTGTGAAAGTTTGTGACACTTGTCAACGTAAAAAATATGTCGCAACTACGCGTAATGGGTTATTACAGCCACTACCTATTCCAGTTTTGGTGTGGAGTGAGATATCTGTGGATTTCATTAATTGTTTGCCCAAAAGTAATGGATTTGAAGCTATTTTGGTGGTGGTGGATTGTCTCTCCAAGTATAGTCATTTCATTCCTCTTAAACATCCATTTAGTGTTTGCTCCATTGCTGCTATTTTTGTGAAAGAAGTGGTTAGACTGCATGGAATTTCGGAGTCGATTCTTAGTGATCGTGACCCCTTGTTTGTGAGTATTTTTTGGAAATAGTTGTTCAAGCTAGTAGGTACGATGATTAAAATGTCTTCAGCATACCATCCCCAAACTGATGGCAAAACAGAAGTGATTAACCGCTATTTAGAGGCCTATCTATGTTGTTTTATTGCAGACCAAACTAAGACATGGGCACATTGGACTCCGTGGGCAGAACTATGGTACAATACCACATTCCATATTTCCACATGGTTTACCCCTTTTGAGGTGGTGTATGGCAGGAGACCTCCAATATTGGTTCATTTTTTGGAGGGATAAACTAGAGTAGAAGCTGTAGTCCAGGAGTTAAGAGACATGGATGAAGCTTTGCGTCAACTGAAAGCTAATTTACTCAAAGCTCAAGAGTACATGAAATACCAAGCTGATAAAAAATGCAAGGCAGTTTAATTTGAGGTTGGTGATTGAGTTTTCCTCAAATTACGTCCTCATCGACAGCAATCGGTTGTGCATAGAATTCATCAAAAATTTGGCTCCCAGATTTTTTGGTCCTTATCAAGTCATTAAGAAGATAGGGCAAGTTGCTTACAAGCTACAGTTACCAACAACATCTAAAATACATCATACTTTCCATGTTTCTCTATTGAAGAAAGTTGTAGGCAATTATACTTCTACAACTCAATTACCTAGCAGTTTGGAGTCTAACACTGAGAATATTATTCCTGCTAAGGTTTTTTCATGGAGGGATAAGCTTAATGGTGGTCAGCATAAAAGGGAATGGTTGATTCAATGGGATGGCATGGATGTTGGATATGCTACCTAGGAAGAGGAACTACTATTGAAGAGTCAATTCCTTGATTTGCGCCTTGAGGACAAGGCTACTGTTGAAGGTGGGGGTGATGATAGGAATGGGTTGGGGCCCACAAGTGATGATGGGGATCTCTTATTAAATAGAGATGAGGTGGGGCCTGAGCAATGAAAAGTATATGTGAGAAAGAATAAGAAAGGGAATGCAGAAAAAGAATGATTGCCTAGCTGGCATAGGGAGTTAATATTCCACTAATAAATAGGAGTGTGTGGAGAGGTAGTTGGATGATTTTTTTTTCCAGTTACACCTTAAAGGTTGGGCAGTAGAAGAATTGTTTTTCTCTAACTGAGGAGCATTAGTTTTGGAATTATTTTATGTTTTCTTATCAATTAATACAATAATTCTCTTCATTCAATTATATCTTACCTCTACTATATCAGTTACGATTGGTTAGTTTATTATCATGACAATTATAACAAATTGTATTTTGATTTGTGTTGGTGAGGTTACTAAGAATTGGTGGATGGAGGTGTCTTTGGTCTACTTATGCACAACATTGGATGCTTTTGAATATATAGTTTCTATTTTTAAAGCCTTGATCATGAAGAATCATATATCATATTAATAGTCCTGTTCAGCTGGCTTAAACTAAAATTTCTAAGCAATTTCTTGATCATGAAGGAATACATATGGTTAATTGCAAGTATTTGTTTTAGAGACAACAAAGAGATCGATGTTATCTATTTAAGCTGACTTTAAAATGAGATAGGATTATTCTTCAGCCTCACAAACACTTCTTATTGTTAATTGCTATTGTATGATTGAATCCATCATATCCATAGGTTCGTTTTTCACTTAGCGTTTAAGATTAGAGATGTATACTGGTAGTTTTAAATCAATGTGAAAATTGTCTACATAGGTTGGATTTGAGAATGTATCTGTATTATGTTTTAGTATAGTTCAATTTCTCCTTTGGTTATGTTTTAGCACACTAGGGATCGAAACTAGTGAACATAACAAGATGCATGGAAAGATTACTTGAGATATGATTAGGAACAATAGTTTTAGAGAGGGAGTTGAAGTAATGTTTACAATAGAAAAGACGGTAGAAACTCAACTTAGGTGGTTTGGGTTTGTGGAGAGGAGGCATGTAGATACTGTAACAAGGAAAGTAGATCAAATGGAAGATAGTCAAATCAATGGATGCAAAGGATGACCTAGAGACTAAAAAGTGAAAAATAAATATGTTTTATGATAGAAGGTTATCACGTCGTTTGATCCACGTAGTCAACCCTACCTAGTTTTAAAAGGCTTGATTGTTGTTGTTTAGTTTTATTTGTCAGTTTTGAATGGTGGAAAAGCAAACAATTGAATCATTTTATATTTTTCTTTTTGGTCTTTGGTCATGTATTGCTAATTTAGTGTGTAAAATATTGCTATATATTATCTTATTTTAAAAGTCTAGATATACAAGACTCAATTATGAGAAAATACAAGATGATTTTTTGAAGAACTCTTTGAAAAAAAATAGGTAATTTATTTTGTACTTACAACTTGAGGTTGCTAAATTTATTACTTACAAATTAAGGTAAATTTTCAATGGTACTCGGCTCATGCAACTATTGTATGTACGAATTTGTAATCATCATATCATATTAGAAATCTTCACAATGTTGCAGCCTGTTGCAATTCCAATGACACCTATCCTGCTTCAGCTTTGTTTCTCCTTATGCCAAGATATAACCATAACATAGTGCATTTATGTCAATGTGATGTCCTCATAACAACATAATGTCACCTAAGACTATGCCTTCCTCTAATTTTCTCCTAGCTATGGAGACAATATGTCTGTCCAACCTCTCATTAAATTGATTGTATGTTATTTGCAGTTAGAGCAAAAATTAGACAACAAGCTATGTAAGTTAATAATGATTGTAATTGTTGATTCTAATGAATGATTGTAACATTTTTATCCAATAAGTGTTAAAAGTAGATTATGAATGATTGTAATTGTTATATAGTCATTTATGACTTAACAATGTTTTTAATTGTTATATAGTGAATGATTGCTTATTTACTTGAGAGAATATTTTGAACTTATTTGCTTGAAGTTTTTAATTGCGTAACACTTTGAAGTCAACTTGCTTCAAATTATTAAATTGAAAATCATTTATCTCAAGTGCAGATTCAATTTTAAAAAAATTTCAATCCAAACATCTCTTTTCTTGTGTGACTTTTATTTTCAGTTCAATTGATATAAGAACTCGACCTCTAAAGGTTTTAGCACCTAACAAGTGCTAGAGGAAACTATTCTATAAAAAGTTATGTCTAAAGCAAAACTCATACCTAAAGGAGGCTTTGCAAATAGATCATCATACTTCTAGAAAGGAAAGATGAAATCTATTATATATCTATCTATTTAAAACAGATTTTGTTGCCACCTCATCATATTTTCTCCACGTACACAAATATTTCCCACATCAGCTAAACAGCTGACGTGTACATCTTGAGAGTTTGCTCTACTCAATTTATAAATTCCTAATTTTATTTTCCTTCCACAATTTCATTTTCTCCATTTTAATTTTTTTTAATCATATCTTCAGCCTCTCTTCTTCCTTCGACAATATATTTAGTCTCTTTAATCCATGTTTCTGCTTCCCATCTTCCTTTGATAATTTCTTTAATCTCTTTAATCCATAATTTTTTTTCTCTATATTCTAATTTTTTTAATCATCTTCTGTTTCTGCTCCCAATCCTTCTCCCGCATGTATGGAATTTCTTTTAAAAAAAACCTCTAATTATTGTTGATTTCATTCTTGAGTTATATTTGTATTATATATGCTATATATGATATGGTTCAATGTTGATCTTTTAGAAAATTGCCAACTATTCATTCACTCATAAATAACGACTTCTTTAATTTGTTGTTTCAATTAAAGAAGGAATTTGATGGAAAAAAGGTCATAAAAGATATTTTGAACCATAGAAACGTGGCTTGTTCCTGCTTTGTCATCCTCGACCGTCTAGCCGATTCATAATTCGAAATCATCTTCTTTGACGTCTCTCCGCGGTAACTATTTGAAATCGTGAAATCCCTTATTATTATCAAATTGTATGCATTTTTTTTTTATAAATTATTTTATAATATTATTAGTCATTTACCAATGGAAAAAAACCTCCAAAATCTTTTTGATAATACTATTTTATAATAAATTTATAAATTATAAAATTATTTTACAATTATTTATAATAAATTTATAATTTGATAATAATTTATAATTTTTATTATTATCAAATTATTTTATAAGTTATTTTATAATAAATTTATAAATTATTTTATAATATTATTAGTTATTTACGAATTGTAATAATTTATATTATTAGTCATTAAATTCAATAAAAAAAACCTACATAATCACTCATAAATATCGTCATAAATGTTTTTTTATCTAATCATGCTTTCATCAACAATTATATTGTTTCACTTATGGTGAGTAATGATTTTATACGTTAAAAAAATTCAATTACTCATTAAATTCAATAGAAAAAATCTATTATATATATTTAAAACAGACTCCGTTGTGGACTTTTCATATTTTCTCCACGTATGCAAATATTTCCCACATCAGCTAAAAAGCTGACGTGTACGTCTTGAGAGTTTGCTCTACTCAATTTCTAAATTCCTAATTTTATTTTCCTTCCACAATTTCATTTTCTCCATTTTTTTAATCATATCTTCAGCTTCTCTTTTTCCTTTGATAATATATTTAGTCTCTTTAATCCATGCTTCTGCTTCTCCTCTTCTTTTGACAATTTCTTTAATCTCTTTAGTCCCTAATTTTTTTTGTATTCATTCCACAATTTTTTTTTCTATATTCTAATTATTTTTAATCATCTTCTGCTTCTGTTCCCAATCCTCCTCACACATGTATGTAATTTCTTTTTAAAAAAACCCTATGATTATTGTTGATTTCATTATTGAGTTATATTTTTATTAGGCTAAATTATATCTGTGGTCCCTTAACTTAATTTCAGGTAACGTTTTAGTCCTTTATTTTTTTTCCTCCCAAATTGGTCCTTTATTTTAATTTTAAGTGACAATTTCATATTTTATGTTTTAAAATTTCAACAATGTTATCCTTTTTTGTACAAAAATTCAAAAAAATCATCAAAATTTTCAACCAAAACCCATTAAATTAATAATTATCTTCAATATAATGCAAATTTTATCAAATCCATAACTCAAATATTCAAATACACTCATATTTTCATCTCCAACAACATCAAATAAAGAATAAAAATGAGTTTATTTTAAGATTTAAGATATGAATTTGATTAAATTTGTATTTTATTGAAGATGATAATGAATTTTATGGGTTTTGGTTGAAAACTTTGATAATTTTTTTGATTTTTTGTAAAAAAAAAGGATAACATTGTTGAAATTTTAAAATATAAAATATCAAATTATCACTTAAAATTAAAATAAATGATCAACTCGGGAAAAAAAAAAGATAAAAGACTAAACCGTTACCTGAAATTAATTTAAGGGACCACATATGTAATTTAGTCTTTTTATTATATATGCTATATATGATATGGTTCCTTAATTTGTTGTTTCAATTAAAGCAACAATTTGATGGAAAAAAGTTCATGAAAGATATTTACAACCATAGAACCGCGGAACCATGTATGTAATTTTTTTTTTAAAAACATCATCTAATTATTATTGATTTCATTCTTGAGTTATATTTGTATTATATATGCTATATATGATATGGTTCAATGTTGATCTTTTAGAAATATACGATCTATTCATTCACTTATAAATACCGACTTCCTTAATTTGTTGCTTCAATTATAGCAGGAATTTGATGAAAAAAAGGTCATGAAAGATATTGGGAACTATGGAAACGCGGTCTGTTTCTGCTTTGTCATCCTCGACCGTCTTGTCGATTCACAATTCGAAATCATCTTCTTCGACGTCTCTCCGCGATAACTATTCGAAATCGTCAAATCCCTGATTATTATCAAATTGTATGCGTTTTTTTTATAAATTATTTTATGATATTATTAGTCATTTAACAATGAAAAAAAACCTCCAAAATCTATTTGATAATATTATTTTATAATAAATTTATAAATTATTAAATTATTTTAATATTATTTATAATAAATTTATAAATTATTTTATAATTTGATAATAATTTATAGTTTATATTATTATCAAATTATTTTGTAAATTATTTTATAATAAATTTATAAATTATTTTATAATATTATTAGTCATTTACCAATGATAATAATTTATATTATTATTCATTAAATTAAATGAAAAAAATTACATAATCACTCATAAATATCGTCATAAATGCTCATTATCTAATCCTCTTTTCATGAACAATTATATTATTCCACTTATTGTGAGTAATGATTTTATACGTTAAAAATTCAATTACTCATTTAATTCAATGGAAAAAAACCACCAAATCACTCATAAATATCTTATAGATTTCTTTATCAAATTATTTGTATTATCTATAATTAATTAGTATAAATCAGCTATATCTCCAAAGAAAGTGACAACGTCCTTCCCTTCGACAGTAATTCTTGGAAATCGTGAAATCTAATATACATTATTATCAAATTTAATACATAAAACAAACCTCCAAATCTATTTTGTTGTCACCTTATTATGCATTTTTTAGAATTTTTTTATAATATTATAATGCATTTATAATTACTTTCAATTTATGTTAATCAATTATATGAATAACATTATAATGCATTTATAATATTTTATGTTATCAATTCATTTCATTTCAATTCAATTTATGTCAATTAATTACTTTCAATTTATTTCTCAATACATTTAAATACATCAAAACTAAATTAATACATATATAATTAAAATATATATAACATGGATTCATATTCATATATACTTATACACGAAACCAAACTCATAATAACATCTTTTAAGAAATCAAACAAGTCATAACATTTCATACTCATATAATTTTATAAATGATTTTTTCATTTTCCATATTTTTAATAAAAACATCAAATGAATTTTGAGAATAAATAAATTAAATAATTATATAATATTATTAATATTAACATTTTATAAAATAAAAATATATACGGCAGAAAATACACAAATTTATTAAAAATAATTATAAAATAAGAATATATGAAAAATTATTAAAAAAATTACTTCCAATTATTAAAATACACAAATTTATTTAAAATTATAATATATATATATATATTAAAAAATATAATGAACAAAAGCTTACTATATATGTATTTTGAAAAAATATGTTAACATTAATTTTTCATCAATTAAATTATATATTTATAATTGAATGCTATTTTTTTCCCTTATTATAATGATAATTTGAATGTTAAAAAATAAATGAAAAATTAAGTATTATATAAAATTAAATTATTTTTCAATAAAATTTATTTTTGATACATATCAACATAACTATAATTCAATTGCACAAACAATTAGTCAAAACTTTTAAATACTTCAAATTATTTTTAAAGTATACGTAAATTTTTAATAAAGTAAATTTCAAACTCTTGATGAAATATATTCAATAAAATTTTGTTTTTGCAACAAGTTCTCATGCTCGCAATTAAAACATCATAATAATAAAACAATAAATTTAGACTACGCAACAATATAATTCAACATTAACATTTTTTTAAAATAAAAAATATTAAATAGTCAATCATATTTTTAAATTTTTACATCTTATTTTTGGATTTGTATTTTATATTTTATTTCATCAAATAAATACAATTACCATTATATGTTGAAAAATAAATTGATAATCAAAGTACAAAGAGTCAAACAATTATCACATATAATAAGGAAAACAAAAATATTTTAAAAATTAAATTAGATAATTATGATAAACATAATTTTTCCTCATTTTAATTTTCCTAATTATATTTAACTATTACAAATCAATAGAGTAATATTATAAGATAACTATATTTATAATACATAAAATATTACTTATAAAACTTATAAAATTAATTAATTAATATTTACGCAACGCGCGGACCATAATCTAGTTGTTATTAAAATTTCAAGACAATGACATGTGATCAGTGGTTGAAAAGGTAATTTTCTTCCAACATATAAGAATGATGCTGCCTCACAAATAAAGGCAAAAAATGTGTGGACAAATGATGAAAAAGTCAAGGTATTTCTAAACTTCAAAGTTCAATTATAGATAAAATAGAAATAATGTCATGTGCTTTAAGTAGGTAAGAAGAATATCATAGAATAGAAGAATGTGAGATCGCCAAATAAATTTAGGATGCCTTACAAAATCACCATGAATGAAACAATCATGTCAAAGAAACAAGAATAGACATTGGAGTAAGAATATTTGAAATGAATAAAAGAGAAACTATTGAGAAAATATACGTAAGGTTAACTATCATACTAATTGAGTTACGCTCCCTTGGAAAGTACACAGTAAATGAAAGAGAGAAAAATTCTTAGGTGTCTTCCAAAAATTTGGAGACCTATGGTTACAACCATAACTGAAGCAAGAGACCTAAAAATACTAACAATCGAAGGTCTGATTGGATCTCTAAGAGTGCATGAATCAATACTTGATGAAGATAAGCCAATATGATGGCAACTTGGGAAGATTATGAATATTCATATATAGAAGAAGATGAAAAAGTAAATATGTTGTTGAGACAAAATCTCTCAAATTATTTTAATGATAACAAAATTACTTAAGAGATTATGATTGTGGTTAATGACTAATATGTGCTTTTGAGTGTATTCATATAAGAAAATAGTTTATTAATCATTAAGGCAAAAAGAAGAAAAATCTTATTCAAATATGAGGATGGAAATTGCTGAGGATGGCCTCACGAGTTGATGAATCTTCAAATCTGCACAATATGTGTCCTCACCAGAACAAATGCTTTTATTCATTAAAGAAATGCACAACAATGTCAAAGAATGAATAAATAAAAGTATTTGAAATAAAGAAGTTAGGAGGCCAAAGGAAAAGGACGAGAATAGCCAGATCTAAGACTAGAGGATGACAAACTAGGCTGATGATGGTTCAGCAACGTTGAAAGCAACCCATCAAACATGTGCAAAAGCTAAAAGCAGACCATTTATTGTGCTTGTACGAATGAATACATGAAGAAGTCAAGTTACAGAAAGGCAACAACAAACAAGCCAAAAATGGAAGACTTTACATGTTAAAAGCAGATCTGATCCTCGGACTGGAGGATGGAAGTCCTATGTAAGAGGGTGTCTCTCTCTTGTCAATATCACTCTCAAAAGTTGAAATGAACCTAGTCCTTAAATTTTTTGAAAAGATTGTAGCTCACATGGTCAAAGAAACAACCTTGCACTCTTTGAAGAAAGAGAATAGAAAAGGACATCTCAAGATCAAGTTTCAAGGAAGTTGATCTTCCTGCGCAAGGATGGCCTCTGCCAGTCCAAGAACAACTGAATGGAAGTTCTGTAATTATGATGAAAAACCTTGGATCTTTTGTAATAAATTCCAACGGTCATCAAAGAGCTTGGACTTCTATAAAAGACAATAAGCTCTTCATCATCAAACACACAACACAATTGCATAAAAAGATCAAGCGTCTTAAAGCTATCAAGAGCAACACCATCTTCTCTTCATACTTTCTTTAATTCTACACTAGATCTTTGTAAATCCTTTGAGAAAGTATTTAGAATCAATCACTCTCATATCACTCTGTAATTTCCACGTGAGATACACTTGGAAATATTTGAAATTTGATTGTAAGCTCGGTGAAGCTAAAGAATACACATTTTGTAATCATCCTCAGCGAGAGGTTGATCTGGTTGAACATTAGTAAAATCTCACAAGGGTGTAAGGATTGGACGTAGCCATCTTTGGGTGAACCAGTATAAAAATTGTGTGTGTCTCTCTCATATTTTTCTCTCACTCTTTTGCTCAACTCAAAACTGAAGGTTTGAAAACCCATCCTCGGGCTTACCATCCTCAGTGAGAGGATAGTTTTAAAAACACTTGAAAATTATTTTTAACAGCAAAATCCCTATTCAACCTCCCTTCTAGTGATATTTAACTACATCATATGTACTTAATGGAAAATTCAAAAGATGATGAGGTAATTATATATAATTCCCGCTCATTATGTGAACAAATGAAAAATGAATTTGACGGTGTTCTATATGACTCAACCTTTTTATCTCAAAAATGTTGTTCCTTGAAAGAACAACTTCACAAAATAAATGAGAAGAATGAGAAGGTTAAAATGCAAATGATAATCTACAAAACATCCTTCTTAGTCTGCATGATTCTTATTACAAGATGTCTTAAAGAAAACAAAACTTGAATATCAAGCCAAACTCTCTCCTAGAACATTATGATGTTCTAGTGGATTATTTTTGTTGCTAAAAACAAAAATAAAAGAATTAAAAAAAGATCTATGGGATCTCAAATTAGAATATTTAATAAAGTTAAATTAGATTTTAATATTTCACAAAAATAAAAAATTTCATGATTTTTTTGTTTTGCTTTAAAAGTAGATAAAGATGAGGACAAAATGTTCTATAATAATATGGACATCTTGAACCTACTTGCTTTTACAAGAAAAAATCTGAAAGGTCAAAATAATTTTATAATATTTTTAGGAAACTTTTCATCACACCATATTTGAACATTCTAATCATTCTAGATTAGCATGTTCTTACAAGGTAAAATGAGAAAGAAAGACATATATGTTCATATTGCAGTAAACTTGGACTTTCAAAAAACTTATGTTATCTAAAAGAAAAACATTAATTCTCAAGGACCCAAACTACAATGGGTACCTAAGAAGTCACTAACTCCAAATGCAGGTATACTCTCAAGTCGTAAAGAAAAAATCATGTTGCTTAGACAATGATTTTTCAAGACATATGATTGGAGATAAGAAATGCTTTCTCTCATTCCAAAAAAAAGATAAAAGATTTGTCACTTTTGGAAACAATGATAAAGCACAAACCAAGGTACATGTATCATAGGTAAAGATAATTCTATAAAAATTGAAGATGTTCAATATATTAAAGGATTGAGACATAATCTACTTAGCATAAATCAATTATTTGATAGTGGATTTGAAGTTTCCTTTAAACCTGAAAAGTGTGAACTAAAACTAATTTCCTCTGGAAAATATCTTTTACTAGACTTAGAAGGAAAAATCTTTATATTTTTATACGTAGAAGAACTACCATCATAATCTTGTTTTATGTCTATTTGAAAAAGATAAATGAATTTGACATAAACAAATTGGTCATGTAAGTTAGATCTTGTGCGAGGTTTTCCAAAAATAAACTTTGAAAAAGATAAAGTTTGTGAAGCCTGTGTAAAAGGAAAACAAGTAAAAAGTAGTTTTCATTCAATAGATACATTTGATATTGGTCTTGGTCTTAGTTTTGATATATAAATTGTGACAAGAGGTGACTTAAAGTTTAAATTTAATTTAATTGTAATTTTAGTCTTTCTATTTTATTAGTTTTTAATTTTAATTATTTTATTTCAAAATATAATAATTTTAATTTCTATTATATTTTTTAACTATAAAAATAATAATTTTACGTATTTTAAATGACATGATATAATATTTTATTATATAATACCATTTAAATAAATTAATTATTTTTGTTGTTGTTAGTTTAATTATAAAAATATATCATTTTTTAAATTTAAACTAAAGTTTTGAGAGTGTCTTATAGAAATTTTATGGATATTAATCGGTACATCGTTATGTCACATATCATGTCGTTTAAAATACATTATATCATGATTTTTTAGTTTAAATTTTTTATAAATAAAAAAAAATTGTTAAATTTTAAAATAGAAACACCAATTTAAAAAATTGATAAAAACAAGAGTACTAAAAGTGCAATTAAAACCAATAGTTACTTATGTAAACTAAACTTTACTCATTTCTAATAGTTACAAGCAATTGCAAGTCTCTTCAAATAAAAATTCCAATATTTTTATTATTAACAAGTATTTTTAGAACACTCATCATATGTACTTAATATTAAGAATTTAATAAAAGCAATTGAAGGAATCTTAAAGTTAAGAGCTTTTTTTTGACAGCTCTAACATCTTTCATCATGCAATTTATTTCATGTCGTGCATCCACAACATACAATTTATTTCATGTCGTGCATCCACAAGTTATGATCAACAGAAACTATAAAACTATAAGAAATACTATTTTTGTAATTTTTTTAAATGGTATGATTTTAGTGAGGAAAAAAAAAAGGCTGAATCGGATACCTCACTGTTAAACAATTATTGTTGTAGTATTTACCATTTCTGTCACCTTTCCTTCTTGCTGATTAAGTTATAATCCAAAGTCGTTTCACGGTTCACCAACGCACTAACCTAGTGGGACCCACCTATACATAAAAAGAAAGTAACGCCGTTTTTAGCGTTGATTGATTCCATGAAAAATCATTTGCTTCTTCTTCACTTCAAATTCCACACTATAATAGTGTTGACACATTTGTTGCGTCTTCTAATCGCCTCCGATTCATCGATTCCCTGCGATTATTGGATCTGATGGGTAGCATCGAAGAAGCGGTATCGGTTACAGAAGAAGACACTGTTTACGTTGCGGTGGGAAATAACCCAAAGAAGACTCAACTATTATTGCATTGGACAACTCAAAAATTCACAGGGAACAAAATTTGCCTTCTTCACATTCACCCACCGGACCATCTAAATTCGTTGAGTGAGACTCTCTTCAATTCTCACACTTTTTTACTTCGTGTTTTTAATCTTTTTTCTCTCTTTCTTTTCTGGAAATTCTCATGATCATCAAAACTGTTAGCATTTAATGGAAACTTTGTTGTTTGGTGGTGCTTTAATTAATTAATAATTAGTTAATTATTTTGAGTTTTGCTTGTTGGGTTGAATGGTTGCGAAGGTAGGATTTAGTTTTTGGTTGGTCTATTTGTTTCCCTTTTTGTTTGAATTAAAATTCCTTAGATTTGTCCGGTTAAGCACATTTGGAATCTGCAGCCAGTAAGGACATTGATATGCATGGATTTAAGTTCGAACTCGGGATTTTCCACTTCTCCACACTTATGGTGGGTGAGTCTAGCCACTAGGCTATTTGACAACAACAAAATTCCCAAGACCTTGGTGAAGAAGAAAGGAAGATTGACTATAGTAATGTTATTGAATTGAACTCTTGGTAGGCGAAGCTCAGAAGACAAGTATTGGATTATGCTGTTTTTCTTTTACCGCAATAGTAATTGATCAAGTAAATGATGGAACTGGCATTGAAATTGAATGGAATCATTTTGACTTGTGATTAGTTTGTCATGGTTTCAGAGTATGCACGTAAGAGTATCATTATCAATGAGTTGAATGGAGAAAGCACTTGAAATTTAGGTTTCATTTGATAAAAAAGATGAACTTCAAGCCTGACTCTTGTGTACTTAAATGAACCAAGTTTAAAGCTTTGATTTGGACTTGCTAAAAAATGCCGAGTTTCAGCTCAACTTACGTGCATAGCTGATCTATATGCTCTATTTTGGTTCTGGTTTTGGATTTTATTTCTGATTTTGACATAGCTGATCTAGCTAGTAATGAACCTGTTCCTGGAATCATCATTTTCGGTAGATTAGCTTAGGCCTTATCTTGTAGCTTGGTAATATTTAATGAAGTACCCTTTTTCGTTTTATTTTGTCCCGTGTAAAGCAGACACAAATCTCTCTGGATATGAACCTAAAGACCATGAAATCAGCGCATTCCAGGAGCATGGTAGTCAAACAGTACATGAACTCCTAGACCAATACATTCTCCCTCTGGTCTCAGCAGGGGTATGATCTTTTTATGATTTTTTCACTTGTATTGACTATATACTAAGATGAAACTGTTATCTGCTAGCACTGAATCTGTAGTCTAAGTAACCGTATCTGTTTTAGGTTAAAGTCCAATTTACTCCTTCCATCTTAGGATTAGGGTCATGTGCATTTTAGTCCTTAAACATTAAAAATGTGCAACAACACATACTTTAAAACATTTCACTTCAGTCATTCCATCTAAGTTCCATCAAACACAAAGAGAAATTGTCATGCTCAAACAACTAAGACCATTTTTTCTGATTATTTTCTTTGATGTGGACATTCCAATATACCTTCTCCAATTTCTGTTCAATGCTGATGGAAAATTAGTCCGAATGACTTGGGATCATATTGAGTTTTTTTAAAGTTTGAGAACCAAAATGCACATGTGACTAAATTGAAGGGGGAAAATTGAGCCTTTTTCATTATTATAAGTACAACTAAATATAACAATAGAGTAGTAACTACTTTCTCCCAAGATGCTTAGTATCTTTGAATTTTAATTAAATTTTAACAGTTTAAAATGTTGGTTTCCCTCTTTAGTAACTACTTCTTGAAGAGGTCTAGACTTTGTGTACATTACCTAACGCACATGTTTGTAGGTACATGCCTCTAAATTGTTGATTGAGAAGGACAATATTGAGAAAGGGATCATAGAAGCTATTGCTCAACACAATATTAGATGTCTTGTAATGGGAGCAGCTTTAGACAGACATAAGTTGGGGTGCCAATTCCAAACCTCATGTTGCTTTTTATTTTATTTCTCATTGGTTTGGTTTCTTTTTTCCTTTTCCTCATTTGTATAACTGGGCCTAGACAATCTCCATGCATACAGGGATTTCCATTTTACATATCCCTAAACATGAGATAGCTATCCCGCATTATAGTTTTTTTTTTATCTATGCATTGATGTGTTGGTACAGGCTTACTGGTTTTCGAAAAAAATTGGGCTAGAAATTACTGGTCAACCACAGGATATTGCAAAGGAACTACACTCATTTTTATAATGACCCAAGTATATAGTTACTATGTAAAATGAGAGTAAAATTGCTTATTTCTGTATGCTTAAAAGTTAAAACACAATTTACTTCCTGAGTTTTCTTTTGAGTCTGACTTAAAGTTGTGTCAGTCGTAGTCTCTTACACAAATTACAGAATTGTAGTGCTTGGAATTGCAGCAAACTGTCGAGAAAAGCTATTTATGTACGTGAACAAGCATCGCTGTCCTGTAATATTTTGTTCATTTGCAAGGGAAACCTCACACGATCTAGGTAAAAATGTAAATAAAATAGGATTTACACTGTATTTATGTGGTTTTAATGTCTGATGTTGATGAAGTGGACTGCATGAGCGTCTTTGCCAATATATTCGTAGCAGTATATAGAAGAATGATTTGTTAAGAAACAACATTACATGAAATGGGAGCTTTAATCCAATAGTATGGTGAAAAAAGTCATTCTATGGAAAGTTATGGAATAGTTTAAGATCCATTTTATTTTACCCGAACATCGTCAAATTTATCTATATGCTGTAGAAGAATGTTGAAGAGCATGTATAGAGTGACAGAGAACACATAAGCTTTATACAATATTCTGTAATGTTGGTAATAGCTTTTTTAAGCTAATAATAATAATAATATGTGATGGTCTCCTCCACTTATGACTTGTGAACAATAAAACAGGGTAGATAGTGAAGACACAATTGAAGAGACTGCCCCTGTATTGTTGATGCTTGACTCAAATAAGGAAGTGAAACAATCTCAAAAGGCTAAATCAAAAATAATTCCTGATGTATTGAAATATTTAGGTATTGTTGCTGAATGTTTCTTTTCTCCTCTCTTTCCTTTTTGTTAACTTAAAAATGGCATAGGGGAGTAACTTGTGAAATGGTTGTGCAGATCCTGGTGATATGGAAGAGACTAAAAATGTCAATTCTCACAGTTCTTTAAATGCAGAGTGGTCCTTTAACAGTGTTACTGACAGGACAAAGTTGTCAGATTTTCCTATTCATGAGGTGAGAGGTGATTGATCTCCTTCAACCTTGTTGCACAAGTTTCTACTATTTTACGGTTGCTGCCACTATTTTGTGGTAGGATACTTTTTTGATCTGTGACTTCCTGCGCTTGAAAGAATATTTTGGTCAAAGTCATGGTTTCTTATGAATAAGATTGGTACATTGGCTGTTCTACTGTCTCTGGTTCATTTTCTATTTTAACCTTAGGTTTATACTTAATTTCAAAGCATAAAGATTTGTTGAATAAACATTTTCCTCAAACTTCAGGCTAAACCATCAGACACAATACCTTTATCACCAGCATCCTTACTACCATGATGTTATGTACATGAAACATTTGTTGAAAACATGAGCCTGAATATCAATTGTAAAGGATTGTCAGTTTAATGTGGCAAATGTATGTGTTTGGACTTCGATGAACATGCACGCATGGATATGTATAATAAATGTGCTTTATGAATCACTATATGATTATGGATGAACTAAATTGATTCCTTTTGTCCGCTGAAACTTCAACTTAAATTTCGACAGAATGATGAAACATTACAAAACTGGCGTGCTAAGGAGATATGTAGAAAAAAAGAAGTTGAAGAACAATTGGCAAGGGAAAAGAAAGATGTACAACAAATGAAGAATCAGCGAGATAAAATAATGTGTGAGTTGCAGATGGTCCGAGACCAAAGTTCAGATCTTAGAAACCAATTGTTTGAGTCCAAGTGTACGGTAACCGAGTTGGAAGAGAAGATTATATCAGCTGTGGGCCTTTTGATAAGTTTCAAGGAAAAACGAGATAAGCTAAGGACAGAGCATGCAAATGCAGTTAGGAAAGTTGAAGTGCTCAAAAAAATTGAAGAAGTGGATACTACATCCTCTTACGAGGTAGAATTCCCTGCATTTTCTTTCATGGAGATCAATGAGGCAACTCATGATTTTGACCAATCTTGGAAAATTGGAGAGGGAAGGTACGGAAGTGTTTACAAGGGTCTGCTTCGCAACATGCTTGTTGCCATAAAAATGCTACCCTCTTATGGTTGTCAGAGCCAATTGGAATTCCAGCATCAGGTAATTTTATATTATCTTTTTATAGTGGCTGCATGGGTTCTGAAAATTAGAGTCAGTCCATGCTGGTTAAAGAACCCCAAAAAATGTCAGAATGGGTTGTGATTTTCACTTGATCAGTACCTATCAACACTATTTCCAAAGTATTGTACTATGTAATTCCAATTTTTGCTACACGTGGTTAACTTTCTGAATATGTTTTGATGATTTTATGTATTGAGAGTTAGAAATTGCCGACATAGTGAATTTATGACTTTAATTTATTTTAAAGGACCGACTATGAGTCTGAGATCTATTTACCTTCACTTTGTAGCTGGGTCTAATTGTTTCCTCGTATCTGTTTAAAATGTTTTAAAAAATTTGTATTCTAAAAGTCATATCCTCTGATCTAAAATATCTATCGTAAAAAAATCCTGATTTAATGAATGTCAGATTCTTCTTCCATGAGGAACTCACAGTTTTATTTTACTGCTGCCATGTCATTGGTTGAATTTCAGGTAGAGGTTTTAAGTAGAGTAAGACATCCAAACCTATTAACACTAATTGGAAGCTGTGCAGAATCTAAGTCACTTGTGTATGAATACCTTAACAATGGTAGCCTTGAAAGCCATATTGCCTGCAAAGATAAGACTCCACTTCCATGGCAAATTCGAATATCCATTTCTACCAACATATGCTCTGCTCTAATCTTCCTTCACTCCAGTGAGCCTTGTATTGTCCATGGGAATTTGAAGCCTAGTAAGGTTCTCCTTGATGCTAACTTTGTTGCCAAACTTGGTGACTTGGGGATTCATTCTTTTGTCCAGCATAGTGTGGATTCAGCGGACAACACAAACCCAGTAGTATGTCACAACTCGCATAACTATTTGGCGTATGTGGATCCAGAATATCTTGTCACTGGTAAAGCTACACCAGAGTCAGATGTGTATTCATTCGGAATCATACTGTTACAACTTCTAACTGGAAGACCACTTTCGGGGCTAGTTAGAGATGTGAGATGTGCATTGGAAAAGGAAAATCTTAAAACTGTGCTGGACTCTTCAGCTGGTGAATGGCCACTTGATCAAACCAAACAACTTGCATATTTAGCACTGAGGTGTTGTGAGAAGAGTTGGCTGAACCGGCCAGATCTTGCGTCGGAAGTCTGGAGTATTCTTAAACCATTCAGAACTATTTGCATAGACAGGAGACAAGAGTTGACTTCTAAGAAACTTCAACGCGCTCCTTCTCATTTTGTATGCCCCATTGTCCAGGTGAAGATCATAATTTGTTTATCAAAGCATTTTGTATTTTTCTTTTAGGTGTGGGTGGGAAATAATGTAAGATGAACATTTAAATCCTTTCCTGTTAACGATAATCATGTCGGTTGTTTTTTGTTTTACAGGAAGTTATGGAAGATCCATACATAGCAGCAGATGGGTTTACATATGAAGAAGAGGCAATAAGGGGATGGTTGGAAAGTGGTCACAACACATCCCCTATGACAAACCTTAAGCTTGAACACACAAATTTGGTACCTAATTATGCACTACATAATGCCATTCAGGAGTGGCAGCAACAGTGAATATTTTCCATTATAATTGCACATATACTCATGTAAATTACATTTATCTTGAAAATAGATCTTCTCAGGTGAGCAAGTAAAAGTGTATACACTCTTGAATATTAGCCAGTTGAGATAAATGAAGGTTATATACACTATTACTTGCTCACTTTGGAGATAATTTTACGAGTAGCAATGTATGTTCCGTAGAAAGGAGGAAATAGAGGGGAGGATAATTTTTAACGAAACCTTCTCCTTGTTTGGGTTGGGATCTTTCTAAAATGAGGGATTATAATGTAATTTTCAAGATCCCCCTTTCATTTTTATCAAAATTATAGAAATTGAAGTTCTCATTGTCAAAAAAATAAATAAATTGAAGTTCTCCACATTTGATGAATGTATGAAGATTCTAAACATGTAAACCATGTGTTTGGTTCTGCATGATTTTGAGGTGTATAACCTAGATTTTAACATCTTTTCGGTTCCTTTCCCCTTTAATTTGAGCGAAGTAAAATTGTTGAACTTCAAATTTACATTCGCTGTATTCACGAGATTTATGATTTTTTTTCTTCTTCCTGATTTTATTAAATATAGTGATTGCATTTTGTAACTCAATTTATAGGTTTCATTTGAAAGTCCGTAGCTAGAAGTTAACTACTAACAATTAGGTAAAGTTAGTTGATATAATTGATACGTAATAACTATAAGGCATTTCTAATCTATTTATAATACAAATTCCATAAAATGTAACTTTTTAGAAGAATGCTTATATTACTTTTAGTATGTTTGTTTGTTTTTTAAAGTATTGACTATTTTTAGGAATTTTGATATTAATTTATTTAAAAATAAGAACAAAAAGAAATAAATTAATATATATCTTCTTGGCTGAATTGGATAATGGACATTTCGATTTTGATGTATAATGTCTATTTCAGATTGGAATTCTTTTGGAGAACTTCTTTTCCCATCTTCCAAAGTTGCTTCAAAAGTTCACATAAAAAAAATATTTTTTATGCGGTTTGAAAATATACTTCTAAATAACATCATTATTTTTGAATAAAAAAATCACAATATTTTAGTGGTTATTCATCCACTCTTAATATTTATTCAAAATGTATATAAAAAAAATTATTAAATTAGAGTTTCTAATAACATCGTTATTCCTATTTTTACTATCCAATTAGAGCACTTCCTAAAGACCATCGGCCCAATATTTTTATAAATAAGGTCTCAATTCATTTTAGTGGACAATGTCAAGGCCCATCCCACTTTTTATTGACCAAAAAAAGATTCCACAAAAATATACATGCCCGCACCCCTTGGAAAGTAGTTGTGTGACCAACTGACAGCAAAACGTACTGGCACATGAGAGCGTCGCTTGAAAATCTACATTTATTTTTTCTTTAAAAAGTAATTAATTAATGATTTTATTTTCACAAATTTCTTTTTATGTTATTGCAGCAGCTGTTTCTTGTTAGAAACGTTTTTCGCCCTACTACTTCTATAACAGGGTTCTCTCCTCAACGCCATTTTTTTCGATCATTTTCGTTCTTCCCTTATTTTCTTTCAATCTCTGCTGCCGCTTTCAATTATTTTCGGATCCTCAGTTTATATCTCCTGCCTCCATACCGATCTCTTCCTCGTTCTCGTCTCTCCTCTCTCGTACGTGATCTGATATGATTCTACTTCACTTTCTCTTACTTGATCTGGATCACGCTATACCAGATTGTTCTATTGCATTTTATTTTATAAAAATCAATTTATCTTTCAGTTTTTTTGTATATTTTTTAGGATGTAGATAGATTTCTATTTTTATTTTTATTCTAATATGTATTTGAAATATCATGTTTACTGTGATCTATTATTGTGTTTATTTTAGTGAATCGAAAATTAATCGACAATGTTTTGCCTTATTTCCAATGGAGAATGCAAGAATCTGATGGACTCTTTTCTTCTAATAATTAGATTTAACATCATTGGAGTTTAGTTTCTACATCGATCTATTTCACTCTTGTTGAGTTTTGATACGTTTTTAATTTTCTCGCAAATTTGATGTGTTGATAGATTCAATGTTCAACTTTATTTGATCGCATGGCAAATATTAAAAATTAAAAGTTAAAATTAAAATTAAAATCTGTTAGTTTTGGCATGAGTCCAGCAATTAGCAGCATTTTGCACACAATTATGCCCTGACATTTTTTTTGGTTAATTTGAAATTAAACTTTGTTGACATTGTGTAATTTCCGTCTTTCTCATTCATGTGATTTTAAATTTTACTTCAATTTTTTATTCTTACTATTTTTTACTTTGTGCAGTGGAATCTTGAAAAGTTTATTGGTAAGCTTTTGGCTGAATAGATGCCAGTTGCAAAACTTACTGCCCCGGGTACTTCCAATTTTACTAAAACTGAAGATGGAAATGATTCTTTGGACACCATAATCAGACAAGCAATTGGAAAAGAATCTTTGCTTTCCTTCCCTAGGACTGGTGACAGGCCAGGACAGTGGATTCAATTATTTCATGCTTTAGAACAGCAGCAAGGTAACATTTAACTTTTCTTTTGGGTAATGGAAATGTATTAGGAATAAGAAATGTGATTAGCCTTCCTTAATCAGTAAAATTAAAATAATTGGAAAAAATATAGCAATTGGTAATCTGTGGAATACAGTTGCATTTGTAACTGACGTATACAAAGCTAGCAGAATTATATGTAAAATGCATCACAAACATGCTTTTAACCTGGTCACTGATGCATCTGATTCTAAACCCAAATTTTCTGATAAAACTTTTTGATTCGTTTAGCAGATGTTCAAGGGTGGCCTTTGTTCTCTCCTGCAAAGGTTCAGATGTATAAGTGTGACAAGTGTTCCGGGGAGTTTTGCTCTCCTATTAATTATAGAAGGCATAAACGTATACACCGTCGATTGAAAAAGCTTGATAAGGTTATCTTTATATCTCATAAGTGGAAGCAATTATATCCCACATTGTTGTTCGTCGTTCATGCTTTTGCTTCTAGTGTGTTTTTCATGTTTCTTTCTTTTTCAAGTCATCCTCAATTTTACCTAATGCCTCTTATATATTGTAGGACTCTAAGAAAAGTAGGGATCTTTTAGCGGCGTATTGGGATAAGGTATCTTTCATCGTAGTGAACTTTACATGCAAGAAGAATAAATCTTGTTGTAATGTGCTATTTTTTTCATAATTTGTGCAGCTCTCTGTAGAAGAGGCAAAGGAAGTTGTGTCATTTGACAATGTGATGCTGGGGGTAAAACCTTTTTGCTCCTTACTTTGCTAGTTTATTTCTATATGGAGTTATTTTAATGTGGTTTGCCTTGCACACCTTATGGTGATTGATTTGTCAAAAAGCTATGATTAGCAGAAATGAAAGTGTGGGAGGTCGAGTCACAGAGGCCTCTCATACTTTGTTCTTTAATACACTTCTTCACATACTCACTTTATTCTTTCACACTCTTTTGTTTATGCTATACTTTCTTGTATCATATTTTGTTTAACTGTCTTAGTTCTTTCTAACTGCCATGTTGGATCTGAAAACCATCCTACGTTTGTTGAAAGATTGAAAGTGTCTTTTCAATGTGAATATGATTTTTAAACATGTTTCCCATCATTCTTATCTGGAAATTTTATTAATCGTATACATCTACTTTTGAAATGGAGAGTTTATCAAAGATGGGCTACAGATACGAAGTCTTAGGAGTCTCTTGCTCTTCCCCTTTTTCAACTCTTGTTGTTTTCTAGTTATACTTTTTTTCCTAACTAATCTTAATATTTTGTATTCTTGTCTTACCTCCAATGAAAATGCTTTCCAGGAGGTTCCAGGGTCTTCAATTTTACAAGCTCTCCCAACTCTTAGAACACAACAAGGATTTTCTTCTCTTCCACAACATTATCTCAGGGCTGGTTTTGCACTTTTGGTAAGAAATATTGATAATTGATGTCTTACTTATCAACTATTAATTATGGTTAGTTTTTGTTGGATACATTCCTTAGGTTTAGTAATGCAATATATATTCCCATTGTTTGCAGGATATTGTTCAATCCAGGCCTTCTAGTTTTCCTATATCTTCCCAGAAATTGTTCAGTATTCTTGATGATTGCAGTGAAAAAACATTTTTATGTGGAACAGCAGAATCAATGCATCGACACGTTTTTGATGGAGAGTCTGGAAAGATTGGTCTTGAACCAAAAAACCTAGTTGCTTGCACAAGTTTCTTGCTAGAGCAGAAATTGGTAATGATGTAATTATGGCTCTAAGTTTTTTAAAATGGTTTTGAACTTGCATGTTTTCCACCAATGACTGTCTTCGAAATTACGACTTTCATTCTTTAATACAGTTAACATAACTACTACCAGAACAATAGTTTTATCATTAGAAGTATTATTTTGTGATTACCATATTAGATCAAGATTAAACTTTCCATATATTTGAGTAGAAAGAAATAACACTAAATCACAAAAAGTTATTCTAGGAAAAACTAACCATGTTTAGAACTTTCTAACATTTTGAAATTTTAAGCTAAAAGATATGGTGGTTTGTCGCAAGCATTTGGAAAATTTGTATAATTGTAATTAGATGATAAAATTAAAGTGTTTTGCACATTTAAGCACTGTTGTCAACATGATACCGCGTTTCTAAATTGTATCACATTCAAAGTTAATATCGAAAGATGCAATTTTCAATTTAGTAATTTTAGTTTAATTCTTGGCTTGTGTTGTACATATTACATGCTTGTACATTAGGGGCATGTCTGTCACTGGGGTCGACGTTGATCGTGTTACTTTGGCATGTTATGCAATTCTTCATCACGAATACTTTTCTTTCAAATCCTTTATCTTATTTCTCGAGTTTTATTATTTTGTTACTACATGCATTCTATCCGAAACATCTATTATTGCAAGTAAGTAATATGTAAAATATCCTTTAAGTCAAAAATTAAATTATTAAATTTGAAGTTGCGCATTTTGATATTAAATTTGGATGCGACATACAGAAGCACAGCATCATGTTGACATTTTAAAATATTGCTTAAATGTGCAAAACCAGTATCTATGTACTTTAATTTTCTCATCTAATTTTCTACAATGCAAATATTTCAAATGCTCACTGCAAACCACTGTATTTTCCTATAAAGTTGCTGCAAAATATTATAAAGTTCTAATCATTGACCTAGGTAGAATAGACTTGAGATTTAGTGTTATTTCCTTCTACTCAAATATATGGGAGGTTGAATTTGATTCTAATATGTTAATCGCGGAATAATATTTCTTATGATAAAACTATTGTTCCAATGGAAGTCACATTCATAATTGTGTTAAAGAATGAAAGTCAGAATTTCGAAATTATTAAGTCACTTTCATTCAATGGTCACCAATTCTTGCCTAACTACCGTCTCCTTGGTGGAAAACACACTCAACCATTTTTGCCCAACTTCAAAATCTTTATCTATTGCAATAAAAATATTTTCTTCGCTCTCATATGTTGCATTCAGTACTTCCGTGTTAATGATGTATTTCTTGTGCATTGTCTAAGAAGATTGAATAGACCATCACCAGGATATCCTCGAGATGCAAATAAATCTTGCATGATAATTAAATTATTAACCAATAGCATTGGATGTAGAGTTTGTTATTTTATAGTTTTTTGGGTATGTGTAAGTTAGGTTTATATCAAACCTGAGCATAATATTGTGTGAGGGGCATCTTAGACTACGCCATTCAAGAGACTTCACCAAATAACACAAACTTTTAGGAGTACGGGGCCACTGTACAAATTCATTCTTCATTTATAGCTACTATCAGCTATGAACAAACAGTTATTCAACTAGATTTCCATTCTCTATGATTGGTACAATGGTTGAAGATTAGTTCTCATTATCACTATTTTCTTTGGCTTCTTCACGGGAAAGTTGTACATATATTGAGTTTACATATGTAGACATGTTTGCGGGTGCCATTTTCGACCACACAAAGGGGAGAAATGAGTTGAAAGGGAAAATTAATTTGGAATATTATAATATTTCCACATCTAAGGGTTTCTAAATACTTATATTATTCCAATCATGTTCTCTTTTTAGGAAATATCAGTTAACACATAAATCCAGCACATATCATGTGATTTGATTTTGAAGGAAAAAATGTACTAGTGGAACCTAAGTTCATAGCGTATCCTCTATGTGCATATTATAATATTTCCACATCTAAGGGTTTCTAAATACTTATATTATTCCAATCATGTTCTCTTTTTAGGAAATATCAGTTAACACATAAATCCAGCACATATCATGTGATTTGATTTTGAAGGAAAAAATGTACTAGTGGAACCTAAGTTCATATATGTGCATATTCAAACATCAAACTTGATTCTATTCAAGTAATTTTTAACTACAGTTGTGATGAAATGTGAATTTCCTCTCACATAGGTAAAGGAGTGGCTCGCAGACAAGGAAGCTGAAGCATTGAGATGCCAGAAGCTGCTGGTGGAGGAGGAGGAAGCTGCACAGAGAAGGTACATTTAATGCTATAATCAGTTTGTTCTTAAATTTAGGACTTGGAGTGGAGCTTGAATGTAAACTTTTTTGAATTTTTAATATAATATTTGAACAACTGCAGCTAAAAAAACAAAACCTAAAGAAACAAGTTCTCAATTGAGAGAAACAAGTTTGCAATTGATAAACAAGAATCAGGTTGTAAGAATGATGGATTATAAGTAAACACATATGTAGTGTATGGTTTTGGCAATTGACCATCTCAACTCCACAGGCAGAACTTCACTATGCAACAACTTTCACCAAGTATACCTGCTGTTCTGCTCACCAGTTTTATTAGCACGTCTAGAATAGACTTAAAATTGTCTCATGATTCCTATGCATGGCTTACATTTTCATTTTCTTTAAATTCATCTTAATTTTCTATGTACTTTTTAAGTTTTTTTTTATCGTGCTATTATAAATGAATCATACTGCATTTTTTAATTACTTAGGTAATTGGTAAAATAATAACTGTTCTTTACCTTGTTCATTTAGCAAAGTCTAAAGGTACTTGAGATGTTTGTCAAAATGTACTTCCTTGAGAATTAGGCATGTATAGGTAATATTTTATTTGTTTTTTATTGTTCCCTTTATTTACAGACAAGCTGCAATTTTGGAAAGAAAACGCCAGAAAAAGCTTAGACAGAAAGAACAGAAGGCAAGGGAACGACTTGCAAATGGCACAGAGATTAAAGGGAATATTAGCAGCACAGGAGAGGATGTATCACAAGAGGAATCAACTTCGGCTGCATGTGAGTTTGAAGCACATAGGGTGGATGTATCGGCAGATCATGCTTCTTCGCTTCATGTAACTTCTCACTGCCCAGACACTGATGAATATGTCGACGGGGATACACAATCAGGATATGATTGTGACACCGATCAGAATGTGGAGCGGCAGACTTCACAAAGGGATGCACAGTCAGGTTATGATTGTGACATTGATCGGAATTTAGAGAGACAGACACCACATGGACATAATCCTCGGCGAACAATGGCTGCTAGACGGCAAGGGTTGCCTAAGTCACAACGTACTATTGCCAATGGTTTGTATGCAAGCCAGAACTCTCAAAAGTCGAAGTTTGGTGTCAATCCAAAATATGGAACCAACCGTGATCAAAGAGCAGCTCCTATAGTTAATGGGGGTAAAGTTTGGAGCCGGAAGCCTAAACCAGAAACAGAAGCAGTGGTTATAAAAACTAGACTGGATAAAGAACCGGACAAAATTAAGAATCAAGAAGTTTTGATAGGATCTGTATCTGTTTCACTGGCCAATTGCAGTCAGTCAGAGGGTAATCTTGTCACTTCTCAAGTGAACAACTTAATAGAGAATTTATCTGACCAAAATATTGCTCAGGAAAAGCCAATGAAACCTGACTCCGGTCAGGGTGGCAACAATCGGTCAAGAGTTAAGCTTTGGAGGCCGGTTAGCCAGCAAGGAACTAAAAATCCACCACCACTTCAAAGTGTTGGGACGACAGAAGTTGATGTAGTTCATGGAAAAGATGATCAAAAGTTGTCAGTTCCAAGTGTTAAAGTGAATTCAGAAAGCCTTCGGTTGTCCAGCCTTACTGCAAAAGCCTTTCTTGCACAAAGTAAACTTTACCAACTTAAACCTAATATTTTTCTTCTATTGTATGTATCATTGAAAGTATGCTTGGCTCTTTGTCTTTAATTTCGTTGACCGAGTCACCAACATTCTCATGCAGGATGGAAAGAAGCAATATCGTCGCATCACGTGGAGTTAGTTATTTCTCCTGATTCTGAACCTCGTGGATTCCAGCCAGTCCAGGACTGCGAACAAGCATCATGTCAGTCTTCTTCTAATACGGAGAGATGCAGCATTGTTGCAAATACAGAGAACTGGTTGCCGCCTGCATCATCCAGAGTTGCTAAATCCAAACCCAGAGTGAAGCCCGAGAAGGGAATCAAGATAAAGTACATTCCAAAACTAAAAGTTGCAGCTTAAACAGAAGAAACAAAGGAAATAGTTGATTTTTTTTTTTTTTTGAAACAGATATGCTCAATTTGATTTATCGCCAATTAATTTATTATCAGAGGTTCCAGTTTTACCGATGGTCTTCTGTCAGAAAATTGAAGGTAGATTTTGCCGGAAAGTATTTTTGTGTTCCGTCCTTTTCCTTCAAACAGTCTCTCGAAGGGGATTGTGCATTAAGTTTTTTTTCTTCTTTTTTTTCTCATGACATTTGTTTACTGAAATTGTGTAATAAATTTTTCTGTTGTAAAAGAGTGTCATTTTTTAATAGGAAAAAAAAAGATGTCTTCCCCTCCATTTGGTATGTATTGTCGAATTTCTCAGTTCTCTATTGCTGAGATTACCTGTGCATTTCCCTTCACTTTCTTCTCTACTGTGTCTAGCTTTTAAACATGTCAACAGATAGTACGGGGACTCAAGGTTGTTTGCAGTCACAATCCTACAATCTCAGCAGCTACTTTAAAAGTAGAGTTGTTTACCTAGAAACTTGTGAAATATTGCTGAAATTGAGTGTTCCGTCCTTTTTCCTTCAAATGGTCTCATAGGGGATTGTGCATCAAGAATGCTTTGTCTCACTAGTAATGGATTAATTATCTAGCTAGGTTTTATCGTGTCCCTATGCTATCCCTTTCAAATTAATATGATTTTTGTTTTTATTTTAAACATGCACTAAGTTTATGGCAATAATATATTGACATGAGCTTGTGTTCTTGGTCGTTGGTAGTCACAATATTATTAATATCTACAAAATATCGTGGGATCAATCATGCACTTCGAACATTATTTATAAAAGATTTGAATCAGTAATTAAAATATATATTAGCATTTAAATTGAACAAATTATTTCATTATGAAAAAAATTTATAAATTGTTTTAACTTGAGTCATTCATATGTTGCATAAAACTACAATATGATATAATCAATTTTAATGTTTTTAACCATTAATGTATCTTTATTTATTTTCCGTGCCTTCAACTTTATTAAATGCATGTGAATTGTCGGACATATGTCATTCGATTGATCCGTAATGGATATGACAACACACCTAAGAGCATCTCTAATGGTGATGCTAAACTCACAAGTTTATATTATTAAATATGATCAACTACTAATAAATAATATATTTATTATTATTCGTAGATTAATTTTTTTTTTTTAAAAGTAAATGAAAGTATCGTTTTTTTTTTGAAAGAATGATATGACAGTTTGACACATCTCTAATGATCTCGTTAAAAATTGAATTTTCTATAACTACACGGCGGGCGTATCGGAGATGTTCCAATAATAATTTGTTGTGTGTATGTGATTGTTTCCTTCATTATTTTGCTTGCTTTGCCACCCTTTATTTGCTTTTTTTCTTGAAATCAATATTTTATAGTAAAATTATATTTATTATCTCTTAATTTAATTTTATATAATAATTTATTCAGTTTTTTTTAATTTAGATTTTTATATTTTAAAATATTAATTTTACTATATTTTTTTACATAATTGCTATACCTCCAATAAATAAAATTTAAACCGAAAGTTCAACTTCATCTTTAAAGAGATATATATCTTTATCAAGTCTTGAACACATATTTACAAAGAGGCATATCTTCCTCTCAAATGATAATAATAACATCAAATTCTTAAAAAAATTTATAACTTCATTATCTTTTTCACCCCTCGTTTTCTTTCACTTATATATTTAAACCAGATAAATGGACACCAGATCAAAACAACAAAGTTGAGTTAGGTAAAATATTTTTTAAAATAAATAATATTGTATTTATTTTCTTGAACTCTCATTTTCTTTCTCTACAATTAATTCGTGATAATAGACATCACTAACGCTAAATAAAAAATAATAAATGATCCACTTTAATTATTCAATCTAAATCAACTCACTGATAAAACGAATAATAAAATTAAAAAAATCTAAAATCACTAAATAAAAAATAATAAATAAATGAATAAAGGATAAAAACACCTAAAATTTTAAGTTTCTTAAATCTATTGTGATTTGTGAGTACCGTTGTTTCGTTCTCTATTGTGGTATTCCGTTGTTTCGTTCTCTATTGTGATGATATGTATACATGACACTCGAAAGATTTTTTAAAAAAAATAAATTTTTAAGTATTAATTTGATTTTAAAAGAAAATGATTGAGCTGGCCTATTAGCCTTTATAACCTTCCCTGGTTAGGTCAAATTTAAATATTTGCAATCTCACAAAATCACAAAATAATATCAAATTAATTGTTAAAAAAAATAATGTTTAATTATAATTTTGATCTTTTTATTATTATTAATTTAGAAAATTTATCTCTCTATTTTAAAAGTCAACAATTTTTGTGTCTTATATTTTTTAATTAAAAAAACAAAATTTCGATATATTTTTAACGACATGACATACAATTCTATAATATAAAACTATATATATGCATTAATTATTATATGTCATTAATTAAATTAAAAATATTAAAAAATTGAAATTTAAGTTTTTACGTTTTATTTTAATTTCATAAATATTAATCATTCTATATCATCTTATCATATGTCACATTATTTAAAATATCTCATGTTATTATTTTTTAGTTAAAAATCATATAGAGACAAATATTATCAATTTTTAAAATAGAAATATCAATTTTGTGAATCAATTAAAATAGAGAGACTAAAATTACAATTAAATTAAAAATAATAACTTTCAAATCATTTAAAATATGTATACATAACGTAAACTGTTAAACTGTTTTAGCACAAGTGGTCTAATCGTGTATTAAAATTAAGTTAGCGTATATTTTGCACACAAAAAATTATTTGTTTTCATTTTTTTAAATAAATATATTTTTTGTCAATTTATATTTTTGGTTTAAAGATTTGGATTGGGAGAAAATGTCTAAGATAGTAATATAGGCATCACCTACAACTTAATTTAAGGCCTCTTGTCAATTATTTTTTAACAAATCTACTTCTTTTTAATAAGTCTCTTACCTGTATAATATAAAGGAAAATTTAGGAATTTTGTTTTTTTCAATTTTGTTTCCCTCTTTTTCTTTTCCCCAAAAAAACAAAACAAAACGTATCAGATGACCTAAACACCCTTGTGGGGTGCTTCTCACTTCTCCCAAAAGCGATTATCTCTCGTGCCACCTTCCGCCGCCCTTCCCCTTCGCACGAACAGGTTTATCTTCCTTGTACCTCTTCTTCCTTCTTTCTACTAATTTCATACTTTGAGCACACAAGTTTAATATGTAAAAAAAAAATTAATAATGGTTGAGTAAGAATAATTATGTTTTATTTATCATTCATTTTGTTGCAGAGTCAGACATGGATGCCACACTAAACACCCTATCCCAATCTCAATGGGATTTTAGCTGGTTACTTTCTCTACTCTATTATTATCCCATCGACTTTTTAGTTATAAACTATATTTCTTGCTTTTTAGGGTTTAGTAATTATAGGTTTCATATGAATAGTTTTGTTTCCTTCTTAGTACAAGAACTCCCCGATAAACATTTTCCGAATCCTACTAAGCAATGGTGCTAAAGGTGTTATAATAGCCTTTTGTTCAAATTCTATTGCGCTATAGGCTGTAACAAAATTGGAATTTACACAACACACAAATACAAGAGAAAATTGGAAAAACATTTGAATTTTGGTTGGTGTTTGTCACATAATTGTTGGTAGTGTTTTACCCAAACACCACTTGTTCTTTGACTTTCAAATGAAAATTGCACACTTTAAGACTTTGTAACTTTTTTTATGGTAGATAAAGATAATAAAAAATTAATCAGTTCAACATTTGAGGCAAAATAAGTAACATTGTTATTATTATTAAGAATTGTATTCTAGTAAATAAATAGTAGCAATACATGTAAAATAATTGTGAGAAGATTTTTAGAACTATAAAGATTTAGATTTGGATTGTCTGCAACAATCTCATCCATTCCTGCAATCAGCATATCGCTGGCCGTTAGATTTCAACGTAGATTTTGATATTTTTAAATCTAAATTACCGAGCTATGTTTAACTGTGTGAATGCATGAGATTGCTGATTGCAAGCAATCCAAATCCCTAATACAAGAGAAAAGCTTGTAATGAAAAGTATGAGGTTGTGTGGTGTACTGAAATTAGTACTGACAAATGACAATTGATATTAATAAAATTGGAATGACAATTGCAGTGACTTGGAAGTGGATTTTGGTTCTGAAGAGAACGCTTTTATTGTATATGCTACCTTAGCTGTCGATAAGGAGGTGACTATCTTAACTTATGAGCTTTATGAATCTTTAGAGTAGTTTCTCTCAACTAGTTTTTCTTTATTTCTATGTCTTCTGCAGTTGCAACCTGACAAAGTTAAGCGACTCATGACAGTGTCTGATGGAAAACTATCAGTGTGAGTATTCCTTTGGTGTTGGTAATTGGTTTTTGTGAACAAGTTTAAAGTCAATTGAGTAGTTCACCAAATATTTCCCCTAATGCAATAAATGTTATGATCTTAAGCTTAAGTTTTAAAATACATTGTTTAAAAAGTCAATTGATAGGAGTTTGTGTTATAATCAATTTTGGTCTGAGGTCCTATGTAAATGAATACATGAGTACTGCTTCATGTTTGGGTTAACTGCAATGAATTTTTTCATAAAATCGATTTTAATTAGAACAGTAACTAAAATTTTAAATATACCATTTGCAATAATGAAGCAAACTTTTTGTTAGTCATTAATTTCTAGCTGCCTTTTTATCTGAAAAGATTTTTTTTACTGCTGTCGTTAGTTAATTTATATTCAAGGGTATGTAGCAGTGCTGAATGTGTAGTCTTGTGTTGTTTAATTTTCTTCTCCTTTCTCCCATTGGAATCCTTTTTATGCAGGCACTTTGAGGCAACAGAAGCCAGATTTCTTCGTGCATCATACAGTGCTTTTGTAGATGTCCTTACTCTAGCAACCAAAACAATTGAAGAATTTGGTCAAATAATGGAGTTGTGACTTCTGCTTCTCTTTTAGTTTTTGGATTATTTAAGTTTACTATATAACTTCCAATATTACAATGTACTATTACTTTTCCTACGATAATTTAAGTGAAACATTTTTTTAATAGATGGAGGATTTTTCAGTGTTCAATGTTTAAGTAGCTTCGCCATTAGTCTCAACCATCTAATCTCAATCATGGAAGCTAATTGCTGTCAACGATGATTGTTCACAGATTCTTTGGAAATTTGTTTTCAATAGTTCATGTAAAAGTGATGAATGGGAAGAGAAGTTTTGCGCATCGATATTATGACAGTTTACTTGTTTATATGTCATAATGATATCATCTCAAATTTAGTATAAAGGTTTTCAAAGTTTACTTGTGTATACATAAATCAAATAAGAATGACAGTATTTTGTTGTTGTTGTCTCTCCTTCTATTGGGACCGTGCAAAAGAGACATAAATACACATTATATACATAGACCCTCAATTATATCTCATAAAATGTTTTATTTATTTATTTTTTAAATATATATTTTCGACTTGCCAATCGTATACCATATGGTCTAATTTTGCAAATGTCTCATACTTGCTTTTACGAAGTTCATATAAAAAAGGCGCATTGCAAGGCTACACTTAATCCTTACAACAAATGAAAATGACTAGATCTACTTTTTCCAATGCCTCTGAAAATTCATTCATTATTTTCCATGACTGGTTGCATCACATATTCACATGGTTGAGAATAATCAAAACCAAGCGAAACCAAACAGTTACATACTTTTTCTTATAGGTACTGTTATAATTAGTGTGACACGGAATCTCAAGGCTTAGAACTAGCCACCACCACACATCGAATAAGATCCACAATTTAATTAATAAATGACACATGTCCTCCAAACCTAAAAAACATAGACACACTGCCATTTGCCCATCATTTCTACCCCATCATCTAACCTCACCTTATCTTTCTGCTTCTTCCCTTAATTCTCAAAACCCATCTCACAAATTTCTCCATCTCTAGAAAAATTTGAAGCTTTCAATATTATTAATTATTCCTCACTTTGATCACACATTCTGCTGTTAACTGCACAAAAATGTCTGGTGGAATTGGCCCTACTGGCTGTGACATTAGCCTACCAAAAGAACAAGAAGAAGAACTTGAACACAAAGAAAAACAAGACCAAACACTCAAGAATCCCAACAAATCCACCAACACCACACAACGCAAGGCTAGTTTCCTCTCATTCAGACAACTCAATTGTTTAGCTGTTGTTGTTGTCTTATCAGCGAGTGGCATGGTTAGCCCTGAAGATTTTGCCTTTGTTGTTTTCTCCATTTTCTACATGTACTTCATGTCAAAAGTTGCTTTTCCATCTCTTCACCCTTTAAAAGAACCACCAATTTTCAATCCACAAAACAAACTTCTTCAACTTTATGTCTTCATTGGAGCCATCATTGGACTTTATGCACCTATAGCTTATATTTTACATGGAATATTTGAAGGTGATAAAGAAGGTATCAAAGCAGCTTCACCCCATGTTTTTCTTTTGGCTAGTCAAGTTTTCATGGAAGGAGTTGCATTCTCAGATGGATTTTCATCTCCAATAAGAGCTTTTGTTCCTGTTATTTATAATGCAAGAAGGGTTTTCACTATTGTTGATTGGTTTAGAGATGAGATTTACAAGGTTGATGAAGAACATAGTGGTTCTTATAGAAGGATCTATGCTGGAAGAGCACTTGCTGTGGCTAATATGGCTTTTTGGAGCTTCAATTTGTTTGGATTTTTGTTACCTGTTTATCTTCCTAAAGTTTTTAAGTCATATTACTCTGGCACCAAAGTAAATTAAGGAACTATTAGTTAGCTATAGGGTGTTCATTTATCCATGTTTTGATAGAATATATTTTATTTTGATGATGTATAAGGTCTTGAACCATGATTTTCCTGCTGGTTAGTGTATGATATTTGCATAGTAATATATGTTTTTGGCTGTAGAAATACACACACTTGTTTACTTACAAAAAAAGATATTTTTTTAACTATGTTATTAGAGTCTTCTCTCTTAATCATGCTTTTTTTTCATATGAAGTTTTTTTTCATCTACATGGCTTGAAACTTAAGATAAGTAAGAAAAGAGTAATTAAAAGAGTAATTGAAAATATAATGTATCTAGTTTATATTTTATTCCGATGAAGTATATAATTATTTTCGTTGTGCTAATTTCGTGTATTAGCAAAGAAGGATTTTCTTTTTTATTTGTATGATGATACACTATTTCCCATTTTTAAAAATCAATCAACAAACCCAAAAAAAGAAAAAAAATCAACTTAATTCTAATCTCTTAAAAATGGTAAATAATATTAAAAAAAATCTCTTCCAAAATCACAAATAAAGTAAAATAATAAATCAAATTTTTATATAATAAAAACTATAGTAAAATAATTATAGTACAAGATATTTTGTTGATTTTAGACATAGATCCAATCACAACGTGAGTTTCTCTCTCTTGTTGTGGACTTTGTGAAAGGAGAAATCGAGATTATCAATCATCATCATCATCATGTGGCCATTCAGCAAGAAAGGAGTTTCTGGATTTTCATGGAGTTCAACTGCTGAACAAGTTACTCATGGAATCGATGCCACTGGTCTCACTGCTATTGTCACCGGTATATCTATCATCTATCTTCTATCACTGTTACTTATCCTTTTATTTTTCTTTCTCAAAAAGGGTATCTCTCAAGGCAAATAAAGTGTTTTTTTTTTTCTTCATGTTCTTGACTCTTCACATAAATTTCATGTTTATCTTGTTGTTAATTAGTTTTCATTTTTCAAAATTTCAAGCATGCCCTTTTGTTGAATGGTGGTTTTGATTGCTATATGTTTCTGAGTTATTGGAAATAAGTACCATGTAGCTTTTCATCAAATATACATACTTAGAGGCTTGAGGATTGATTTATAAGCTTTTTCAATGAAGATCCAAAATCAAAATTAAACTAATACTCTTTGCAGTTTACGTTGTATAATTTAGTCTAAGATTATTGTTGTTGCATCCCCCAGAACTAGGTTAATAGAGGAACCGTGTTCAATGGTAATCTCAAAATGTTGAAATTTGCAGGTTCTATCTCAAAGATCCAAAACACCCCATATTTGACTACTTTTTTTTAATTGATTCTATCCAATTTAGCTTATGCAACAGTAATACCTATATAAAACAACTAGTGATTGTAGTAATGATCTATTGTCAGTCTCAAAATGCTGAAATCTACAAACTGTTTTTTTAGATTACTCATGAAATCTGCACTAGAAATATGCAAACAGTTGAAATATGCTTGATTACATAGGCATAAGGTTTTTGAAAATGATGCGTAATTGTGGCTGCAATAACAATATTTTTGCCTTTAGATGACATTGTGACTTCAATTGCAGCCACACCAAGTGTCTTTGACAGCAATATTATGTAATGCCAAGAATCCTAATGCAACCGCGACCACAATTTGAAACTTTGTATATGCATGCTACATTGAATTCTTAATAAATAATTATTATCGGGATGTGTGACCATTTTAATGCGGTATTTGGACATTTACGTAATAGGAGCATCCAGCGGCATTGGGGCTGAGACTACTCGTGTCCTTGCTTTGCGTGGTGTTCATGTGATTATGGGCGTGAGGAATATGGTTGCCGCTAAAGATGTCAAAGAAACAATACTTAAGGACATTCCCTCAGCTAAAATTGATGTCATGGAGTTAGATCTCAGTTCATTGGAATCTGTCAAGAAATTTGCCTCTGTGTTTATTTCCTCTGGTCTTCCATTGAACATCTTGATGTAAGAAAAAGAAATTACATAGGTCACAGTTTATTTAATTCCTGATTTTTATTGAAGTTGTTAGTTACATGTTCTCTCTTGATCGTGATCATTCAAGGAAAATCAATTGTAGTAATGTTCACTGTTTTGTTTATTTGTAATTGTAAAGAAACAATGCAGGAGTTATGTCATGCCCTTTCATGCTATCCAAAGACAACATTGAATTACAGTTTGCAACAAACCACTTAGGTATTTTGTACATATGTTTGATTCTAAGGTTCAATTACAAGTAACTATTTACTTATTCTTTAAATGCATATAGTGAGAAGATGTGATCATTTTGTTTTAATGTAATATAATTGTGCAGGCCATTTTCTCTTGACGGATCTTTTGTTGGACACTATGAAGAAAACAACACGTGAAAGTAAAAAAGATGGAAAAATTGTTATTGTCTCTTCAGATGCTCACCTATTTGCATATTCCGAAGGAATCCATTTTGACAAAATTAATGATGAATCAAGGTAATTGTAATTAGATAACCTTTAAGTTCAAATCATGATGAGATTTGCTGTTCTTTTATATTTTGTTTATAAATGAAAGAGAAATTTATTTGTATAGGTATGAAACGTGAATACGAGAGAGTATTTATGTTATAAATTTCGAATTTTTGTTTTTTTTTCTTCTGTATACAGCTACAGTAAATGGCGAGCATATGGACAATCAAAACTTGCTAATATTTTACACGCCAATGAACTTGCTAGAAAATTAAAGGTGTGCTGATTTCTCTCGGTGTAATTCACCTTCTGGTGAAATAGTTTATTGATAGTGATTTCTCTTTGTGTAAAGACTGGAACTGATACATGTTAATATTTTTTATGTATTGATCAGGAGGATGGGGTCGATATCACTGCAAATAGTCTTCATCCTGGAGCCATTGCCACCAATCTTGTTCGTCATAACAGTGCAATCAAGGGTAACTATTATATTACTTTGTTGAAATTTATTTTTTTAATTGATCTTTTTTTTTTGGTTTATTTGTTTGTTAATATATAGATGATGACACTATCTGGCTTTTATGGCGATACTAGTACTATTGTTTGATTTGATTTATATTTGCAGGTATAGTAAATACGGTTGGCAGACTTGTGCTAAAAAATGTTGAGCAGGTAAAATCAGTTGTTATGGATTATAAAATAAGTGAATTTGTCATTCAATAATTTATAGATTTGTTAGGGTCTGATTGGTTTAGTAGAGAGTAGAGAGTAGGGAAAGATAAGAAATTAGAGACATGTTTGATTCAAAGGAGGGGTGAGTGATTTTTTATGGTTTGGTGTTTGGTTCAAGGAGAAGGGAGAGAGATTTTAAATGGTTTTAAAGTAGTTTTACTCTCTTCAAACTTTTCCAACCAAACTCACATAGAGATTTGAAAGAAAAAAAAACATAAAATAAGTGAGGTTTTAAAGCTTTTATATATGTTCAGCGTAATAAAAATCAGTTTTTTTACAAAAAAAGATAGTAATAAAAAAAATGACTTATTATAAACTATTCAAAAAAACTTATCATTTTATGTAGATTTTATTTCTTTTAGATTCTATTTTTTTCAAAAGTTGTAACAAAATAAAAAATAAAAGTAACAAGGTGGGACCATTAAATATGACAATATGATTGGACCATTTGTTACGTAAGCAAGGACCATTAACTAAATGTTATTATATTTGACTTTTCTTAATTTAGTTGCATGTTGATTTTCTCTCCAATGTTAATGTAGGGAGCAGCCACAACATGCTATATAGCATTGCACCCACAAGTGAAGGGAGTTAGTGGCGAGTTTTTCTCTGACAGTAATGTGGGCAAAACAGGTTCACAAGGGAGGGATGCTGATTTGGCTAAGAAACTCTGGAATTTCACCGTGAATTTGATTCAGGAAAAATAGAATATAACCATGTGGCATACATTGTATATGTGTATGTGGAAAGTATTAACATCATGACTGAATGTAATCACCTATTTTTAATGGGATGTTGATTCCTGATCTTTATTCCATATGCTTAAATTCCTATTACTATATGAAACAGTATATCAATAATAGGAGTGCACTTGATATATTTATTAATTTGTGTTGGATTTAAATGTGATTGGTTAAGTGATTTGAAAAAGTGTTTTTGGATTGTTAGGATATAGTATAATAGAGTAGTTAAAGTAGTTGGCTGTTATTTTCAAATGGTTGTCCTCTCTTTTGTGGTGTTTTTAGTTGTTTTTGTTTTACTGTTTTGTAGGACAATTGCTGAACTGGTCATTTACCCTCTTATTTCAAGTGTACAAATAATCTATAAAATAAAAGTTTTTTTTTTTTTTTTTTAAGAAATTATAATTTTTCAATTAATATTAATAATTAGTATGGTTAATATTATTAAAAAATATAACAGCATATTCACTCTTGGAAGAAAAATTATCTTCTATTATTTTTTTAAATAATTCCCTAGAATCTCATTCTTAGATTCTTAAGAGATTGTGTCTTTTATTGAAACTCTGGACTCACAATTCTTTTGTGATGTCTCTTTCTCCACGAGAATCACACGATGGATTTATTCACGATCCTAATTATCTATACAAAACTTGATTATTATTTTTTTTTTTATGAAATATAGGGAAGTGAAATGATGAAGATACTAATTGAATTATGATTAATTTCTTATTTGATTTCTAAATATAGATTAGCTTATAATTTATTTTTTAAGTTTAAGTTTGACATAAGGTATATTTTTAATAGTCTGATCTCGCCGGGAAATCTTTTTAAAAGGCGTTATCATATTGGTATGTAACATAGTCAAATTTAAATTAATAATTCAATTATTAAAACGTTCAATTTAATCTTTTACCTTAATTGTTAACTATGCAGAGTGAGAAACATTGGTGCTGATGTGTTCCAATCTTATTGTCATGGCTTTTTGATATGGCCATGGATTAAAATGACATTATTAAAAAAAAAAAAAAAAAATCTCAATAAATTCTCAAATATGAAAAACTAAAAAATGGTTATTCTTGTTATTCATTTTCTTCTCCATCTTCTTTCCTAATTTCTCTCAAATGCTAAACCAAAATTTTTTGTTTTCCCTAAAATTTCTTATTTCCCAAATTTTCCGTTTGCTCCAATTTTTTCTAACCTCAATCATATTCTTCGAAGCTTTTGATGATGGGAGGTGGAGCACATTCATTACAACAATTATTCTTTTTTGTTGCTATGGTAGAGGCGTTGGGAGGTGTTTATGAGATGAGATCGTAGTGAAGTTTGGATTGTTTATGAAGAAAAATAAACATCTAATCACAATATTAAAGTATTCAATTGTTCGATTTAGATGACACCTTCAAAAATATTTGAATCAATCTTAATTAAAGAGATTTTAATTAGATTGATTTTCCGTTAATTCAAATCACAATTTTAAAAAATTATTTTAATTCTAGTATCATAAAGATACATTGAAGGAACCACTTAATCTCAACCAAAACGTAACATAATATATATTAAAAATTAACATTACAGAATAATATTATTTATAAGAATGTTAAAAATAAATAAATAAATCTAATATTGTCGTATAATAATTAACACTTTTTTTTTACTCGATATAATTATAAAAAATAAATGATGGATAGTCAGAATACAAAATTGTGTTGTTGTTAGCCGATTAAAAGAAGGGACCCTCAGAAGTGTAATAACTGTATAAAACAAATATGTGTTTAACTTATTCAATGGGTTGGATGATATTGAACGGCTGTTATAGCAAGGTTTGGCTGATAGTGAACAGTTAGCTAGCAATGAAAAAGCCAAATGAAAAATTTAATGTTCATTAATACATTGTTTATTTATTATTATTTTTGAAAATAATAAGTTGTTTAATTGTGTACCAAAGAAAAAGGTGTTTAAATTGTCGGAAATGATTCATAGGTAAAGTTTGGTCTTAGTTTGTTCAGTGACAGCCTTATTTTATGTTTTCTTCCTTATAGGTTTTGTTCGGCGAGATAAAAAAGTACTTCGAAAATACTGTATTATAACTTCATACGATTTTATCACATAATATCCCTATCAAAAAGTACTTCAAAAATAATCTTTGATCTCTATTAATTTTGGATAAAATACTCAAAAACTAAGATAAAAGATTATTGAACAAGATTATAGAATATATTTTTTCCAAAATTTCTCTATTCTATTATGAAAAAAAATGAAATATGCACTTTTATTATAAATTTTAAAAAAATGTAGAAGAAAAAATTGTTATTAATAATAATGACATTAATTACTATTTTATAACTGTTATATCTGATATTCGAATTATAAGATTAGAATGATAAAAAAATTTCGCTAAAATCACACTTTGAATACTAGTTTTATATTACTTTTGAAAATTCAATGTTTTTTAGTTACCTTTTAAATTGTGTTTACAAAGTAAGTTTATAGTGACAATATTATGACTTTTCGTTAAATTTTGAATGAAATTATTTTTCTCTTAGTTCATATAATTTTATCTTGATACTAATTTTCTCTAATTTTAAATATAAAATAAAATTTAATTAATAAAAATAAATATATTTAATCTTTTAAATAAATATATTTACTTTTCTCGATCACTTTTCTTATATTTCAAAACCAAAAGATTATTCACTTATTTACAAATCATAAATTCTAATAATGTATTAAAATATTTCACAATTTATATTTATTAAACAATTTTAAATATAATTTCACCTTTTTAACTCATATATGTAATTTCACATAAAACTCACCCATTAAAATTAACGAAAAGTAAAAACCCATTCTCTTGAAACTCACATTTTACAAAATTGTTAAACTTTGTCAAATTTTCTGTTATCTCAATTCTAACGTTGAACTCCAAATATTTTATTAATAAAATGAATCTTTGAAGAATTTATGTAAAAGACAACTGACTTGAGTCCACGAACTCGGGTTGAAATTCTTTTTTGTTTTTGACAACAGAGAGTTACCAAAAAAGTTCACAACTTCTACTTTTACAGTATTATTATTTTTTCTTTCTTTTTCTCTTTTATATAACACTATGTGTCTTCTTATATCAAGATATTTAGCGTCCAATTCTGCCACTTAATATATCTCTCAAGTGCTTTTGTGACACCCGTCGTAGAGAGAGAAAGATTCATACACAGAATCATGTGGCCATTCAGCAAGAAAGGAGTTTCTGGATTTTCATGGAGTTCAACTGCTGAACAAGTTACTCATGGAATCGATGCCACTGGTCTCACTGCTATTGTCACTGGTATATACTCTTTCTTTCCCCTTTTTTTCTTTCTCTCAAATTTCCCAATATTTTCTTTCTTCGTTATTTCCCAAAAGGGTATCCCTCCATGCAAACAAAAATGTTTTTTTTTTCTTCTTTAGAGAGGTTTGGTAACAGAGATGATGAACTACCGGTCAATGATTTTTCTGTTCTTGCTGTTTGGTTAAAAATATGATTGTTTATACGTTCATGTTAATTTAAAATTTCATAACCTATCTACTTCAACGGTTCCTTATTAACTTAATGATGTTTCATTTCCTAGTCACGCTGAAAAATTTTGTGACCCTATTAATCTAATACAATAGTTTTTTTTAATCACTTTTTCATATGCATGCCCTTTTGGTTTAATACACGTTTTAATTTCCATAGAGTTTTTAGGAATATTACTCTGTAGCTTTGCATATTGCATCAGATAATTAAGCATCGGTTTTAGGAGAATTTATTTTATAAGTTTTTTCAAAAACAATAAAAAAAAAAACCCCTCATATTTGGCTGTTGTTTTTTATTTTTAAATTGACCCTATCCAATTTAGTTTGTGAAATGCCTCTATAAAACTTAGTGTAGTGGTAATAAATAGTATTGATCTACCGTCGGTCTTAAATTGTTGAAATTTGCAAACAGTTTCTTTTAGACTAATCGCAATTTATTTGTTAATCTTTTTTCCTCTATATCTTCTGCTTGCTTGATTACATATGCACAAGGTTTCTGAAAATGGTATTCAACTGTAACTGTGGCCGCAACGAGATGATTTTTTTTATGTTTGTACAATGGCATTTTGACCTCAACTGCAGCATTAAGTGTCTTTTACACCGTTTTTTGTAATATAAAAAATCGCAATGTTAATCCACCACAATTTGAAACCTTGTACATTCATGCTACATTGAATTCCTTATAAATAATTCGTGAGACGCGCTGGACATTTTGGTAACAGGAGCATCCAGCGGCATTGGGGCTGAGACTACTCGTGTCCTTGCTTTGCGTGGTGCTCATGTGATTATGGGTGTGAGAAATATGGCTGCTGCTAAGGATGTCAAAGAAACAATACTCAAGGACATTCCTTCTGCTAAAGTTGATGCCATCGAGTTAGATCTCAGCTCACTGGACTCTGTCAAGAAATTTGCATCCGAGTTTAATTCCTCTGGTCGACCACTGAACATCTTGATGTAAGAAAAGGATATTACATTGGTCATATAAATTAATCAGATTTATTTTTTATTGTTTATTTGGGTTTTATTGAAGTTGTTAGTGTCTATGTTTCAACTTTTAATTGTGCTTTGTTAATCATGATTATTCAAGTCAACACATTAGTACTAATGTTTTCTTGTTTGTAATAATTTGTAAGAAATAATGCAGGAATTATGGCATGCCCTTTCAAGCTGTCCAAAGACAACATTGAACTGCAGTTTGCAACCAATCACATAGGTATGTGGTAAATGTTATTATTTTATTCTTAGGAGTAAGATGCAATCAACTAAGTGTTTTTGCTTTTGAAAATCCATTTGGCTACTGAAAATGACATTATTTAAATTTATTAATCTTTTTACTCTTCTTATAATATGAATTATTCACGAACTGTCTAGCACTAAAGTGGGGAAGTGAGGGAGCACTTTGCCACTAGCAATAGTTTACAGGGAGTGTAGGCCAAGTGTTTTATTTATTTCTTATTCAAATTCAAATTATTAACCATTCAACGATAAAAAGTAATAGTTTATGTAGCAATATTCATATTTGAAACCTCTCTTTCTCTCTTGAAGAAGTGGTTTGTAAATCATTGAAACATGAAATTTATGTGTAGTTTACACTTATGATATATCTCAATGAACCTATATAAAAAACCAAGTAAGCATTATATTGTTTCTTTTTTTTTTTTTTTTTTTTTTTTTTTTTGTGAGAACTTCACTGTTTCTCTAAATGCATATACTTAGAAGAAGAAATCTTTCTGATTTTATTTATGAACTATTGTGATTACGCAGGTCATTTTCTCTTGACAAATCT
>JBBPBS010000968.1:19500820-19550051 GCA_037974835.1 Cicer judaicum
TGAAACATGAAATTTATGTGTAGTTTACACTTATGATATATCTCAATGAACCTATATAAAAAACCAAGTAAGCATTATATTGTTTCTTTTTTTTTTTTTTTTTTTGTGAGAACTTCACTGTTTCTCTAAATGCATATACTTAGAAGAAGAAATCTTTCTGATTTTATTTATGAACTATTGTGATTACGCAGGTCATTTTCTCTTGACAAATCTTTTGTTGGATACTATGAAGAAAACAACCTGCGAAAGTAAGAAAGAAGGAAGAATTGTTAATGTCGCCTCAGAGGCTCATAGATTTGCATATACTGAAGGAATCCGTTTCGACAAAATCAATGACAAGTCGAGGTAATGTCATGTGATAATGTTTGCTTCCTTGATTACAGCTAAAATAATTGTCTTATCTTAGTTGCATGAAGAATTAAACACGGAAATGTCATTCCTGTGGTATACGTCCACTTTAGAAGTGTTGCTTATGCCTATTTAATTTTGTTTGCTGCCCTGTGTACAGTTACAACAACTGGCGTGCATATGGACAGTCCAAGCTTGCTAACATTTTACATGCCAACCAACTTACAAAACATTTAAAGGTATATTTACTCAGTGGTGTTATCTACATTTTAAATGGTTTTTTTGTAACCATTTCATTGATGCGAATTATCCACCGGCTTTATCAATGAGTAATCTTCATTAGGAAACTTGGCTGACCACCTCTAATGAGATCTCCTTTTCCTGCCATGTTTTTTCCACCCACAATCCGATCTAGTTCCCCTGAGACCAAAGAAACACGTTATATGGTCTAATAGTTAATTATTGGTGTGTTTTTCTACTTTTTATTTATCATAATTCAACATAAGTTAGCATTATTGTGTCTCACTTGTCTTAACGTTTTCGGTTGATTAATAAAATAGAGGATTTCCTTAGGTTCGTGTTCTTTTCATTGTCCGTTTAGATTTTATCAGTTGACTTAGAAACTGATATTTGACGTAATCAAACTATATGCCATGACCTCTTTAGCTATTATTTTGCTTGTTATGTACAGTAAGTTGCTTCCTTATCTTAATTATCTATTAATTAATTAAAACTGACTATATCTTTGGAGAAGATGATTGCTGGCCCTTTTTAGAAAAAGGGAGGTGACTCTTGGTGTTGCGAATTTTTATTATTATCATTTTTTTGTTTACTTTATTTCTCATTTTTGTTTGGTTTTTCCTCGCTAACTATTTTTGATACATTTAATATTACTTCTGCATGTTGATCAGGAAGATGGGGTGGATATTACTGCAAATTCTCTTCATCCAGGAACAATTACTACCAATCTTTTCCGTTATAACAATGCAGTGAATGGTAAGTACCAGATGTTATACATCTAAATCACATTGACTTTTGTCTTTTAATTATGTAATCATGGGAGGATATGTTTCTTGTTTATTTCAATTTAATTATCCTTTATAACTTCTGATGAATTTCACAATATTGAGTGACAACAAACATGCTGAAGAACAATTTCAATATTTAAAGTATTCTTATGGATGACATTTTCCTATGACCACTAAGAAATGGCCATTGTAACTCATAGCATTGAATTGTTACCTCATATCAACTCATAAGCCTTTAAAAAATTGGGTTGCTTTTGAATATGCAGATAATGACAGTACTTGAGTTTTATGGTTGTGTTTGTTTTATGCAGGTATAGTAACTGTGATTGGGAGACTTTTGATGAAAAATGTCCAGCAGGTAAGTTAAATCAAATTGAAAAATGTTCAGAGACGTATTAACTTCGTGTACAAATCATTGTTTGGTGTAGTGGAAGTGCTTATCAATCATAACATAGAGAATTACAGTTCAAATTCCTGATGGGAGAAATATCCATATTTAACATTCAAAGATTCCTAATTTCTTACAATAAGAGAAGATATCCAAATTGGATCTTCTATAGTCAAGACTTTAGGGTGAAGTCAGCTACACACTGTTAGACTAAGAGGGAAAAAATTATCTGTCTTAATCTAATAGTCTACAATTGATTGCACCTTAAAGCAGACCGTAGAGGATTCACAAAAAAAATTAATGTTACTAAACCTAGAGGATTCCTTATATAAGTTATATTTAATAGTGAATTTATTTGAGTTTGCATGTTCACTTTCTCTCCTATTTTAATGCAGGGAGCAGCTACAACATGCTATGTTGCATTGAACCCACAAGTGAAAGGAGTTAGTGGTGAGTATTTTTCAGACAATAATGTGTACAAAACAACCCCACACGGGAAGGATGATGATTTGGCAAAGAAATTATGGGATTTCAGCATGAATTTGGTGAAGCAGAAATAGAATAACCACCTAGTGTTACTAGTCAATACCATACACTGTATGAAATGGGTCTCAATAAAAGAATTGTCACTATGACAAATGACAGAATGTTATACCTCTATTTTTTCGTCGTCTTTTTTTCATACACGGAATCTTTACTGTTTTCTTTTATGTAATTATGAGTCCTACATTGCTTAGACATAAATTATAAGCTTACAAGGAATGTTTGGTCATTTTTGTGGAAAATTAAAGTGATTTTAGAAACATCAAATTTATTGTGCTAGACTAAAATTATTTCAAAATATATTTAAACCTTAAGTTTATTGTGAAACTCATTTGTATGAGTGTATTCAAATATATATATTTATAATTAATTTAGTTTTAATTAAAATTATTTTAAAATCAATTTTTGCTACTAGATTTTTCTATAAAAAAATTCACTATTGAAGAATCAAAAACACAATTTCAGTTTTTCATTCTCTAATATTATAGTATCAAAGAAATCTTTCATAGAGTACTACTAGTTCCACTTTTGAACAAGTCACTTATGGAATTGATGTCGTTGGTGTAACTGTCATCGTCAGTGGTCCAATTTGAATTACTTGTAATAATAAATTAATAATAATAAACGTACATAAACTAATGAACTCCTTCAAGACTAGTCCAATTTGAAGGACTTTCTAACCTTATGTTACGTAATTTTTTTATTAAGTAAAAAGTCATTTTCTTTAAAAAATAACCAAATAATAAAATTTCTGCTAACAAAATTTTGGAATTTGGATTCATTTTTCACTTATCTTGCACCTAACCCAATCCCAAAATTTATTTGCAGATAAGACTAAAACTTTGAAAACTCCAAACCACGTTGAGAGTTGTTGCTTGAATGAAAACAACATAACCATTGTTTCATAGAAAACTAGATTAAAAAAAATTATATATTATCATAATAGTTTTTTATGTTCAACATAATTATCCTGATAAACATATTAAACAAAAATCATTTCTACTATAACATTAAAAATGTAAAGATGAAAACTTTGAAAGTCAGTTAAATTATTGTAGAGTAACTTAAAACTCAAATTCTAGTTGTAACTTGTAAAGTCGCCTAATACTGTAACAACCAAATAGATCAAACCAATGAGAGGATCACAAGATTAAATTTCTTGGATTTTACAGATGAAATGTACAGAAAAAGATACAATGACAGTAATACATTTGAGCCAACAATTAAACATAAGATGCACGAGCTTCTACATAACCTTAATTTGCCATCGATAAAGTTTCCATCTTATGTACAAAAATGTCTTACTTCCCAAAACAAATAATCTACGAGTTAAAAGTTTAGTACTAATTCAACTATTTTTTGGCATTATATGGGGTTCGAAAAATTGCATTTGTCATTCATTGCATTAACTCTAGTCATTTCTTAAGCACGTGAGAGAAATCTATGCTTCTGGCCTCTCATAAATTGATGTTGCATCTTGAACATGATGATGCATACAAACGAGTTCCTCTCTTGGCCAACAAGTGAGAGCCTTTTTTGATTGAGATCAGAAAGTTTCATGTTGTGACATTTTTGTGGCACTTCATATGTAAAGATTGATCTCCGCTCAAACTTGAAGCCATGCAAAATGCACCTCTGTGCAATTTTATTTACACAGATTCTCTCTAGTGATTTGGGTTCTTATTGTATTATTATATCCTTACAAATATAACAATGAACCGATCTGTGTAATTGACGGTATATTGGGAAACTTCAAAAGCTGATCAGATTAGTGGTCAAGCAAAATTCCGAATTCCTGATGTCATAAACCGTTTGTTCGGTGGAGCAATGACGGACTGGGACATGGATCGAACGAAGGGTTAATCTTAACATGGTCCCCGAGCAGCTGCCGGCCAACACGATCAGCCAAGACTGACTGAAAGTCATACGGCTCTGCATGAGACCTGAGAAACTGCTTACCGAGAACATCATTTTCACTGGAGACAAGATCTGATTTGATGTGTGGCCCGATTTGCATTCCTCGAAAAATGTCAATATTCAAGTCGTGATGAGCGGAGCCGTTAATGTAGACACTGTTTGAGGATTTCGGCATGCTTCCAAGACATTCTTGAAAGTAAACTGACTGTTTTAGGTTATTACTGAATGGAATGGCACCACTGCCGCCAGTGAGAGGTGTGGATGCACCCGAAGCAGTCCGAGGGCTAGAGATAGGAGAAGGAGACAATCTCCCACTTCTCTGTTGTGGTGATCTTGACCTCAAAAGTGGGCTTCCAATGGGAGAGACTGGGCAAGATATATTCCTTGAAATATGGATTTCACTGAAAATTAATGAAATAATTTCAGATTACCATCTTGTATGCATTTACGTGTGTCTGTGTGTGGTGAGTGAGAGGGAGGGAGAGAGAGATTACCTTTCATGAGGATTACTTTTCAAAACCCTAGAAGAATGAACGGAGAGTTTATCTGAATCCAAGGCAGACGGATTTCTTCCTTGTCCAATGCCCTGAGAATTGATCAAAGGTGTGCATAATTATTAAAAAGAAAAACAAGAGAATGCAGATCAAGTAGTACAAAGCTAACTCCTTGACTTATGAAAAACTTGCTGTTATCTCATTTTCGGAAGCTACTTCATGCAAAGAAATACAAAAAAGATTTACGTTACTGCTAAAATAATTATACCACAAATCTTGAAATAACAAAAGTCTCTCAAGCCTGGTCTAATGAAAAGGGTATCCAATGTATAAACCCTAGAAGAACCTTTTTCGTGTTCAAACCATTATCCCACTACCCCTCAACCTAAACTATGCCTCAACATACTGTCTCAGCTTTTCCCTTACGCATCATACATGCTGCCTCATACCAAAAATAATTTTCATAATAACATACATGGAAAAAGGAATGAAAATATAGATCAGGCAAATGACCCAATATTCTGGAGTTGATGTATTAAAACCCATAGATTTTATGTATTGCCAAGAGCATGAATAGCCTATAAAATATACACACCAAGCATATTAATCAACCATGATAAATGTGTAAACACAGAATGGAAGTTTCACATGAAGTTTTCATAGTGGAATGTTTCTGATTTTGTTCTATCGTGTAGATAAGGCAATGGGACAATTTGATATTGGTATCAGCAAAGACAAACAAACTACAAAAATTGTAACATGGGCAACCACACAAATTCAACTGAGTTTTAAATGACCCGTGTGGGGAATAGCTTGCGTACCAAAGCTTTTGTTCCGTGTGTAATTCCAGACATAGTGTCTGAAGCTTCAGGAACCATAATAGGTCTTTCCAAAGGTGCAGCAGATTTTACAAAAGGGTGGTCCAATAATTCACTTGCTGAAGGGCGATCACGTGGATTACGTTGTAGACATTTTCTAACAAAATCTTTTCCTTCATTTGAGAGATGATCTGGGATTGCTGGAAGCTCCTTGCTGTTACCAATTTTGAACATAGCAGCAACCTGTTATAGAAACATATAAATACATCAAGCAGTAAGAAGAAATCATTTAAAAACTTGACATGTTTATAATACAAGAAATATCATCTGGTCTTTGTAAATATAAAACTCCATGTATATATATATATACATGAATTACTAACCCCTTCATATTGAGACCAAGGAGGCTTAGTTGTAGCCATTTCCAAAACTGTGCATCCAAGACTCCATATATCCACAGCAAGGCTGCATCCCTTAGAGTTTTTTATAACCTGAATCATCAAAAGGCAAAAATACTGAGTGAAAAAACTAGTATGCAATTAAAATCTGAAGAACCGAACCCAAACAAAAAGTAGAACCTCAGGAGCCATCCAATATGGACTTCCTTTGAATGACAAGGGACAGTATTGCCCTGTTATCTGCAAATCGTGTAGTGTATAAGTACAACAAACAGGATAAATCAAGCAAGGTTATGGACAATGTGGTCTACAAGGTAAATCATACCATCACCTTTTTTCATTACACATGGTTTCTCTTTGCATACTTAAAAATAGAGTTCCATCTTCACATTTTCTTAAAAAATGTTAATTAGGCAGAGGGGGAAGCAATGGGGTACAATCTCATGAAGTTGGAAATAACAACTCGCTAGATTTAGCGAATTATTCATTTTTTTAACTAAGGTTCATGATTTCAATAAAAATTAGGATCTAATATTGCTAATAACTCATTCAGCTTAAATGCAGATATAATGGATACCGGACAATTATCATCCCTAAGCTTACATGTTTTGCCATGCCAAAGTCTGCAACCTTGACCCGACCATTTGGATCTACCAGTATGTTTGCTCCTTTGATGTCCCTTTACATGTAAATGGAATTTCAGAGATAGATATATCAAAAGTTTAAAAATAAAACGAATCATTATGTGGTAGCAACATAATTTAAGACATTGAAATAATGAAATAGATGTCTAGGTTCACCTGTGAAGAGTATTTTTAGCATGTAAATAAGCAAGCCCTGACAAAATTTGTTGAGTATAACTACGAATAGCTAGTTCACCGAATTGCCCATATTCTTGAAGAAGTTTATGTATGGAGCCTCCAGATACATACTCAAGGTATATGTAAAGCTTGTCGTCTACCTGTACAAGGGATGATTCAAAAACTTCTATAAGTAGACTATAGAATGAAATACTTCTAACAAATTCCCACCACAATATTGTTCATTGTTAGGTAAACTTCCAGAAACTAATATTCATATGACTAGAAGATCATGCATACACGTTAGAAATAATCCAAAATAAATCATCACCATTCATTGGTAGGTAGGGTTAAGTTCAGAATCTGAATGCCAACATTTCTCATCAGTATAAATTTTGTACACATGAAAGGAAGGAGAGAACTTACTGTTTCAGAGCCATAATACTGCACAATATTTGGATGCCTTAAACGGCTCAATAAATGAATTTCCTGAAATACATCTTTAAGTTAGATTTTGAAAGCTATGTTAAATTCAAGACTAGAAAAAAAATGATGTTTCACCTAACAAAACAAATGAATTATTTACAAACATGAAACTTCGCTAGATTTAGAAGGGATTGGTTTACCTGCATTAATTGCTTAGCACTTTCCATAGACTTGGCATCATCTGAAAACATAGTAACCTCCTTCATTGCACACATTTCACCACTTTCACTAAAAGAGACAAACATTTTTAACCAAATAATTATTGTTAAGCTGCATATTTAGAAATCAAAAAATAAAAAACCATAATGAAATTGTTAACGTTTTATCCAAAGTACGCACCTATTGAAGCCAATATAGACGTGTCCAAATGTGCCTCTGCCAAGCAGCTTTCCTTTTTTCCAACGTGAACCAGAGCTCATTGGACTATCTGCTCTAGCTGGACTTCTTGGCATAGATGGAGATGTTGCTGCAGAATTAGAGTGAGAAAACAGCGAGGAATTGGTAACAGTTAAAGGAGGGAGGGGTAAACGATGACTCTGTTGTTTTCCATCATCAACCCATCCTGACTGTGATTCAGTTGGCGTTCCTGCTGCTCGAGGATGAATAGGTGTGACAGCTCCACTCTGAATTCTAGAGCTTGGACCAGGGCTAGTCATTCTAGGACTCGGTACCGGAGAATACTCAGGGCTACCCCTGCTTGGTTGCCAAAATAATGGTCCCGACATGTCCCCTCCCATTGAATTATGCCCAGAGTTGTGACCAGAACCTGGACTAGAGCAGTGCCCAGATCCAAGGAAATTGACCTCTGGGTATGGCTTTCCGGCCCAAAAAGCAGAGTTCAATACCTGATCTGTACCAAATGCCCTCAATGGACTTCTTGATGGACTTGACAAGGAACTGTCGGGACCACTATAGAAGACACCGTGGGGAGGAACCTGAAGATTTGGTACATGGTTGCGTAAAGGCCTCCGTTTTGGTGAAGTAGAAGTAGTGTGATTACTTAGAATGTTTGTCGGTTTTTTGACTTCTCTTGAATTCAGTTGGGAAACAGCAGATGTTTGATCCTTGAGCATCAAGCTTCAGAAAAAGGAAACTTTTGAGTAAAGTAGAAAAGATATATGTTTCTAATGCAATCAATCACAAATAATTAAGGCACGGATATGCAATAACATGTAGAATCTGTAAGCATATTATGGTTTGAGGAGGCAACCTGGAAGGACTTCCAGCAGCAGTTCTAGTCCCGGTTTCAGAGTCAGTTGCCAGAGGACTACGATTGCGTGAGTCTGCTGGCTCATCACTATCGGCAGAGCAATCACTGAAGACTGAATTAGTGACCAAATCTCCATCCAAATCTGCAGGACTTGGTCCGCAACGTATGCATGCAGGTTTTGGAAGAGGAAGAAACAACGACGGCTTGGAGCTCTTTTCAAGTCTTGATTTCACTGATATACTAATTTCCGAATCCACTCGACCTACACTTGAAGGGTGCAGACCAGGAAGTGGAAGTGGCTGAGCATGAGGCCTTTCGGAAAAACTTTGACACCTTGCTACTTTGGAAGGTGAAGGAGATCTTGATTCAGATGGAGAACGATCCCCTTTCTCTGAAATTGTGTCACTGCATCGCCTACGCGATTCTCCGGATATAGTGCTTAGTTTACCCTCAGATGGAAATCTAAATTTTCGGTGCAATGTGTCAAATATACTTTCCTTACTTGCTTTCTTCTTGGTTTCTTTCGATGATAATTTTCCCCACCATGAAGGCATATCTGTACTTTCTAAATTGAGATCTCACAACCAGGTTTCTTGGAAGGATACTGATAATAGTTCAAAAAGTTCTATCATTTCACATCATTAGACGGATTTTTAAACACCATGATCCAGCCATAAACCTTAAATAGTAATAGAGATTTAATTTCAAAGGCAGTAACTTAAGAGAGACAGGAATCAGATATTGAAGTTATTGTAAAAAAACCTGCAGCAGAGGAAAATGTGTACTTTCAATCAGTAAAAAAGTGCATATATTGTATATATAAATGAATATATATTGATTCTTAGTCCGTAAATCAGTGACAAGACTGTCTAAAGTGATAAACTGCAGTTGTTATGGTAGAAGAAGCTAACAGTTCAATGATGCACATTAGTCCCAGTGTTATTACCGGAAAACACAGTACAACTGATCTGACATGACAAAGGTTAAACTAAGCATTTTAAATTAGATAACTCCACTCTATCAGTCTCCAAGCTTGAATCTTAGTAAAGTACATACATCACTAGAGAGACTTAAACGCCAACCTTTGAACTTCGTATTGGATATAAATTGATCAACATGGAATCTACTGCTGGGCATCTCTTTTATGTAGATTGTAAAATTCACAAAACTTGAATAACTTTAAAGAAAGAAGCATTCAACTACTTGTTATTATCAGCTAAAATTTCACAAATTTCCAACTTCAAAACCCACTTCATATCCTAACTCCAATGTCTAACCAAAAGAGTGGATGAAAAAAAAAATTATTTTACCATAAATTTGTACCTAGATCATTACAATAAAAGAAACCCAACTCTCAAAAAATATATATATATATATACTTTAATTTTTGTGTGTTCAAGTTTCAATACTCAGATTCCCAAAAACCCAGAAAAAAAATATAATAAAAATCCAAAATTTCACATTCACTCTCTCTAACTCCACCAAATTTGTTATGATCCCAAGCTAAACTACACACTCATTATAAAAAAAACACAGATCCACTAACACATGATTATGCAACGGAAACAGCTAAATTAACTAACTAGTTGATCACAGAGTTAAATCAGGCAAAAGGGTAGCCTAAAATGTTAAAAAGGTGGAAACTTACTTTAATTAATGAAATCCTTAAAGCTGAACTGAACCTAGTGAGTAATTTTCAGCTCAAATCTGAGTGAGAAAATTTCATGAACAGGTTCAGAGGTCCTCGAGAGAGAGACCCAAAAGACACGGAAAATGCGACAAATAGAGAAGGATTTTGTAGTTATTTGTGGTGAAAACATTCGGAATTGAAAGTCAGTGAAAGAGATCGCGTAGAGAATGAGAGAGAAGAAGAAGAGAAAGAGAAACAAAAGAGAGTGAATAAGAGGTCTCTGTCTCAATGAGTGTTATTCTTTCTTAATATTAAAAATAATAATTTAAAAATATATTAATTTGTAATTACCACATGGAACCTTTTCACATTATTGCAAGGGCCTATTTTTTTAATTTAATCTTTTGATTTTCAAATGAACACTTTCCAGAAATACGGGGTGGAATTTAAAATTTAATCAATACTTGTTTTAGGTAGGATGTGAAATTAATTTCTTTTAAACGATTTATTTTAATCACTTGAATTTAATAATTAAATAATAATCCTTTTAATTTAATTATTTTAATCTTTTTAAATAAATATATAATTCGAAAGAAAAATGTATTGGCTACATTAAGGTGATTAAATTATTGATTTGTATTTTTAAACAAATCAAATTATATTAATATTGGTATTGTCTTTTAACATAAGAAAAAGGTTATAAAATGTGGCAATACACATTCTATGGATTTGGTTTTTTGAATTTGATTCCTTCAAACTTCAAACCATGGCGACCAGGTAAATTGGTGATAATTGGAATGGTTGGTGGTATATTTAAAACAAAAAAAAAGGCCAATATGTGCTTTATGATTTGAAATCCAGTTGCTATTAAACAATATCTAAAGTCTCAATATTTGATGATTGAGATAAGTGAGCTAGAAAATAAAGTGATAAAGAAATGGTAAGTTTAATTGTTATTATCACTAAAATATTAATAATTTAATATTATTAACAATAATTGATAAAAAAACAAAAAATCATGTTTATATAAATTTAAAAAAATTATGGAATTTTTATATTTTCGATTAATTTGTTAAATTATTATTGCTGTTTTGATTTTAACGTGAGTATGTCTAAAGTCGTAATATATGTATAAATATATAAACTATCTCAAAATATATATATATATATATATATATATATAATTTTTTTATAGCTAAAATAGAGGATTTTTGTGTAGGGTAAGGATCCTATTATACCATGTGATAGGAAAATTTAGTAGAAGGGAAGATACGCATAAAAAAAATATTTCAATTTTTAAACCTTTCTTTCTATTTTATTTTGTTAAGTTTCTCTTTATCCTACAAATAATTATTTTGATTATAAGAGAGTATTCTTATATGTGCTTAACAAAAGGGATATATAGATAAATTATTAGTATAATTTTATAATAAAAAAATATTATTATTTTATGAGATCTTCAATTACGTAATTTTATAAATTTTTTCACAAATATTTTGAACCTTAAAATTTAAATAAATATCGTAAAAGTAGTTAGAGAAAATGTTACATTAGTGTGTGTGGAACCAACAAAAGAAGAGGAGGTCAACAACCATTTTTTAACTTGAGACGATTATGGTTTTGATTTGGAGAGGTTAATATGAGTATTCAAAAAAATCAAAAATTAAATCAAATTGTAGAATTTTGAATTGAATTGATTTATAAAACTTGAGAATCGAAATGTTTTGAAATTGAATTTTTAAAATTAGAACTGAACCGAACCAGTTTTTAGTTAAAAAAACTGAATCGAACCGATTTTCAATTCGAAAAATTTAACCGAATCCGTTTTTAATTTGAAAAAACTAGAACCGAATTTGTTTTTTCAAAAATAATTAGGGGTAATTGTGTAAAATTTAGTTTACAAACCAGTTCGATTCGGTTCAAAAATAAACCAATTTATCGATTTATAGACCAATTCGGTTCGATTTTTTGAACTAAAAATCAGTTCGATCTAGATTTCAAATGGTTCTAGTTTATAATTGAATTTTGCCCACCCCTAGTGGTTATAAGTGTTTTCTTATAGAATTTAAAGTCGGAAGAATGTGATTGATTATAATTTTGATACTATAAAGTATAATATATGTCAAGAGATGACATAAGATGTTTTGGGATCTACGTTAGCTCCATGAGATGGATATATTTGTAAGTGTTTGCAAAATTGGGATAGTAGAGAGTCAACGACGTAGACGATCTTATGTTGCACAACGAAAAGTATTTGTTTTACATTATTTGTCTTTTGTTATTGTAAGCTATATTCGGTAACTCAAACGTTCATTGACTTTTGAGCTAAATTTTGATGGTGGTGAGACTTCGATTGAGGTTGCATAATTGTGTTCAATCGATTGTTTGTGAACAACTTATGTACTATCTTTGTTGGAGACAAAAGTATTGAATAGACAATTCAATTTAAATTGAATAATCGGACAATCGCCAAAATTAATCAGATGGAGTAGCTCACACTTAGGGATGAGAATAGGTTAGGCCGTCCGTAGGGGCCTATGGCCTGACTTACTTATGGCCTTACCTATTTAATAAAAAGGCTAGGCTCAGGCTATTTTTAAAGCCTATTTATTTAAATAGGTCAGGCTCAGACTTATAAAAAAGCCTGTTAGGCCTAACAGGCCGGCCTATATATATTTATTGTTTATTAATATTATTTTTTTATTATTATATTAATAATATTATTTTTTATTTTAAATTCTATCAATTAGGCAGTCACTTACTAATCATTCCATATTCAGTAGTCGTTTCATATTCGATAGCAGTTCTATATTTGGTAGTCGTTTTATACTTAGTAGTTGTTCCTTATTTGTTTAAGAAGTAATAATGGATTCGTTTAAAAAGGCTTTTAAAAAGGCTTCCAGACCAGGCCAAACTATTAAAAAGAACCTATGATAGGCCGTAGGTTAGGCTTAAGCCGAAAAAATAAATCGTAGGTCAGGCTCAGGCCTTTCAAGGCCTGAGCCTGGCCTGCCCTATTCCCACCCCTACTCACAGTGTCATTAAAGTAGTGAGACAAAATCGTTAGATGAAGTTTGGCGAAAGAAATGTTGCAAGAACAATTATACTTAAATTAACTTTCACAAAGATAGACCTTTAAATAAATATGATAACAAATTTTTTTTTATAAATCATTGTGATATATTATTACATCCTATCTATATAGATAATATATAATGCATTAACTATCTTTGTACATACGTTAATTAATTAACAATTAAAATTATATATAAAATTAAAAAATAAATATTTGTATTAAAGTGACTTTCATTGTCAACAAAATGAATAAAAACAAGCCGCAACAAACAATAAGGGTGAAACTACTATTAAGATATCATTATTATTATTATTATTCACAATGGATAGCTTGGATGGAAAAGATATTGGTTGGCCTGGTTTATGTTTCGAAAAAAAAAAACGAGTGATAGAGCCAAACCAACACAAGCACGTTCAGATTGGTTCAAGTACCATCATTGAATTTAAATTAATATAAAGTAAAATTAAAATAGAAAATGAAAAAAGAGAAAAACATAAATTATAAGATGAAATAAAAATAAAAACAAATGAAAATATCACACAACATATTTGTAAAAGTTAGATCGCAACGTCTACTTTTAATTTAAATTTGAATAAAAAATTATATCATTTAAATTTTGAGTTATTTTATTTGACTAAAAGTAAATGATATTGATTCATTCAACTGCATAGTATATTAATTTAATATAAATTTTAAGTTATTAAAATAAAAAATTACTTGCAGTTAAAATAATCAAACATCTATAAATATAAAAGTATTAAAATGTACGTATCAATAGATCTTAATTTGTAACGTTAATATCACTAGAATTATTGATTTGAATTTGTAATAAACTAAAATTAATTTATCAATTTATATTAAATGAACACCACAATAAAATAAGAAAACCAAATAAACAACACATCACTAAGCAAACAAAACAATGTCACATTTAAAAAACAAAAAAATATAAAAAATAAATAAATTTTATAAAAGCTACTTATTTAAATAAAATAAGATAATTTAAAAGAGTGATTATAAAAAAAAATTTAAAAAATAATATCAGTTTTTTTAGAGAAACCACAACATATAAAATTATATATATATATATATATATATATATTGGTAGTAATTTTTAGTTATAAAAATAATATTTTTATTTTTCCTAAATAATCACTTCCTTCCAATTTGTCAAACATAAAAAGAAAGGAAAAAGACTAATCAACTTGCAAAGAAATCGAGATAGAATTTGCAAAAACAAATAAATACCTAAAGATTGGAAGAGGAACCCAACTCAAACCCTAGTCGTCGATTGTTTCCTAAAAAAAAAAAAAACTCTTTAGTATTGTTATTTCTAGACCCATTTCTTCATTCCAAATCGTACAAAAACACTCTTTTATCGATCTTTTCCAAATAACTACTCCCTCCCTCTACACATAGTCATTTTACTTCATTCTTCCTACAAACAACCACCCCCGCCGCCGGCTAATCCCCGCCATAACTCCGCCGTCCACCCTTCGTCATTTCCCGGTTCTCTTCAAAACCTATCGAATAGTCTTTTGTTTCAAGGCTCAACCAGACAACCACCTTTTGAAGCCCCTTTTTCTTCCATTTAGAGCCAGTTTAATACTCTCCGCAACTAAATTACTCGGAGGGTTTCTTCTACTGGAAAATGGACGCTGATAACGGTTCAAAGAATGTTAACCCCGATGACACGCTCATGGAACTCGAATCCGCTGATTCTCAAGTACTTCCTCCGAACCCGCTTATCTCTTTCTTCAATTTCGAAAATGAAACAAAATTGAAAAATGAATAACCCTAACAAATTATGCCGTTGACTCGGCTTCACGCGACTATGCCTAATAGACTTACAAAACGTGATTGTCAACCGTCATTCTGAAAAATGATAAACCCTAACGATGTGTTTTCAGTTGTTGTAATTTTGCGAGTTTAATTTAATTTGGAATTCTGAATTTTGGAGTGGTTTTGTGTTGAAGGCAAAAGATGAACAAAAAGAGGACCTCGCTGAGTCTATGAAGAATTTGGGCATTGAAGGATCATCGTCTGGGATTGGGAATGGATCAACTAACTTCAAAAGAAAACCTGTTATCATCATTGTTGTGGGAATGGCAGGTGATTGCATGTACAAGCTATAAACACTTTAACCTATTTTTGTAAGCTAACCCGGAGAGTTAATGGAAATAAGCTAAAAATACCTTAGGGGCGTGTGATAGTTTGTTTCCATAAGCTCTCATTAAGTCAATCCAAACATGCTTAGTTAGCTTTCACTCTATTGTATATTATATGTATATATTGTATATCTAGTTTTGCTTTATAAATTAAGACTTGGAATATAACTCATTTGTGTTCAGGGAGTGGGAAAACAACCCTCCTTCATAGGTTGGTTGCCCACACACACATGTCAAAACTTAGGGGTTATGTGATGAATCTCGACCCAGCTGTCATGACACTCCCATATGCTTCTAACATTGATATAAGAGACACAGTCAAGTACAAAGAAGTCATGAAGCAGTTCAACCTTGGGCCCAATGGTGGAATTTTGACTTCTCTTAACTTGTTTGCAACCAAGTTTGATGAGGTAAAGTTTTCTTATTAATCCCTGAAACTCTTATTCAATATAACGTAGTATACTGCTTGCTGGTTATGTGGACTGATTGCCTTTCGAATTAAGTTTTACTCCTAAGGACATTTTTGTTTGCATTGGGCGTTCATACTTATTTATGTCACCAATAATGGTAACATGATCCCAGCTTCGTGTTTATTTTTTATGACGGAGAGCTTTCCTTGAGATTGTTTGATTTTTTTCCGGGCAATTAACCTATTGGTTTAATGTTTGAGATAAGAATGTGTACATTGTCATTGCCAGTGGTTCATTTTTAGGTCCTTATTTGTTGTTTTAGTCTAACAATACATTTGTTTGCTTGCTGGTACATCTTGTTCCCATCTACTGCACACTTCAATGCCATTTAACTAATGTTTATGCCCCTCAATTTCAGGTAATTTCCGTTATTGAGAAACGAGCAGATCATCTTGACTATGTTCTTGTGGATACCCCTGGTCAGATTGAAATATTCACCTGGTCTGCTTCTGGTGCTATCATCACAGAAGCTTTTGCCTCCACATTTCCCACTGTAGTTGCCTATGTAGTTGATACACCTCGTGCACAAAATCCCACTACTTTTATGAGCAATATGCTTTATGCTTGTAGTATCCTCTATAAGACAAGGTTACCTCTCATCTTGGCATTCAACAAGGTCGATGTAGCACAACATGAGTTTGCCTTGGAGGTATTGCTGATTTTTGAAGAATTTTCTTTAGCTTCAATTGTATGTGATGTTTTGTTGATATTATTAGTTCCTTGAAAACTAAAAAATGATAGGATGTGTTTGTCTCTTAACTCACTATCAACAGGTAATTAATGACATACGGGCTGTGTCTTTAATGAAATTTGACGTTACACTAAAAGATTTCTCAATACCTTAAAAACAACATTAAATTTAATGGCTTTCATTGTCCTATAAAGTAGGAGTTGGACTTAGTTGTTCTGTTTTGAAGTATTTATTGATCTCTTAGGCATGGTTTTATGCCTCCCTATTATTGCATGTATAAACACTAATTAAAAGGTCATATGCTTAGTGTATTTTAACATAACATTCAATTGGAGAAAGTGGAGTTAAAGGAAGTAAGTAATTCAACTTTTATGTTTTAACAAATTGGGGTGAAATGGGAAGCAATATCGGAGTTAGTTATAGTTTTTCCTTTCATATTGGAGATATTATTGTATATATAGAGATTATGACGTTTTCCTGTAAGTTCAGGGTTTATGGCTTCTTCCTTTGCATGTGTGAGATGAATCTCTTAATTTCTGCTCTGAAAAATTGATCGACTTCTTTATTTGCAGCCGAATACCCTGCTAATTCTCAGCTGGTTTCCTTGTTTCCTGTCTGTTGAACTTTTATTATGTCTTGTCTTTACATCTGGCACTGAGTTTATCCTAATTTTTTATTTGTTGAACTTGTTGTGTATCTAGTGGATGAAAGATTTTGAGGCATTCCAAGCAGCAATAAGTTCAGATCAGTCGTACACATCAAATTTAACTCACAGCCTTTCTCTGGCACTTGATGAATTTTACAATAATTTAAAAACAGCTGGAGTTTCTGCAGTTTCAGGTGCAGGAATTGATGGCTTCTTCAAAGCTGTTGAAGCCAGTGCAGAGGAGTACATGGAAAACTATAAGTACTGTCTCTCTTGACATATTTTTTATTTGTTAGTTTCACCATCATTTCACTTTTGGCTAAGCAATTAACTTTTTCAATTATGCAATGTTTAGGGCTGATCTTGATAAAAGACGTGAAGAGAAACAGCGATTGGAGGAAGAGCGCAGGAAGGAGAACATGGATAAATTGAGGAGGGACATGGAGAAATCTGGAGGAGAAACTGTAGTCTTGAGCACTGGTTTGAAAGACAAAGTGATAAGTAAAAGTAAAAGCAAGATGGACGAGGAAGATGAGGATGAAGAGGATGAGGAAATGGATGACGATGATGGTGATTTGGGGATATATACTGATGATGAGGATGCTATAGATGAGGACGAGGATGAAGAGGTTGATAAGTTTGCCTTCTGATGCACTTTTTTGCCCTTTTGGATTGTGCATTGGAACTAGCTCTTGTATAGGACCTTGACTTCATTTGGTACATGCATTCGACCTTAATTGCCAATATAACCAGGCTTGATTTTGGTGCAAATTTTGGACTAAATTAATGATGAATATGCTGACTTGTGACCTGTATATCTGTTTTGCTAGAGACCTGTATTGATTTTATTTTGCGATTATGGAGGTTTTGCACCCTACGGTCATAGATATGATCAAAATTGTGTCTTTAGAACACGACAATATTGTGGAAATTTAGTTTTAAAAACAACTGTTGGTTTTTTGGTAAGCATGGCCTAGGGCCCAAACAAATAGAGCTGAGATCATTTTTATTTCTCAAAAGAAATGAAGGTCTCTATTAATATAGATTTGGTAGATGAAAGTATGATTAAGAAGAGTGAGTGATTATTACTTGTAATTGTGATACGTCGCAGAATTCTTATATTTCTTTCAGTAGTTTTGTTGGAACAATAAGTATTTTCCTAGAAGTGCACTTGACACCAGAGTGATACAAATTTCGAGTGTTCGCTATTGATACTTCCATTTTGCCGCTGTGTTTATTTTCAAATGGGTACTAACATTACTCTTTTAAGATATAAATCTAATAAGCCTAGTGCCTTCATCCTTGCACCGCAAGACTCGAAAGTACTACACCATCCAAAGTTATCTGAAGATCGAATCCAAAGTTGTATTTCTTGTTATGTGATATTTATTTGTTTTTTATTTATTAGTGTAATTACAATGTTTGTGGTTGTTTGCTAGTAAGTAGGGCTCTTGCAAAAAATTCAGTTTTAAGGTCCAAATTCAAAATCAAATTCAAATTTATTTTAAAAATTCAGTTAAAAATATATGTTTATAATCCGATTATTTATAAATCGGATGAATAATCACTTATATTTTATATTTGATTTTTATTCACTACCAATATTTTGTTAATTTTGAGATTTTATTTTTTGAAAAAATTTTAAAATTTATTTTTTTTGAAAAAATATCAGAAAAAAATAAATAAAATTGAATTTTTTTCTCAAAAAATTTGATGAGACAAATTTTAATTTTTTTTATCAAACTTTAACCGATTTTGAAAAAAAAAATCAATTTTAAAATTAAAATTTTCAAAACCAGTTGTTTAATTATAAACCGGTTATTTAACCATAATTAATTTTACAATTGATTTTATAACCGGTTTTAAACTAAATAATGAATTTGGTTATAAATCTAAATCCATATATTAGTTTTAAAATAGATACGAGTGAGAATATGTTAGATCAATCGAGAGGAGTCTACAGCTTAACATACGTTAGGTCTAGGTAAGACCGGATTTTTTTATAAAGATAAAGACCATTTCTAAAAAAGTCTAATTAATTAAAAAAAAATCGCTACATGTTACATAATAAGACTTTTTGTCCTATTAAGTCAGTCTATTTAAATAAATATAAATAATATTTTATTTTACCACTATAATTATTATATTAAATTTTTATATTTTTGTTAGATATTCAACTTTTAGTTATTTACACATATTAATCTTCTTTAGTTGTTAATATATTTAAATGTATTATTATAAAATAATGTTGACGCATGAGATGTATAAAATTATATTCTTCAAGATGTCTTAAATATGAAAATAAAATTTAATTTCATTGACATATTAACTAGTTAATCTATTTAAAGATATGTTTAATTACTTATTTAAAAATGTTAAAATGAAATAGGTTTTTAAGTAAGCTAACAGATTATACCAAACTTCGATCAAAGCTAGACTTAAAAAGTAAGCCTATAACAGATCACAAACCAAACTTAAGTCTTGAGTTTTTTTACAAACTAAGTTTAGATCTAGCAAAGTCTAACTTGATCCAACCTATTTCCATCCTTATTTATTAGGTAAATGTTATGAGAAGGATATTACTTTTGCATTATGTTAAGAAAGACGTTGAGAAAATACTTAAAACAAAATTTAAAACCAGTTGAATTAGTCTATGAAGATTCAAACTTGTGGTAATTTAGTATAGAATTTTCAAATTTAATGTTAATTAGTCATTGCACTATTTTAATTATTAAACAGTCTCTCTTTTTTCCATTTAACATTTACTTCTTTTGTTATATAATGAGTGTCATTTTTTAAAAAAAAAAAAAACTATCTCAAAATTACTTCCCCCTTCTTAAACCATATTCATTCTAAGAGAGAGGAAGTGTGCCAAATTGTAGTAATATCTCTTCATAATTGGTCTAGCCGATAGCAGAAACCATAAATAAGTAATCAATAATATTCACTCACAAAGTGACCACAATACTGTACATTAATATGATGGGTGATATTATTTTTTTACTTTTTTATGTCACCTTAGAATGCGTGCATGGGTGAGAGAGATCCATGAATGACATACAATATTGTCAAAAACTGTATTCCAATAATATAACTCAAGTAATTATTTTTTAGTGTAGATAAACCAAATACATAATCTATTTGAAAAAGGGTGCCAAGTATAGACTAAACTTTAGTAGTACTTTAAATCGACAATAAATATATATATATATATATATATTAAGCAAAAGAGTAGTTGAAGAATGGAGTTTCACACAAGTGCTATATGAACACACTATATTCTCTTACATAATGCAGTTAAGTCTGGGAAGTCTTGTATTAGCTTTTGTTTAGCAAAGATTTGGATCACAGTTTGCCACGATGAGATTAACGATTCATTTTGTTAAACCTAAACATTAATTTATCTTACAAATAAAAAACGATTAACAAACAATTGAAACAAACAAATAAAGGGTTTACAAACATGTATTGTGGATATAAATTAATTTTACAGTCACTTCTGTTGAAATTTTAGAGCTCACTATTTTATAAATTCAACCTACTTTTGTAATTATATTTAAAATTAAAGAAAATATTAAATTTTACTAATACATTATAAATAAAAAAATAAAAAATATATACTTAATTTAGTATCACTTTTTTTTATCATACATCTACTTTTTGTCTATAAATAAATGATATAATTATTAATAAATAGTTACATATAACTACGAATTCTCAAATATTAAAATATTATATTTAATTAAACAATATCAACATTTTTATAATTAAATTAAGATTAAAAGACTCGTCTATTTTTGTATTTCACCATTTATTCATACTATTTAGCAATATAATAACGTGAGGATTGAATGTAAAGTGTAAAGCTTGTGCATACTCCCTTAAACTAAAAAAAGATCCTCATTATAGATAAATACTACTATCATTTTGTGAAAATGAAAACATTACGAAATTATTAAGCCCAACCCAAATGAATTTATAGGAAGTGGTTTGCTTTAGCCATTAGAAAATTAGAGATAGGATTCGAGGGCCGAAGCAATTCAGTCATAACAATTCGACACACATTCGTTCATTTATCAAATCGAATTATTCAATTCCAAAATGACAGTATCACTTACAATGGCTTCTTCAACTTCAACCATGTTGTTGTATCCTAAACTAGGAACATGTTCACTGTCACTGTCCAATTGTACAACTTCACATTCAAAAATCAAACATTTTCATCTCTATTCATTGTTATCTCCATTGGGTCGACGCCTTTTCTCACCTTGGAATGGTTTGAAGCATCTGGGTCTCTCAACTAAACCCAAAAAACCCCTTTTTCATATAGGTATAACAATAATCACCATCTTTCTCTATTTGGGTTTTGTTTTTGTTTAACTTATTTATACTAAACTCATTTTGTAGATAGAAAGGGTCGGTGTAAGGGTAAAGTGGTTTATGCGTCTCTCTTTGGAGTTGGAGCACCTGAAGCTCTGGTAATTGGTGTCGTTGCTTTGTTGGTTTTTGGTCCTAAAGGTCTCGCTGAGGTGAGTTTTATCTTGCTTTGGTATCATTTTTCTGTTTATAACATTTTGGAATGCCTTTGCCCATGTTTATTATGATAAATAAATTTTAGAATCTTCAATGATTTTTTATTTTGTTAATTCATAGTATTTGGTTTTGTTAAGGAATCAGTGATTCTAAAAGCTTAATTTCTTGATCATTTAGCAGTTTCAGTAGTTAGGGGAGGCCCAAGGGTGGTTTTATGATTGAGTTGTGTTATTTTGACACAACAGTTCTAATATATGGCTAATTACGTTCAATAGATAGTTAATACGCCTTGTTAGATTCATTAACCATTCATAATTAACCGCATATTTAAACTGCATTCACCACCTAACTTGTTGTCAAATTTGTGTCAAAATATCATTTCTCTTTTTTATTTTATCTCATGCACTCTCGAGAACTTGTTCTGTCTACTTGCAAAGAGAAGGAATGGATATAAGGCTCATGATTTTACATGAAATTGACATTAGAAAGGCTATTAATCCTAGAGCCTGTAAATTTCCAACTGATAAAACATTAACAGTTGGTGAACGTTTGAAAGAAGTTTCATTTAGTTTATCAAATGTCATTACCTATCTTCAATGAACCTAGACAAAAAAGCGCTTATTTTTCTCATAGCTTGTTTGTGTGTCAGTGTTGCATTCTTATGCTAAAGCTAAAGAAATAGTAAACTGGTCATGTTTACTCAGATTTTCATTGTTGATATTCACCCATTTTGTGGTTTGCGTGGTTTGCAAAGATTAGTTTTTAAATGATTAAGGATTAATTCTCTTATTAGTTAAGTAATATTCTTGTTCTATTCTATATAGTCAAATCTTTAATAAAATGCAAAACCTCCGAGATGCTGATGGATACCAATCTGCTTGAAAACTAACATTTTTCATGTTCTGATTGGAATTGAACTGCTTCAGACTTTCTCTTCTTACCAATAAGCAACGGATAAATTCACGAATAAACCTGCTCTTTCTTAGTTTTTTCTCCATCTTATACATCAGTATGATGAATCAATTGGAGATACATATACTTAATCTAAATCTTTGTTGAGAATGGTGATACCTTGTGTTCGGGGATGCAGATAGCCAAGAAGTATTTTTTTTTTTTTATATTTTGTTAATCAAAGTGGATATGTATAAGATGGGGAAAAATAATATTCCAGATGACGATTTTTTCGTTCTCAGATCATTCATTCTTGATACTAAGCTGTCTGGAGACGTGTATATCTTTGTTTTTTGACTTTATATAAGGGAAAGGATAGGGCTCCCTCTATTTATACACTTTACAAGAATAATCAAATTTACATGAAACAAAAGAAGATAATGCATTGCCGGTTCTACCTCATATTTCCTGGAAGGATTTTGCAGGGAAGCTGTGAAAGTTACCGTGTCATTCAGGATATAAAGAATTGTCTTACTCTTACATTTTTCCGTGATTGTTTTTGAATGAGATTAAGTTCAGATAGTTGTAATTCACTAGAGAGGTCCGCTGAGCCTTTCTTTGTAAAATATTTGTTGTTGTTATTGGTTGTGGTGGTAATCTTTTTTTCTCGTTTACCTTTTTCTTAACCTGTGGTCTTCTACCGAGTCATTAAATGCAGGTTGCTCGAAATCTGGGAAAAACATTGCGCGAATTTCAACCTACCATTAGAGAGATCCAGGTTGGTGCAAAATACTAGAGTCCAGAGTCTAGATTAAAATATGTTATGCCAATGCCATTTGATGGATGTTTTAATGTCATTATTACTTGCCATTTTTGTTCCTTTAGGATGTTTCAAGGGAATTTAAAAGTACACTTGAAAGGGAGATTGGGCTTGATGACATTTCAAGCCCAACACAGAACACATACTCTTCCAATCTACGCAACACCGCCACATCAACTCCACCATCCACCAATAGCTCTCAGATTGCTGTTGACCCTAGTGAGTTATCTAATATCGATTTTATTTTATATTTATTTTCTGGGAGTTTAGAATATGAAATATGAACAGGTTATTTATCCCCATATGCATGCTATCAAATTAATATCACAACGCCATATACAGGGTACTTTTCCATCTTATGCATGCTATCTAATTAATATCGCTATAAAACAATTACCATTATTCATTAAGCTACCTTGTCAGCTATTGTAGAAGATTTTGGTAGTTGCTAACAGCCAGAAAATAAACCAAACTTCAGATTTTTATACTAAACTACTTGTTTCTAATGCTAGACAACAGCAGCACAGCCATATACACTAGGTAGGGTTTGGTTATACTAAGTAGTTATGTATAAAAATCCAAATTGATGACCCATTTACACTTTTTGGATGCAACCATCTCATTAATAGGTTCCATAATTAATCAACAATTGTCCTAGAAAGTGAATTATTATTATTACAACTGCACCAGTCTCAAGTTCAGAAATAGTTTACGTAAGAGTTTATCAAAAAGAGAGTTTACATGCGAGGTAACTCATTTGTGGCCTAAATCGTAACTCGTACGAGTTTAAGAGTTAACTCAAGAATTTGTTAGCCATTAGGATGAAGATGTTGCAACATGAGAAAATATTTTCCCAACAATGTCTCAACCTAAATGCTAGATGTGAAATACGTGGATGAATATAATATATCTCTGACAATGCAGATGGGAAGCAAGATCCAAGTAGAGCATACAGCACTGAGGATTATCTTAAGATTACAGAGGAGCAGCTAAAGGCATCTGCTGCTGCACAACAGCAGGAGCAGACACCCCCTCCTAAAGAAGCCGAAATTGAACCGCAAATCCAGTCTCCTGGTTAGTCTTTTCTGTAGCACTTCTCTCTATCTTTTTCTCCCTGTTTCTTTTCTGCTCTATATTCACCTGACTTTAAAACGATTTGGTATGCAGCTAATGAAACAGCTGCTACTGGGCCACCACCTCAGAAACCCGAAAGTGAATCTTTACCTTTGGATTCATAGGAAGTACAAAGTAACTTGTCCAATTATCAGTTCATTACCTGGAATGTGGGCAACTACTGGTATTGGTGATGAGAAAATGAATGAGTGTCACTCAATTTTGTTGCCTCTTAGTCATTTAAATTGTGTAAAAAAGTAAAGAAGAAAATGTTAACATGTAGTGTGCTTATATGAATTTGTTGTAGGTGAATCACTTTTAAAGTTGAGCATCCTCCCTCTCTTCCTTCTTGATAGCGAAAACCATAAAACATGAAAATATGATTACACAGAAATTGCATAAAAAAAAAGGCTTCCTTAAATTAGGACGTCATCTCTTCACCATAGATTTTTTTCGTAAAAGTTGAATTTTGACAAATAAATATGTATTAATTGCATATCGTTTTTGCAACCCGATGTTGAATTAAACCGCAACAAGTTTTATTTGCTTAATCAATCAATGTGTTTGGTTTGAACTTCCTTAAAGATTGATTACTAGCCTAACCATTTCACTAATATTGCAATGGGAAGCACCTTAATTGAACTTATATTGCTTCAAAACATTTGATTAAAATACATTAAATGTAACTAATTTTACAGTAATCCGACGCTTTCTTTTATTCCCCTAACAAAATAAAATAATCGCCAGCACTACCAAAAGAATGAACAGACAAAATGCGAATAAATTTTCTTCCCAATTTTATATTGGCAGGGAAAAAAAAATTATACAATACATACTCATGCAGCTTTATCCTGGAAAGTTATGCTACAACATATTCATTTGTCTGAATGTTTCAAAATCTAGATAGCCTGCTGGTGGTGGTCCATGAAACCCATACATATCACTTACTTTATCATCGGAAGGCAATACAGAGCCTTCACGTCCCTTAAAGGACTCCATGGTTGAAGAAGCCCAAGGAGCCGATGTAGAAGGGTTCGAGCTAGAAGCGTCTTGGTTGACACTGAGTGCAGTTGGATTCTGCGGTGAATTTCCAGTGGGCCTTCTGTTTGATACGCTGGCTGACGTCAAAGAAATGGATACTGATTGCTGCTGCTGCATTTGTTGCTGGTTCTTCATTGGGGACTTTGGCCTAAGAGCCTCTATATCAGGAGTAGTCACCACCAGATGAGGTGCCTCAGGAGGTGGATTTCTTCCTCCTCCACCTTGCCAAACTTTCCCATCTTTGTCACCGAAGTTCTTGACATATGCCTGAATTTATCCAAGTCAATCAATGTGATTAATCAAGCCAGAGAACACAATCAATCAGCATCAAGTAACAAAGAAAATAACGAGCATTAACTCTGCAGATGCCTAACTAAACAAGATAGAAGAAAATCTTGAAGTTGGAGGAAATAAAGAGTAAGATAGGCTTCAAAACTTCTAAAAGTATGTTTTAAGTATGAATTTTAGCCTATTGTACTAAATCCAACAAAATTCATGGCTGTTGAATCAATATTTCAAGCAGTTACAGCCACTGAGCAAAATGACCCAATTAAAAATAGAGAATTAACTGCTTAATTTATTTTCTAGAACTTATCTTGTGATGAGAAGACTGTTTTCAGAATACAGTAGATCATACTATCCTACTGGAATGGATAACATGCTGCAGATTTTATCCAACTCTAAAGAAATAAAAGAGGTAGACAGGAAAAATCTACTTCAGATATCATGTTGGTATATCATCATTTCAAATTTCTTACCTCCTTATTAAAATTTGTAGACGACAGTTCTTTACCAACAGTCAGCCAACCAGCTCGGATATTGTGGTCTTCACCAAATAGTTCAAGCCTCCTCCTTCCAAGGGCAAAGTGTTCAATAATCCTATACATATCTTCAGGCTTTTGTGTTGAACCTGCAGTATATGAGAGCATTGAGCAAGAAACTAAAGAGGTGACCATTTTAGTCTTTCGTGCAAAAGCATTGCAATCAAGAAGGCATGTATTAAAAAAACAAAGCATTTCATAAGCAGCTTTTACACAATTTTGGTTTTCAATTTAGATAGATATGTAATTTTTCAATTTACTAAGCAAAGTAAAGTGCTAGCGCCCTTGCCAAGACAAAGTGATTTATGAAGAAAAAAAATGCCTAGGGAAGAACACGAAACCATAGTTGCTAGAAATCACAGTATTCTGTGTTTAACTCTCGAATCTAACATATTCAGATCTACAAAATTTATTTTGATGCTTTGCAGCTTCTACTTATTTTGGAATAGCGCCCATTGAGGAAAAGCTGATACTACATTTGTCCCTAAACGAAGGACCTCACTAACTAAATTACAAAAAGTATGGAAGTTATAACTAAATTTGTTAACAATTAATATTGCTTTGCCAAATTTGTCGTTAAGGTAGAAAAATTAGTTCATCTTTCCATCATAATAAATAAATGATTCATGAAGTTGAAATTCGAAAGGGATTCTATAAAAAGAAACACAAAAATTCTCAAGAGGTATTTATGGGCAGAGGAAGTAGAATATTATCCAACATAGTATGGTTTAGTCATGTGAAACATCAATTTTATAGGCACAATTGATAGACTAACCATAAGGAGGTTCTTCAGCAATAATTACGTCCGTGTCAATGTTGGCATGAATAATATGGCCATCAGTACTTCGACGAACTGTTCCTTTTATGCCCATCAAGCAGTGTTCCTGCACCACAACAAAACCAAACAGTTCAGGTTAGACTGCTATTTTTGACACTTCGACATCAAAACAACTATCTCAAATGTTGAAATCAAGCTGCGGGTGTACAAAATATAAATTTTAACAAACCTTTGAATGTTGAAATAAAGTATGTGAATCATGCCGCAGTCCTGGAGTTGCATTGCTTTTATTTGTCTTCACCCAACATATATCTTCACACCTGCGAAATCCCCACTGTAGAAACCCAGTCCCAACCCCAAATAAGAAAAAGAAAATATAAAGATAGAAATTAAGCAGTAGAAGCAATAAATAGGATACGAGAACCATAACCAATGATTGAAGTCAAATGCCATTAACAGTTGCAACTTCTAGATAGTGTACCTTCTTTAGACATTGACGTCCTTGTTCAAGGCCTACACCGTCACCCACCCAAAGGAAGATGAAAGAAGGAGTGTCTGCTATAGCCTGGAGAAATGGACAAAATAAATAGATGTCTAAATCAAAAGATAGAGATTATGCAATTAGAAAAGGAAACAAAAAGGAAGGAAGCATTATATATATCACACAAACTAATATTAACAACTAACTTTTAAATGAACAAAATAGATCATTAATGGAAGAGTGCCACCCCAAAAATACAACTTGTAAGGTTAGCAAAAGCTTCAGTACCACAATACTCTTGTCACTTTAACATTCTTAAACCTTACCATTCTATTGCAGCCTAGGGTACTAAAAACAGTTGGTAATTAGTCCAGCCAGTTTACTTATAAAGACAAAGGCCTTCGTGTGCTTTTGAAACCTTAGCAGGATGCAAATGCTAAGACTGAAACAAGACTAACAAAAAGCGTTGCACAAACAAAATAATGGCTTACCTCAATCTTGAGATTCATAATTTCTTCCAATGTCCAGTACTCTGTGTGATCAGCAACACCAGGGGCTCGGTGCACATACTCCTCCCATGGGGGATCCACAAGAATGACATCAAACTTGGTCCCAAAGAACTCTGGAGTCAGTTCAAACTCTTTAAGATTACACTTGTAATACATGGGAGAGGTTGCAGAATTTGCCACAATCTCATCCTTTTTCTGGATAAGCTCCCTAAGCTTAGGGTAGTCCTCTACAACATTTGTGAGCTCAAGTTCCCTGATGAAATTCTGCGGCCGCATACCAGTGTCGACAAAGTTTTGAGAATAATCATTCTGCTCACCTCTGGAAGGAGCTTTACCCATACTTCCACTACTTTTGGGTGGAGCCCATCCTCCTGGAGTTTTATCAGGCAATGTTCCTCTTGCCATCGGTCCTGTATGATTGAAACCAGGACCAGAAATGCCTGGAGGGATCCCTCTTCCAAGGCCAGATTGGTTATAATACATTGCAGGATTTTGTGGGTTTCCCATATTAGCGGCATTAAATCTTGGACCTGAGGGACTTGGGGGCACAGGAGACATTGCAGGTGGAACACCCATTATATTCATGTCAACACCACGAGGTCCAGCCCAAACAGCTGGATTAAATGGTGACATGAAGACTCCAGGAGAAATTGGAGGACCAGGAGCAGGTGACATACCATGGGTAAGAGACTGCATAGGACCGGGCGGAGGCATGCCAAGAGGTCCAAAGGGAGATCCCATCATTGGTAACGGCATTCCAACCTGCTGGTTGTCTCTCCCGGGAGGCCTAATCCTTCCTCCTCTACCAATCCTGTTGTTCCCTTTCATTCCTTGTGGACCAGCTCTGTTAAAGGATCCGGAATCCGGGTTTCCATATTGAGACTGTGAGCCGCCAGTACTGCGAGTAGTTGTGCCACCTCTCTGACCTCTTCCTCTTCCCCCATAAAAATCATAGTCATCATCATTATATCTCTCCTTCTGATCTTCACCGGGTGTACCAGAACCAGATAAATCACTCTTTCTTGCTCTTTCTTCTTGATCCCGTGTCCATTCTTCGGAATTAGCACCTGATCTAGAATTGTACTGTTGATTACCTTCAGTTCTCTTGATAACGTTGGATACAGATTCTGCTTTTCCATAGTCAATGGACTTCGGCTGGATCTCTATCACATCATAATTATCATTTGAAATTCCAAACTTCGTTGTTGTTTTCACAGCTTCCCCTCTGAGTACATCTTTTCTACCACCGGCCCGACCATGAGGCCTTTCGTTGTCCATCCTATCATAACCGTGTCTAGGCAACTCCCATTCTCTGTTGTGATCAAAACCACCATCCTCATTCTTCGAATCTCTGTCAACATTACTCCCCTGCCTCCTTTTCCAATTCTCTTTAGAACTCTCCCTATCATTCCTCCTATCACTCCAAGTTTCATCTTTTCCTTTCGATCTATCATCTTTATTATAACCATCACTCTCAAGTTCCTTCCTTTTAAAACTACCACTTCTTTCATAATCCATCTCCGAATTTTCAGAATCTTTATGGCGTTTACCACTCCTCTCAGGTGTCCTAGATCTGGCCGAATTCCCAGTTTCCCTAACAGTTTTATCCTTAACCCTCACACTTCCCTCCTCATCATTCCCCGGCCTCTCCCATGCTTCAGCCACATCAAAACCAGTAGGAGTTCTATGACGCCTAGGCTTTTCAACCCGCTCATCCACTTCCACCTTTCCTTTACTCTTACCTCTCTCAGCATCGTTTCTTCTATCTTCTTTACCACCAGATTTAACAACCACCTTACTATCACCACTACCAGAAACTTTACTCTCCCCATGCTCATTCCTAACAGATCCACTCCTCTCTCTCGACTCACTTCTCTTACCATCAGAAACCTTAGCATTACTAACACTCTTCAATTCACCTTTCTCAGAAACACTCTCCTTTTCTCTCTTCACACTAACAATATCAACTTCATCCCACTTCCTTCTAGAACTCTTAACCTGTTCAGACGCTCCACGGCTCTTATCTCTTCCGCTTTCTCCTTTTTCCGAATACCTATAATCCTCTTTCACTCTATGAGCATTCCTTCCCATCTTATCACCAACATCCAATTCACCATCCTCATACCAGCTGCTCAACTTCTCCAATGTGCTCTCCTCTTGTCTCTTCTTCGCCGCCTTCGACCGCGAATCGTAATCGTCAACTTCGCTTTTTGCAGAACGCTTCCTTCTTCCGCTTCCATCGGAACCATCACCTTCGGCTTCACCTTCACCGTCATCGCCGTTAGAATACTTCCTTGACCTCTGCTTTCTCTTATCGGTGAACTCCCAATCTTCTTCGTCCCTCTTTTCGATCGAATCCATTTCGAAAATTAAACCTAAATTGTGTTTGTTGAGGACGCGCGTGAATTCACGGAAGCTACTCAGTGAGTAGGTTTTGTATATTTAAAATTTGTATAAAATAAATAGGAATGGAAAAAGTATAATATAATAATATTATTCAGATGGTGAAATTGAGAAGGAGGCTTACCGGGGAAGGAGAATGAAGTAATGAGAGAGTGTGTTGGTCGCAGGCGGAGAGGGAAGGAAGAAGAGAAAGGTTTGTTCTCACTTCTCAGCTTCACAATCCCAAAATTGAAAAGATGTTTGGGCTAGCAACCGTATGTTATAAAACTTGGGCTGATTCCTTGGATTTATAGTTTTCTTTTTTTTTTATAACGGCCCGAACTTGTTGAATGATCTGTTTGAAAAAAAGTCAAAAACAAAAGATAGGATAAGATAAATCACCGTAAAATAATGATATAATCTCTTTTTTTTGTTACAAAAGATATGATTTAAGGATATGATATAATCTAGGTTTGAAAAACTTTTCTATGTCTAATAAAACATAAATTATTTGGATGATACTTGTCAAAAATATTTTCGAACTTGTAATATTTTCGAACTTGGATGATACTTGTCAAGAATATATTTTATAATTTAGTTGTTGAGAATAACATGCTTAAATATCTTATTTGGATTTGTATTTAGATTTTGATTTAAATATATTTTAAGATTTAAAATAAAATATCATTGAATATATAATTTATATTTTTATTTATAATATGATTTGGATATCTTTCTTAATTTAGAAACATGATATGTTTTTATATTACAATTTAACCCTATATGTAGAGCATTTAATACAAATTTAGAACATATTTAATAAAAAAAACATTAGAACATATTTCACTCACAATGAATAAATTTCTTTATATAAAACATATTGCATATAGTTCTGTTTTTATAAATACAAAATCTGAATTGTTAGAATGTAGAGTGAGACTAATTGGAGTTGTTAAGAGTTGGTTAATACGTTGATGAATTAGTTAGATAGTTATTCATAGGTGTTATTTTGGTTATTCTAAAGTCATTAAATATTCCTCAATTGGTATAATGGAAAAAGAGCTTTGAATAATTAACTTGTAAACTAAAGAGTGCTCTAGCGAAAAAGGAGAGTGTTCATTTGAGGTAGTCTTGAGTGCAATATTATTTGTTAATCTCTTGTATCTTTTCTTTCAATCTCACTACATGAATAATAAATCATACTTTTGTTTATAATTTTTATCTTTGTTTATTTGAATCTATTTTTACACTATCATTCTAATAGTTATTTCTTACTAAAAGAAAGGATCCTAACCATTGGTCCGAGTTGTTGTGCGTTTGTAAAGATAAATGACTAAAAAATGATATTTATATATTATGTGATGATAAATAATAAATTTAATTCTTCATGTATGATATATAATCACAACCAAAAACTGATACACATTACACGAGAATATATTGCCATAACCAAAAATTTATTTCCATGCACAAGGATAGATAATCATAACTAATGCTACATCTTTATGTGTTACATGAAAATGTAGGGTTATAACTAACCCATGCTTCTTTGTGTATTTCGTGAAGACGTAAGGTTATAACTAAATACTACTTATTTATGTGTTTCATGAAAATATACGACTAAAATAAAATACATATTTTTGTGTTACGTGAAGATATGAAAGAAAGAAAATACCACAATAAGAGACATCAGACATCAAAATATTCAATCAATGAGTAGGATCGTCTTAAATATTTTAGAGATTTTATTCTAATCGTAAACATTGAGTTCAAATAAAAAAAGTGCAATTTTAATAATTAAAAAAATAAATAAAATAAAATTTAATCTTTATAAACTTTTATTTTAATCCTTAAAAAAATATATTTTTGTTTAGTCCCAATAAAATTGTAATAGAGACTAAAAGTGAATAAAAAAAATTATTAACTAAATTTAAAATATCATAATTTTATAAGAATTAACAAAATATTTAATTTAAAATCACCTTTGTTTTATTATATTATAAATATAAAAAATCAGAGCATTCATCAATTGGAGATCATGTGTTATTGAGCTGCTTACACAAACCAATACGGAGGAGTAGTACCAATACGGAGGAGTAGTGTTGAATAGGTCTAAACCCTACTAATTTTCTACTTGACTTGATATAAAATTATTTATTTAAAATTAAATTATTAATCTTTTACTTGTTGTATCATTACTCCTTCTTTGCCTCCATGATAATAGGAGATTTTTTTACCATATGTATAAGATATCATATTTTATTCTATAAAATAACTCAGTTTTATTTGTTGTAATTTATCTTTTAAATTTTAAATCACATTATTTTAAACTCTTCTCTATTCAACTAAAATTTTGGAGGATCGAAACAAAATTTATTGGTTTTTCTTTTAAATTGTAAAAGTTGCTTAATTTTAATATAACTGATAATCTACTACTTCCATTTAAGTCAAACTTAATTAACAACAAATATGAAGAATTTAGTAGTTGATGGTGAATCAAGTTGAATCAGTGATCTGATTCAACACAAGATTTCTAGCCCTATTAATAGTCATGAAACACAAATACAAATGTTCCTCCAACTCATCCAATTGATCACTAAAATTGCATTGATTCTTCTTTAATAGGCGCACCACTTCTCCATCGGCTTGAATTTTATCCTCTTTCCTTTCAAGCCAAAACTTAACCATTACCCTTAAATGCTCCATTTCATCATTAAGCCGAGCCACAAGCCGACTAGTTGTCTCCATGTCTTTGTTCAATATATACGTTCCCTTAGCGGCTGCATCGAGCTGAGCCGTCACTTTAGTCAACTTCCTTTTCGAAGCCAAATTCATCAAAGCTAGTCCAGGCATAGCCACCAGCAATGCAAAGCCATGAGCCACAACAAAAACAACAAGGGAAGCCGTTATCACCACCACAACGAAACAATTCGAGCACCGTTTTAGCATGGTAACCATTTTAAGCTTGGCTCGTGCGTTATCACGGCTCGACTCAAGCCGTTTTTGTAATTCAAAGCAATTACCTAAACTGGCCCGAACCCGACACGGAGATGGGCCAGATATAGAAAATGGGTTTAAAGAGTTTGAAAACTCAATTAAATGGGCCACTACTATTGGAGAAGGAATTTGATTGGTTGAAACACATTGAAGAATGGTATTAAGTGATCTATATTTAACACGAACACTATCAATGTCTTTTAACAAATGGCTACAAAGTAAAGAGGCATTAGCAGTATGGGTAAAATAGTCTTTTAAGAGAGAATGGATTTCGGGCTGAAGTTTGGTTTGGGCCAAGATCTGTGTAACCGTGGGCTGATCTGGGTCCAATAGGTGTTCAGCAAATAAACGGTAAGATGGAAGACGGGTTGATGTGGTGGACTCTTCTCTCGACAAACAAGATTTACGACATTCACCGTTTGAATATTCAACCACATGTGTCCAAAATTCTATGTATGATTCTGTTCGAAATGCATTGGCATATTCTTCACGCACGTCCACCCTTGTTTCATGATTTGGAGAACTATGCCTGCACACTGTTTCATGTCACTTACTGCCATTAATTATGAGTATCGTACATTAACCATAATGCAATAGATGATGTGAGAATAATTACTACTGCGCTATGTAGCTTTTGTAGAAATTCTTACTCTAGTTAGCTGCACTATAAAAACTAAAAACTGTTTTAATATAAAATTAGTTCGTAGGTGATTTATTTTATAGAGAAATTCAACGTGTACATTTATCAATTTGACATTTGATTTTTAATTAATAGGTTAATAAGTTTATTGTTTTAAAAAATAGCTATTTTTTATCATTTAAAATATTATAATAATTAAATATTATGTACAAAAAATGTCAGTGAAATAATTTTTTTTTTCATAACAGTGAATATTAAATATTTTTAACAATATAAAAAAATTAGTATAATAATTTAAAATAATGAAATGGTGTTTTTCTTATAACATAGTATTTCTTAAAATATAAAAGTCAGACAAATAACTCTTTTGATGCATAAAAATAATATTAATTTATTAGTTTAGAGAACAAATGTCTACTTTGTTTTTATATGAAAAGAATTTAGATTATCCTCTGTAACTAATTTTATCGTGCAGTCGGTGTGGGACTTATTTATGGATTAGACAACCAACAATTAAAAACATCTTGATATCATGGTTCAAAATTGTTTTTTTATAAAGAATGAAATATTGTTGCTCTTGATAATTTTAACTTTTTTGCATGATAAGTGATAGAAGTACAATAAGGAAAAAGGATAAAGTGTGATTACTGGAACACGAAAACAACTTCTTTATATGCCGAACCAATTTGGTCTTCATCTCTGTTTTCATATCTTATACTCGATCGATACTGCAAATCAACACATACGAGAGATAACTCAGAAGATATGTAGTGATTCTGGTAACTGTCAAAACCTATGAAACACAACATTGATACATCAATACCAATAGATAATAATTTGACAAAATGAATTAATTAAATGTATTCAAAGTATTATTAAGTAAATACACCTTAGATGAAAAGTGTCGTGTTACGCGAATAAATAACTAGAAGGGGAGAGAGGCAATAATAATAGTTATAATGAGTATCTCTATTTGAAATGAAATTCAATTAGCAGATGCCACCTTTGTGATGAATAAAGCTTTTGCTCTTGAAAACTTTTGCAAATATAGGAATTTTTAAGCAGGTACTGTTCTCTCTGCAAGATTATTTTTTTCGAACTTTTATAATGCATTGCCATTTTAGTTTTGGCTATTGCTTATACGAAATACTTTGTGAGATTAATGCAATCTATTGACATCTTGTAGTGTACGTGAAGGATGGTGATCTTGATTTGGCGTATTGGAAAAATGTTTTAGAAGACTACAATTATCTTCTGCCATAATCAAGATATAAGCAAAGAAAGAATGAACATGTCAATGATGCCAACTTACATCATTATTTTTTATTTTGACATCACCAAGTCCATTTTAAAAGGAGCAAACAAATCCTCGACTTATGGAATATAGAATTAAAATTATATCGACTAAGTGAGTATTGTATCTCTTTATATATTACTATAAAGTTCTATCGGATTTGAGTTTTTTCTCAATATGAAAAACAATGTTGTTTATGCTAAACATAGTAATTTAAAATTTAAATTATATTGCTCATAGTTTAGTTAATTTTTCAAAACTAGTTGGTTCTAGGACTTGGTTGGTTGGGTTATGTCCCAACATAGTCAAACTTAGTTGTTGGTTTTCCTGTGGTTTCTTGTAGATAATGATGAAAGTATTTTACCATTAAAAAATAAAAAATAAAAAGATTTAGATAACAAATCAACCCACTTTTAATTTTAAATAAAACTAATCAACTTTTTTAAAGGGGCTAATCGACTCTCAGACTTCATAGATATGACTCCCATTTAACTAACTTTATTAAAAGACCTAATTACAGTAGATAATATATAAAAAATTGTGTAATTTCAAATAAAATGTCAGTTTAATATGCACTAAATTTATGGAAGAATGGTGTAAAACAATTTATTTTAATAAATATGCAGTCTTGAAATCAACCAGACAAATACGAGCAATAGTAAAAATGTGGAAATTAGCTAACTTCTGAGTTGTTACATATGTTGCCTTTGATTAAATTTAACTTTGCAGTTTGACATGGTAGAGAGGATATTTTTCCACTATTTATTTGTAATCAAGCTAAAAAATAACCCACTTAAGTGCTAACAACACAGTATACACAACGAAAAGTTATCGGTTAAGTATTCGAATTTGAAGTGGGGAACTAACAAAAAGTGAATTAAGAGCTTAAATCTACAAAAAAAAAAGTTTGAAGAAATTTGATTTAATGAGTCGGGAATCTAATTACTGTGGAAATAGTAGACAAAACACTGTTATAAACCATTACAAATAATCTTTTTTGATAAAATCTTTGTATAAACAAATTAGTTTTGAACTAAAAAAATTTGGTTATATATCTATTTTTTTGGTATTAAGAACTAAACATCAAATATTTTTCAACTAAGTGATTATTAAATATCGTGGATATAACATAAAACGATCTCGGTAAAAATTATAACAACAAAACCACATTTATTAAAATACAGTGCAAATCTAATTAAAATTCGAAATTATCAGTGTTATTTAAAAGAATGAAAGATTGTTAACCGACTTTTTCTTAAAAGATAAGTTCAAAACCAAATGTGAAGTTTCAACTATAATTGCAGAGTCCTCTTGAAGAGAATCCTTCCCAAAAATGAGCGTATGCCGCAAATATGTGACGCGCACACGGTATTCTTTAGTAAAAGGCGAAAGAGTAGTTCGCTTTGTGCTCATCACACGGCTCCGTGATTTTGTATGTTGCCAAGTCCTTTCTTTTTATATAGCGATTAGTTTAGTTTTTCACAGACGCTACCGATGTGGGGCTTAACTCGGTAGACACCCGCTTACTTGGTCCTTCCCTATCTCCTTTCCCTGCTATCACAGTCTCCTTTCCCCATTCACACACCTCATTAAGAGGTTCTTTGTTAAGTACTAGCAGTGTTTAAACACAATAATCCTATGAATTTTGAATTTCTAATAAATTAAATTTAAATAATCTTACAATTAACAAATGTGAGATGTGAAAGAAAAATGCAAAACAAAATTTATAAATAGATGAAATATAGAGATTTGAATGTGAAGAAAAATGAAGTGAACATTCAATTTTACATTACAGGGAAGTTAATATGTATCATTCTTGTCTCTTGAACAATATAGTCCACCTTGTATTTGCAATTTTCCATTCTTCAAGATTTATCTAATAATTATACTCTATAATTATTCATAAAAATGATTCACTACAAAGGAAATTAAAATTGTGTTTTGTTATCACCAAACATCTGGGTGAGATTATTTTTTCATAAATACTATTAGGAATAACTTTTACCAAAACAAGATCATGGCATACGTTGTGTCCTCTAAGGGCTGCAGCATTAAATGTAATTAACTATATTCCTCCAACAAGGAAATAGATAGGAGCAAGAACCTTATTGAGAGGAGAGGTTGAAGGTAAATATGGATGTACGTCTATTTTGAATCATGGTAACAACTTGCAAATAATCAATCTCAAGGATAACATGAATAATGTGCCTAGTTCTAGCTATTTAGATACTTAAATGAGCACCTGAAACTTACCACTATAAGAATGTTTTTCACTCCAAAATTACAAAGAAATCCCTTGAGAAATGACATTGTTGGTTTCTCATAAGATACTAGAGGGTAGTTAACTTTCTTGTAAAAAAAATTAATTTGTTGTGAACTTTCCGTCGAGTTCATTCTAACAACCTCTTTAAAAAAAAGTGTGTCGACTAGTTTTAATTTATTAATATTTATAGTGATATCTTTTAATATAAGTGTGTGAATCCAAGTTGAACCTTTCTAATGTCAAATTTGGCCGAACAAAGAATTCATATTAGTAGTATTATTATCTAATTACTAATGAAATTGTAAAATAGTTTGAGATTAAAATTTTCATCACTAAATAAGCTCCAAATAGGTATCCTAACGCTGACAAGTAATAAATTTTTTTAACTTAATAATCAAATTGCAAATATAATATAGGGCGAGACTAAAGATCATGTTTTAATTTCAACCGTTATTAATAATGTAATTTGAAACATAATACTTAAATTCTACAATTTTATGATTTATATTTTGACGTATTTAATTTTATTATTTGGAAATATTAAACTGATATTGTAAACACGCGCTAAATGGCATTGGTCATTTCATTTGATTATGAAATATACTGATCTGTGAGGGGAAAACAAAAACAACAAAGGTTTATTGAAAAAGATCGCTCCTCTTTAACAGTCTTCCCCCTAATAATTCTCTTCGTTCAATATTGTTGTGCATTATTATGGATCATTACAACTTGATTATCATAGGTCGTTTAATTAACTATTAGTAGTTTAGTTTGGTTCATACAGTGGCCGATGTGGGGCTTAATCAGAAGGTAGACACGCCCTAACCTTTCCCTTTCTCCTTTCCCTGTTTTCACAGTCTTCTTCCCACATTCACACTCCCATTACGATTATCTTCAATCTCATACATTTAAAATATTTCTTGTTTTATTTATTAAATATCTCATATCTAGAAGATTAAACATGACATTGAAGCTTTTATTACAGAGAAAGAGACCAAGATTTATATATCCATGATTGGTCCTCAACAAAATCTATGCTTCAGATGTTTCTTCATTTTTTATAATCATATTGCTGTTAAAATAAATAATTTGCTTCACGAAGCACCATTACTGATGGGACTTATTGTTAAAGAAAAAGAAATTAGTATTGTGGATTAACTGTGACAAATGGGAAATTCACTCAAGGAGTATTCTCTTAATCACGTGTTAACTCATAATTATATCGAGTTTATTTATAAACTTGAATATGATCTTTATCTTGATAAAATTTGATGAGGTGTGAATTCAATAACACGATTTCATACAAAACAAGATTGAGTTGGTCCAACATCACATTATATATTTACAAACATAGTAATTTTGACATAACGATATTTTTATAAATTTATTTAAATAGTCTATATGATTCAATATCACTCACTCTCTGTGTTATAATTCACTATCACCAAAACATTGGCACAGGTCCCTAATTAGGGAGGGCTCCAAATTTTTTGTATAATATATACTAACCTTTGAAAAATTGCAGCATTGATATCTTAATTTTGTAAGTTAAACACTCTAAAATTTTATATTTGTACCTTATGCCTAGAATAAATATCCAATTTTTGTATTTGCAACATATGCTTAGAACAAAACTCAGCCTCCTTCCACTGCGAATATGTTATAGTGGTTGCAGCCTACGAGGTGTCACCACCCATTAGCAAATGTTAGAATCTTGAATCTAGATGTTAGAGGCCTAATTTTTAGATTCAAACAATACCGCAAAAAACATTGAGACGACCCTGACTATCACATCACATCCAATAAAACAACACATAAGTTAGGAGCAACTCATTAACAATGTATTGTTTGTTGGAAAACACTAGTAAGTGTTGAGTCTTCTCACACTTTAGAAAAATGTTGAGTCTTCTAACACTTTAGGGATAGGACACGTGATTAGTATTAACCACTCAACCATAACTTGATCCTTCCTTCTTCGGTATTTTGTCCTTAGACTTATTCCATTTTACTTAATGGGGTTACGGTCAACATGACCCGAAGCTTGTGGGTGAGGACATGTGGATGAGACAAATCAAGTTTTATACACCACTATAATGTGGGTTTTGCGGCATCTAAGATGAATGTGATCATATAGAAACCCGATGAGTTGCGGGTTCAATAAGAACATATCCATACAAGATCGATTTGGTCTAGTTAAAGTTGTCAAATACATACTCACGAACATAATAGTTTTGACATAGCAACACATATGTTAGGAACAACTCATTCATAATTCATGCACTCTCGATCATATAATTCACTATCACACTACACTCAATAAAACAACACATATGTTAGGAACAACTTATTTATAATGTATTGTTTGCTAGAAGAAACTAGTAAGTGTTGAGATGTTTTAAATGACTAGATAGCATTCTCTAGAAGGTTCTAAATAAATTTTATTATGATAAGTCATTATTGGGGTTAGGTTATATCAATTTCTATTATGATTAGCTTATCTAAGTAGGGAATCGGTGAGTGTAATAATTTACACGAATGAACGAGTAAACAATTTTTAGAAATAATTTAGCTAAGTATATAGTTTCTTTATTACATTTCAACTTGTATTGTACCACCATAAAGTGTTAGATTTCGATAGTAGTCGAGACATGTTTTTAACAATTTCAAATAAGAAAGAGTCCGAGAAGCAACAATTTTTCATTCATTAGCTCTATAAATACCATACCAAAGTTAAGTAGTCTCACTTTAACATTAACATCCCCATAGATAAAGATTGGTATATATTAGATGACTTGAAGGACGCATAGAAGGATATCAATGTCAAATGTAGAAAACTTCACATTTGGCCATTAAATTTCACTTCTAGTCAATTATTAGTTGATGTGCTTCTGTTGTATGTTTGATGCCCTTACAAATTTTATAAGTGTTTATAAAAAAATAAATTAAAGAAGAGATGCAAAAGTTAATTTGGAATAAATTATTATTTAAAAACTTCTAGTTACTGTGACATTCTTTTCAATATTTATTTTTCACGAGTGTTAGAAAAAATTCATCAAAATGGATTCATATATTATTAATGTTATTATCTTACTATATTCACCACTTTTATTTACTAGACATTTTCAAGATTATTTTCTACTAGAAATCATTTTCTTCACCAATCTAGCCTTGCAATAAATTATAGAAAGGTGAAACAAAATATGCAACGAATACTGATAATTTCATTCCAAATTTCACTGAGATGCTTTATAGTTAAAATAAGAAACTTGGAATATTTTGAAAATATGTTTTATAACTAGTGCAAGTCAAGAAAATGTAAAAGCTGAAAACTCCTCCCTGTCAAAAAAAAAAACTGAAACTCCGAAAAGACAATACGAAGTTCTTTATAGAATTTAAGAGGGTTGGTGACCTGCAAAAAATAGATGAAAATTGAAAAGGGAGGCTCATTCTTAAATTAGTTTTAAACAACGACAGACCAAAATCCAATTTAGTATCTACAATATTTATATAAATAATAATTTTTTAACTTTTTTGACATCTTATTAAAAATAAGAGAGAAATGAATTGAGCCTTTTTTTTATAAATAATCAACAATTAAAACACCAGCTTAATATATTTAAATAGATCATAACAAGATTGAATGGTAATAGATTTATAAAATAACTACGTAAATATTTAAGTTATCATTGACCGAGGTTCGTCATCTGGTAACTCCAGCCCAAAAGGTATTTTTAATTAAGTTTCATAACACTAAAAATAGTTTAATAATGAAAACATTTGTGAAAATTAAAATATTGATTCACACGCCATTAAATAAAATAACAATAAAATTATATAATAAACCGACAAACAGAAATAGTTAAACTAATTGTAGAGCTCTCATTAAGAGAACCCTTCCCAAAAATGAGCGTATGCCGCTAATATGTGACGCGCACACGGTATTCTTCAGTAAAAGGCGAAAGAATAGTTCGCTTTGAGCTCATCACACGGCTCCGTACCTTATACGTAATCGGTTCTTTCATTTTATATTACGATTAGTTTAGTTTTACTCATACGCTACCCGATGTGGGCCTTATTCGTAGACACGCGATAACTTGATCCTTTCCCTTTTCACAGTCTTCTTCCCCATTCACACGCCCATTACGATTCTCTTCAATCACATATCTTTAAAATATTTCTACATTTATTTATTCAATATCTGAAAGGTTGCAGATGAACATGACATTGAAGCTCTCTTTCAGGATAAAGGGACAAGATTTATATATCTGTGATTGTTTTACGAAGTACGATACCCCTCAACGAAATCTATGCTTCAGATATTTCTAATCATTGCTTCATAGTAGCATTTGAAGTCACATTAAAATTCTTCTTCGTTCTCAAGCTGCAGAAGCTTCCCTATTCCTTAGCATGATTTGCCACTAAAATCATTATTTGTAAAGTTTGTTTCTTTTACATGAAAAGAAACAAGCTTCAGCCTCAATGAACAAAGCTTATTTTGAACATTGTTGCAAAGCTTATTTTGAACATCTAATATTTTTTTTCATTTATTCGTAGCAATGAACAAAGTGTATGTTTTAAAAATATAAAGTACTTAGTTTGTTCTTGTGGTGGGATAAAAGTGATATGAAAACTTTAATTTCTAGCGTCTTAAAATTGTGATAAAAATGATATTAGAATGTGAGATTTATGGATTGTACGAAAAACTAAACAAGTGTAAAATTGGTTTTTATGTGTGTCAGTGTGTGTTTTGGAAAACAATTACAATAAAAAAGTATAGTAAACCAAAACAACAAAAAATTATATTTTACAGAAAACTTAACATTTTGCCCTTAATTTTCAATAGTTGTATTTAAAATCTCCTAGTTATTTTTCACAAGTACTAGTTGAGAATTTCATAAAAAACATTCTTATTCTTTACACTTATTGTGATAAATCATAATACTTTAATTTATTTATTTGTGTTACCAAAAGTATCTCCAATCAAAAGTCAAAGACTAATCTTTCAAAATGCAAAAATCCATTTTAAAAAATTAACATTTTTCAATAAATACTCTTCTATGAACACCAGCACCAAACAAGAATCAATTCGTGATGGTGTGCTGATAGAACTTAATTATCTACTAACTGTGTCACATTATACTTTGTCATAATACTTAATTTTACAAACAAGATTAAACAGCTCTTTACCAAGCCACATTTATCACTATTGAGCATATATAAAATAAATAGAGCAACACTACTGCTGGTTTCTACCAGATACTTTTAACCTTATGTTATATATGCTAGAAATCATTATCTCACTCATCTAGCAGAGCAATAAAGTATAGAAAAGAGAAAAGAAAAAAAAAATGCACGTGCAAGAGAAAAAAGAATAATACTGATGATGTTCCAATTTTCAGTGAGATGCTATATAATTAAAAGATGGAAAATAAATAAATTGGGAAAAATATGAATTTTTTTGTGAGTTCGCCATTTCTCAAAAGCAACACAACGCATAGACGAGTTATGTCCTGTACCTAATTGAAAGAAAGCAACTACTACATTACAAAGCAAAATGAATCAGAGAAAAGTGACACCAACGACCCTAATTTTACTAACAACACAATAATTAAAAAAAATCAAAAAGGGCTCTCTGAATTTGACTAGATACATGCAAGCTTATGCAGAAGCCAATGCCTTGTCAACTTCTACGGTTTCTCCAGCCCACTGCTGCACTCGTTGAGTTGTATTATCCACCTACAATTGACAAGAGTTAAGTGAAAATAGTTCGTCTATTTTATCTTTTGTTATTGAAATATCTTATATATAAACACTTAAATTGATAAGCTCTTATGTGATTCACATTAATTAAGAGCTAGTTATATCATAGTAGAAAGGTTAAGGATAAGAAAGAAAAAGGGTGACTGTGTTGCTTTGAGAAGTTAAAAACTTATCAATATTAAAAGAGTGTTAGAATGAGAAGCATTTTATACCTCTTTCTGCCAATTGGTTTTGTAAAGTATCCCCGACAGCAGCAAGGTCTGGAGGACAATTCCACATATCATACCTCCCCAAAGTCCCTAAACGAGAAAAAAAAATATCAGGATCATTAGAAAGAGTTGTCAACTTTTTTATTTATTTTTCAGTTTTCATTTTATCTTCTACCTATAAAACAGTGAATGAGTCTTTGTATAGAGAAGTTGATCAAACACATTTATGCAGGAATCGGCAATGACATTAAAAAATTTCATGAGGTGTTAGCTCAGTAAACATTTTAACCTTATATCCTCAAGGAGTTCAAATGGAAAAAGTAACAAGTATGTTTTAACAAACTTGTGAAGTTTTTCAATGTGGTTTAGATAGAATTAGAATATAATGAATAATGAATACATTACCTTAACACCCAAATTTGCAACATAACCAAGAAGGTACCCTAGTGGAAGCCCAAACAAGTAATAACAACCTATATTGATGTAAGCCACCAGGGCCTGCCATCCACCTCCAATAGCAACACCTGTAACAATGATTTCATTTTTGTGAATAGGAGATAATATTTTACCCTTCATGAAGTAGAAAACGAAGATGGTAACAACTTTGTACCGGAAATCACTGGTTGAACGCTGTTTAGGACCATTGTCACTGCAAGGAGGTTTCCTAGTTTTGCAACTGCATCTTGTAAAGGCTTGCTGTTGGTAAAAATAACAGCAAAATAGTCCTTAGCAAACAATATAACAGCCATGAAGAAAAATCCGATGAAAAGAGATTGAAAGACTGTCACGTAGACAGAGTATTTGGCAGCTCTTGGATGTCGAAGTCCAAGTTCGTTGGAAACTCTGACACTGAAAAAACAAGAAGAATACAAAGGTGAATCAAACGTGACTATGTAAAAAACTATATGCATCTAATGCTAACAATGTGACACCGTTATACATTATGTATATTTAACAAGTCGATACGCATACCATCACTTCACATCTAGGTACCTTGGAATTTCATCAATCATAAATTGGAATGGCAACAGTAAGACATAACTTTATGCTGCATACCTTATAGCTGCATTTACTCCAATGAAGATCATGCCTTCCCATCCATTGTAATTCATGCTATAAAACATCATTGAATGTATTAGCAAATTGCTATGAATAATGTATTAACAAAACATCCACAATTTCAACCATTGATTACTAATATTAAACTACAAACTGCTTGATAGAAATTGGTTAGAAGAGCAACAACAATTCAAACGAAAACAGGTACAAAAAACACAAACAAAGAACAGACGAGATTTGACCACGAAGTTCAGCTAATTGTGTCTATGTCTCCAACTGCAGAAAAGTTGCAATACCTTTCTATTATGATTCAAGCTTAGGATTACATATTACAACTTGTGTTTAAATACTACGATCTAGTTTATAAGATAACCCCTCAACAATTGGCCGACTACCCACTTATCAATAGTAAACTATGAGTCATACTCAAAAAAAATTGTCTTGATTTGTGTATTTGACATGTTCCCTCGACAATTTCAAAATCTTATTTGCATAGAAGAATAAAGGAAAAGAGAGTTAATTTAGAACTGCACAACTTCAATGAAATAACATAGTATATTCATTTATAGCAATGCTAATGGAACTGCAACTGTTAAGGAATATGCTATGCCACTAGAATTAGCTAGGACAACAAGCCTTTTTTTCTATGACAGCATAATCTTACCATATAGAGAGTGAATCAACAGCAATCACTGCATTATCAAGGTGACCAGCAAGAACTATGAGACTCATCATATACCAAATTTCAAGGCAAAGCATTACCGCCGAAGCAATAGAGAGACTAATAAAGGACCATATATCCTTAAGAGCCAACCATGACAATCCATTCCATCCATCCTTACACCAACCAACCACATAAACAAGTTGAGCCAAAGTAATTCCCCAACTCGTGACATTGAACGCCACGGCCGCACCAGATAAGCCCCAATCTAATACATAAATCAAGAGCCAGAGCAACCCAATATGCATAATTAGAGCCACTAACCCAATCCAAGCAATGACATTAACCTTACTTTGAGCCTGAAGGAACTTTTGGGTTGGAAAATTGAAGGAAAGTGATAGAAACTGAGGAATTACTAAAAGGGCGAAACTTCCGGCTAGATCAGCCATATCTTCCTGCTGGCCAAGAAGTTTCAAAATTGGAGCAGCAAAAATGTATATTGGCAAGAGGAGAATGCTTGTCCCTAATAAAATTAACCATGACCGTTGCATGTAAACACCGAGCATATGAACCTGTCCAGCTCCATAAGCTTGACCGCAGAGCGTCTCCGTTGCGCTCCCCATGCCTAGCTACAGGTTTAGTAAAATACCATCAAAATCTTGTCCTTAAGAAACAAAATTTTTGTTGACAAGTTTCCATACAACTTGGTTTCTGTTTTGAAGCCAAGTTTTCCTAACTTAACATTTAACAAATACACAACACAAAATTGAATACAAGGTAAATAAAAAATCAATTAGAACTTCAAAACAGGCATCTGGTGTCAAATGCAACATTATATTTTACCAATAAAATAACATGAAACATTATTCCGAATTCCCGGCAATCACTTACTGCATGCATTCACGCAGTAAGTCAGATCTCAACAGATTTTTATTTTACTTTAAACTAAAATTACCGAACTTGAGATCCAAATTATCTGATGGCAGTCAATGACTGCATGAATGTGTGTGGTAAGTGACTGCATGGAATCCAGATTCATGAAACACTACAAAATGCTCTGCATCTTCATAATTAACAAAAGCCAACACATTATTAAAACCATTAAATGCTTAATTTTTATATGAAGAAAAATCCTTCTTTCTAGGTTGTTCTTCTTCACGAAGGTTAAATCAAACCAAAAAAAGATACTAAATTTAAGCTAAAACCAAATCAGGGAAAAACATTTGCTTAGTTTCACAGACAATAGTGAGAAAATAAAAATCAACTTAAAAGCTATTTCAAATTCAGCAAAAATCTCTGTTTTTCTTTCCCCTTCATGAAACTAAGCTACAATCCAAAAGTCCAAACCAAAAAAAGATACTAAATTTAAGCTAAAACCAAATCAGAGAAAAACATTTGCTTAGTTTCATAGACAATAGTGAGAAAATAGAAATCAACTTAAAAGTTATTTAAAATTCAGCAAAAATCTCTGTTTTTCTTTCCCCTTCATGAAACTAAGCTACACTCCAAAAGTCCAAACCAAAAAAAGATACTAAATTTAAGCTCCAAACAAATAATGGAAAAACATTTGCTTAGTTTCACAGAAGACAAAAAAAAACCAGAGAGAAAATAGAAATCAACTTAAAAGAATATTTGAAAATCAGCAAAAAAATAAAAATCTCTTAGCTACACTCCACCCAGAAAAATAAATAAACAATGGGGTTTGACTATAATAAAAAAATAAAAAATAAAAAAATAAAAAAATAAAAAAATAAAAACTCAAACGGGTAGAAGGAAAAGCAACAAAAAGTATTATAAAAAAAAATCATGAATATCACTTTATAGCAAAAAAAACATATATTGTTATAATTATTGAAAAGCGTTGGAGAGAGAAAAGGAACAAAAGAGAGATACCATGAAACCAAAAGCAAAAGTGCCAATGACAGAGTTAATGAGAGAAACAGCAGAGAGTTCAATATCTCCGAGATGACCAACGAATATGTTTGTAAAAGAATTAACACCGTATTGACACAAAATGTTGAAAACAATTGGCAACGCAATCTTCCATATTTTAACTGTTTCAATCATGAAAACTTTCTTGGTTTCCTTAAACCCTTTCACCTCCGCATAATCGCCGTCTTCCTCCACCAACGCCGACGCACCGTTTAGCAGGGGAGTATCCATGTCAATCACCGTACACGTGTATGGCGGTGATTGACAGTTGAATGTGAAGTGTTGTAGAACTTAGTTTGATATAGTTTGGTTGGTTTGCATTATTATTATAGTCACGGTACTCACCAAACCTATACGATGAATCATTTATCGCACTCTATCTTCTGTTTTGTCCCTCTTCACTTAGCACTCTCAAAACCTTACTTAACCTTAATGCATGGCTTGTTGGGTAAGTAAGGGTAAAGAGCAAAACCATTCTAAATAATTAAATTACACTATTTTTAAAACTATTGTTGATATATTTAATTTATGTATGTCTAATAAAAAGTTATGTTTATTGTCTAAATTGTCTTCAATAATAATAAATTGGATCCTTTAAAACATAAAACTTTTTTAAAATGAGAGCTAGTTTACTAAATTAATTATTGAATATGAGAGAAGTTGTTGATATCATTATGTGTAGCCATTATTTTCGTTAACTAGCTTTTAAATTATAATTTACTTCAACCTAATTAATCAAATCATTCGGTAATTTTAGAGTTTTTTTAGCCTCGTTAATAGATTAACTTAACTTCATTAATCCGATATTTCAGCCTGTTAATGGATGAAGATAACAGTTGACAAAGCCTAATCAGTTTCAAATATTATTTGGAATTTTAGTTTAGTTCTCTAATTTTATATTGGATTATAAAATAATACAAAAACTATTGATTGTTACTAGAATCAACTCACTTTATAAGTTATTCTATTTATTAACTCATATTTTTTTATAAACATTAAATTTCATTAATCTAATTATTAATTTTTTTTTATATTATTTCAATAATTACGTATGCTAAAAAATTTAGAAATTTGATATTTATAGCTATATAATTTCGTTGATATTTTACTTATACATAGAATTCAATCACTCAATAAAATATTAAAAAATTCTTATAATTTATTGAAAATTTACATATTTAATTTACTTGGTAAGAATTATTAATTTGAAAGTTGGATCAATAAATTCAATATCTATAAAAAATCATTTAAACAAATTAAATAACTTCGATAAAGTTACTCTTAAAATAAATTAATTTTCACTCTATATTATAATATATTACATTATAATAACTATAACGGCCGAAAATATTGTGATTGAAATAGTCATCCAAATTAATAATGTGATAGTAACAATTAGTTTAGAATATATAGCTCCATTCTATAATAGTCTAAACTAGTTTATTCTAAACTAATCGTGGGCTTGATGGTAAATTAATTATAACCTTGGCATTCTCATTTTGGATAAATGATTTTAATTTATTGTAAGGTTTTCGTGGTATTAGTTTTTGAGAAATTATACTAGAGGTATGGTTCATTGTAAAGGATGATTTCTTATAATGAGTATGTGTAATGTTGTAATGCTATATAGTAAGATAGGTATTTTCACGAATAAATTTTAGAATGTTAAGATAGCGAAAATTAACTATATACATTAAGATGGTGAATAGAAATGATTAAATCAATTAATAATAATGCATATAATTATTTGTCTTTTTTAATATTTTTTATCATAATAATAAACATTTTTTTATTGAATATTTTGTATTTGGGCAGCTTTAATTTTTTAATATTCTTCAACATTTTATTTTGTTTTTTTATATCTTTATTCTTATTACACTACTAATTTATTATATAATTCTCTTTATATTTTCACCTCGTATAATGTGTTTGGATG
>JBBPBS010000968.1:19566450-19652751 GCA_037974835.1 Cicer judaicum
TAATAACATATAAATAATTAATACGTCTAAATAATTTTATATAATAGAATTGTATATTATATTATTTAAAATAAATTCAATCATTTTTTTAATTTAAAAATAAGATAGAAAACCAAAATTATTAATTTTTAAAATAAAATAATAAATTTATTAAGATAATATCATAATAAAAAACGTTATTTTAAAATAAACAAAATTAAAAGATAAATTTAAAAATTTAATAAGATTAAATCTAAAATATAATCAAATTAATCTATAATCTCATTTAATAATTGATGATTTAATTTAATAATATTGAAATACATTAATTTTCAAATGTAGTAAAAAAAAAAAAACTAGCATGGGTGGGTGGTATTTGCAGAAACGGGTTGGTGTCGGTAAAGGGCATTTTATTAATCGGTGAAGAGATAGTGGCTGGAATTTGTAATGGAATGGAGAAATGTTAAAGTGACGAGGGGGTAGAGAGTTCCCTTGACCGCGGGTTATGATTGGTCCACGCATGTCCACGTCGTCCTCAAAGGTTGCTTTTTCTTGTATCTCCTCCCTTTTAGAAATTGCTTCCTAACTATCCCCTCACCTCACCTGATCACTCTTCCGAATATAAAGATCCATTCATTCTCATTCTCACCAAAGTACAACTTTATTCAACGCACTTCCCACGCGCCTCTCCATTTATGTGCTTCACCCACAACTACACTACCCGATGCCAGGTGTTTTTATTTTTTTCATCAACAACGATGCCAGGTGTTTTTCACTTCACAAAACAAAAATCTGTCTTAACTAATTTACATTAATTTTACACCTGCAACAAATAAGAATACTTCATTTTATTATATATTTTTTATTTTTATCATTAAATTATGTAAAAGTGTTTTTATTTACACTCATAATCTATAGTTAATAAAATCCTTTTAATTTTATTTTTATTATTATTATTAAATAAATAAATTTAAGATTATTGCTAATGCCCCAGATATATTTATGAAATCATATAAGTCTTAAAGTGCAAACATTGTTTGAAGTAATATCTAAATATTATAAATTCTAAAAAATGTTATAAGTTCGTGAGATAATTACTATTATCAAATAATTTTATTTTAGTAATATGAATTTATACACAAATTATCTATTATAAGTTATTGGTTTGACTTTATTAAATATATAATAAAGGATAAATGTTTGAAATTTATTGAGAGAATTATAAAAAAATATTGAGGAGCGTTATTTCTTCAATGATGTATTTAGTTGTAAAAATAAAAATAAAAAGAGAGAAATAGTTAAGAAAATAAAAAAAATTATGATAAATAGAATAAATTTATTATATTTGATTGATATAAATGTAAAAGAAAAGAAATATAAAAAAAAATGTATTGTTTATTGTTTCCTTTTCTTAGTTGAAGAGAAATACTATTATTTTAAAAATTATAATATATATATATATAACAGAGTAAAAAGTGATAGGACAAAAGGACATGGAAGAAAAATAATTAATGAAAGATGTTATTTGTTGCATTTCTTCAATGAAATGAGAAGATTAAATAATGTGGCAGGTCTCACCATTTTTAGTCTCACTTGTATTTTTTGTTGCATCAAACAGGAAAAATACCTAATTTCTTCACTGTTTCTCCTTCCTTTACTTCTCTCCCACACCAATATACTCAAATAAATGTACCCAAATGTCATTATCTATGAGAATTATTTTTTATTGTGAAGATGAAGTTGATGATAAAGTAAAATTTAGATGATCGGATAACATGTTATGGTAAATGGATGTTCATTTAAGTCAAACATCGAGTAAAATAATAAGAAATATTATTTTTATAAAATTATAGAAAGTTAAGTCGAGTAATTTTTTTAGTGTATTAGATTGTTGTGTTTTGAGAGAATATATAATTTTTTTTCATGTAAAAATTGTATGATATGGTTTCTGATTTTTCTATTAAATTAAAAAACTATTTGATAGTTTTTGCAATATTACCTTTAAAAATTATAAATTGAGTAATAAAATACGTACTTGTGAAATTACAAATTATGAATGGAGTGTCAAACTTTGTGAGTTATATTTTATTTCTTTTTAATTTTTATGTATAAGTAGTTTTGCTTATTCAAATATTTTATTACTCTCAACTAAGTGGTTAAATTTAAATAGTTAATAAAATATAATTAAAAAAAATAGTTTGAGAAAATTTAAATTCAAATTATGATTAATTTTATTAATCAAATTTTATTTATTAAACTTCAAATTTTCTTTAGAAACAATCCGATTAAAACAAAATCATGCTCTACCTTATAATACCATTACAAATGACCTTTCTGTGTTAATTTTTAAATTTAAGATTTAATGTGTTTTTTTGATTCCTATAATATTGAGGAAATATAATTATAATATGGACGAAATATAATTTTAGTTTCGTAAATTATTTTTTCATGTAATTTGAGATTCTTTACTTTTAGTTATTCGACACATTCAAACAAAAATTGTGTGAGGTGGATTACTAATAATTTTTTTTTTATCATTTATTTACATGCTTATTAATAATAAATTAATAAAAGGAGAACAAATTTTTTCTTAAAAAAGATTGCAACACAGCTGGTGAAGGGTTTGTAGATCTTAATATGGTTTCCCTTTCTTTCTATCTACTTCAATTTGAAGTCAGTTTCATGAATCTTCTTCTTCTTACAAATCCTTCTTGAATTTAATGCGATATTTATCTTTTTAATGATTTTTTTAAAAATGTTTAAATGAGATAGTATAATTTTCTTTCGATTTAGTAAAAAAAGTTGAATTCAGATATTAAAAATAAGAGAATTAAGAAAGAGCTTTGTCATCCAATGTATAATATCCTAATTGTACAGCACTCAAAATAAAATGTCCTAAAAAAGTTCAAAAAAATTGTAGTATTTGAATCTTAAATTTTAAGTCCAAATTAAAATAGGACATTTTAGTCCGATTCGTAGATATTCGAACTCGCGACGGTCTAGCCGAATCAGCCGGATAGTACGTATTAATTCAATATTGATTTAAATTTAAATATATTGTTAATTATTAAGTGCAAAAATAATGGATAAAATATTATTTTTTAATTATTATTAATAAATAGTATTAATGAAAAATTAAAGTAAACATCATATATACTTATACATGTTAATTTTATTTTGCTGCAAACAATAATTATTTATGAAGCTTTATTTTTATTTAATTACATATACATGCACATATTAAATATTTTTTGAAAAATAATTAATTATTTGTTATTATTAATTGAATAATAATTTTTTGTTGTTGTTATTTATCGTATCTTATTTTTATTTTCACTTCTACATACTAATTGTATATTTTTGGTATTACAATTTCAAATTTAATTTAATAATATAAATTAAGTTAAATGAAAATTAAAATGATATAAAATTATCTAATTAAATTTTTGTTCTTTTATTTAAATTTTTTATAAAAATAAATTTAATTGTAAAAAGATTACGCGGGCTTTTCTGAAAGTTTGTGACTTATATAGAGTACAATTTGAACACTAATTTTATGGTTTGTATTTAATTTGAGTTTTTATTCCAGCCCAAATAAATTCCACTTTATTAATGGAATAGTCTGATATAGGTCGAGTAGTTCGATTTCACATCTCTACCTCTTAATTTTCAAAAAAAATTGTAGATCACTATTTATAATTGATTCACCTTAAATTATTATTTAAAATTTTTAGTTTTATTTATTTATAATTTTTATATTTTCTATAGTTTTAATATGATTTTTAGGAAAATGATGTCTCAATAATTCATAATTGAGTCATGAAGTAAATAAAATATAATTAAAAATTATTTTAATCATAATTTGAACTCAAATTGTCACAGACAATTTATTTTTAGCAAACATTTTTAATTTTTTGTACATCAATTTTTTTTTTAATTTATGTTCCAAATTATTATACAATAAAATTTAATGACTTAAAAAGTACATCAATTAAATTCCAATAAAAATTTTGCCCAAAAACAATCTCCGCAAGAGAATATATGGAAGGACAAAGGAATGAGATTTTCTCAAGTTTCAAGTTTGAATCCTCTTTGTTAGCTAATGATAAGTTAAGCGTAGGCTAGGTTTCAATTTTGAATAGGTTAAAATTAATTTTAGAGTTACAAAATTAATTTTAGCATCTTTTGATATTGTCCAACATATATGATTCTAATTCTAAAATTATTATAATTTAAAGTTAAAATTTATAGGTTTTGAGTTTAAATATAACTTTTATATTTTTAATTACATTTAATTTTATATTTAATTCACTTTTAACTACAGTCAATTTTAATTAAAGTAAAATAAAATATTCGAAGTCTCGTTAAAACATGACGATAGCTTTTAAATTAGATTAACGTAAAACTTCAATAAAAATTATATATTTATATTTATTTACAAATAAAATTAAATTTGAAAAAAATGTTAGACATCAAAATTATGTTGTTATGTAAAGTATTCTTTTAATTTTTGTTTATATATTTGAAATTTTATATAAATTATCAAAAGGTACAAAAAAGGATAGTGAAAAACACATAATTATATATATAGTATTTGTATGTTCAACAAATAGCATAGTTGTTTTTAACTATATTATTGATACAAGACAATCCACCAATTTTATCCATTATTAATTTACGATAGATATTTTAGTTGACTATCTTTAATGGAATAACTTTCCATAATTTAAAAGATTTGAATCAAGTTTCACTAATACTGCAATGTTGACACAATTTTGTCAAATAAATAACACAAGTATTATATTATGGTGATTTATAATTTTCCTTTAATATTGATAAATAACATAATTTCTATTTTATTATCTCAATTACTTTAATATTATTATTGTTTATAATATGTATATTATTTTTTAATAAAAAAAATTATATTTGAACATCCAAACACCCGAACTTTAACTTGAGATATAAGAAAAATAAATAAAAGGATTTGATAAATCGACGAAATGATTAGAAAAGTAAAAAGGAAAAGAAAAAGAAAATATGAGATGTTAAAAAATGTATTGAGAAAAATAAAATATCCAAACACTAACTTCTCTCTATTTTTTACTCTGTCATATAACTTCTCTTTTTATTAATGAAAGATATTACAATTTTTAATTAAAATGCTTAGTCATTCACAGATACCTTCTTGTAGTACCATCAATATAAGTCTAATTGGTTATGATGGCGTGCAACAAGATCGATAACACATGTTTAGTTTTTTATTTATTTAATTTATTTTAAAATTATTAGAATCTAAAAATATTTGTATTAAATTTTTATAAAATGTATTAAAGATTCAATTTTTATGATTAAAATACAACATTAAAAATATTTAAATCTGACTATAAATATAAAATATTTACTATATAATGTTGATAACAAGATAAAATATTTTTGTAGGTGTCAATATTATAGTTAAAATGTTTTGATATTCTAGGATACCTCTTCACTCCAAGTGTGAGTCCGATTTTATACTACTGAGTTAACATTTTTACCCTATTAATATGATTTGTTTATTAAAAAAAAATGATGACAAGATTAATACCATAAATACTTGTAATACACGCGCGTTATGAGCATTGACGTTAGCACAACCGAGGATGGTCGTCAATTGTCATCAATCAAAAACGAAGTTGGTCATTACAGATACGTTTTGGGTATTATTCGCTTCATCACCGTCCGATTGAGTGCAAAGATCCCCGAATCCGAAATAATCTAACGGTTCTTAACAAACTCAAACGCGAAAGAAACATTCACGTTATCCGTACCGTTAAAAAAATCCAAAAAAATAAAAATAAAAAAAAGAATAGAAAACTCCTTTACTCGCTTTCTTAATCAAATTTAAAACCTTTCTCCGTTATATTCACCACACTCATTATTTTTCAGCATTTCAACCCCATAAGTAAACCAAACCAACCTATCTTTCTCCTTGTCTCATGCGTTTGTCCAAATAACTAAACCTTCTTAGATTTTTATTTTTCTCCTTATTTTCTTATGTCGTTACCGGGGTACACCGGCGGTGGCGGAGCCTCAGATTTATACGGCGGAACGGCTGGTTTTTCCGGCAGATCCATCACACTTCAATCCAACATGAACAACAACAACATCAACAACAATAATATTTCAATTTCAACCACAGCCACTACACATAACCTTAACCCTTTCTACAGAACCCAACAACAACAACTTCCAACAATTTTTCTAGACCCTTCTTCTCAAATCCCACAACGCCAAACATCAACCCTCATTGGAAAACGAACCCTCGCTGAATTTCAAACCCAAAACATCAACAATCTTAACCTTCACAATTTCAATTTCAACAATCATAACAACAACAACAACAACACAAACACTGTTCTTTCAAACCTTTTACTTCGTTCTGTGAAACCTAGAAATTTCCAACACGCTTCTCCTATGTCCCCACTTTCTCCAATGGATTTCTCAAATTCACCACCTGAATTCATCAACTCTAACGCTTTTTCTTCACCGCGATTAGGTTTTCCTCTTCGTACCACAAACCCATTACCCATCAATAATTCCTTCCCCCAAAACACGAATTTCCCGTTTCAAAATTCCAATTTTGCGCAGATTCAGAACAGGGTAACGACAGTTAGCCATGACCCAGATAAAAAGATGATGGATCATCGCTTAGTGGAGTTGGAAAAACAGCTTCTTGAAGACAGTGATTATGAAGAAGGAGAAGACGCAGTTTCTGTAATTACCAACAACGAATGGTCTGAAACAATTCAGAATTTGATTAACCCGACCCAGAAACCCATTTCATCTTCACCAACTTCTTCAACCACTTCGTTGAACTCATCTTCTTCCTCTGTTCTTTCTCCTTCTAATTGTTCGAAGCAATCGTTAATGGAAGCTGCTTCTGCGATTTCCGAAGGAAAAATGGAAACTGCATCGGAGATCCTCGCTCGTTTGGTTCAGAATCCGAACCCGATATCAAATTCGGATCGTAGATTAACCGATTGCATGGTTTCTGCGCTGAAATCGAGAATTAACCACGTTGAAAATCCACCACAGGTGGTGGAACTGTTCAGCAAGGAACACGCTGAGTCAACTCAGCTTCTCTTCGATCACTCCCTCTGCTTTAAGGTTTCTTTCGTGGCTGCCAACCTTGGAATCCTCGAAGCCGCATTTGAAGAAAAAAAAGAGAGCGTGAACAACGATATGAAGAAGATTTGTGTGGTGGATTTCGATATAGGTAATGGAAAACAATACACGAGTCTTCTCCAAAAACTTTGCGTGCGTCTTAATGGAACTCCGGCGACTTTGAAGATCACGGCGGTGGCGGAAACCGGCGACGACGAGAGGTTGAAGACGGTGGGAGTGTTTTTGGGTCGTCAAGCGGAGAGACTGGGAATTGGATTTGAATTCAAAGTGGTGAGTTTGAAACTTGCTGAGTTAACTCGTGACTCGTTGGGTTGTGACTTGGATGCGTTTCTTGCTGTGAATTTCGCGTTCAAGCTTTTCAGAATGCCAGATGAGAGCGTGTCAACGGAGAATCCACGCGACGAACTTCTTAGGCGCGTGAAGGCACTTGCGCCAGGTGTTGTAACGGTTCTGGAGCAAGAAATGAATACCAATACGGCGCCGTTTGTTGCACGTGTGGCTGAGTCGTATTCTTATTACGGCGCGCTGTTTGATTCAATTGAATCCACGATGGCGCGTGACAATGCGGAGCGAGTCATGATTGAAGAGGGTTTGAGTCGGAAGCTGGGTAACGCGGTTGCTTGTGAAGGTAGAGATCGCGTCGAACGGTGCGAGGTGTTTGGGAAGTGGCGTGCACGCATGAGTATGGCTGGGTTTAAATTGAACCCAGTGAGTCAGAAAGTGGCTGAGTCGATTAAAGCTCGGCTGGGTCCAGGAAGCCGAATCACTGTGAATGAAGAAAACGGTGGAGTTAGCTTTGGGTGGATGGGAAGAACTCTCACCGTCGCATCTGCTTGGCGTTAACTTCACTCACTCACTTTTTTATTTTATTTTTTATTATAAATTTTAAATTTTAAAATGTCTATGAATATTGTATGTCACATTGCTACTGGTATATTTTAATGTTATCTAGAGAAAATGGAACGGAAAAAAGAATAGTATTGGAAAAATGTATGGAACAAAATTCCCCTTCTTCTCTTTAGTTTAGTTCCACCAAACAAGCTTAATAAAAAGTGTTTGGATTCCAAGAAAATTTATGTTGACATGTTGTAGCATTTATGCATATGATAATTCATTTATGTGCTTTTATCATCATCATCATAACTTCGACGTGCGAAAGAGTTTGGTCGCTGTTTGGTAGAGATGATAGTAATATTCTCAGTTAAAATAGTACTCCATCAAGTATCCAATATTTTATAAACAAAATACTAGTATCAATATTTGTGATTTTTTAGGCACAATATTTGCCCTATTAAATATAATAAATATTACTATTTTCATTCTGTTTAATAATATTATTTATGTAATATTTTTAATTAATATATAGTTGTCAAGAACTCTTTTATTTTCACAGCACTTTTTTTTCCTTATAAGAAAATACTTTTGGCAATCCATTTATAGTATTTTTTTTATGTGATTTAAAAAATTAATTCTACTAATTAATTAAATTTCTTAATAAGTGTTAAATTTATTACTTTACCTTAAAATTAAAATCGGATAAGTTTTATTTTTTACTCTTCATATCAAAATATCAAAATAAGTCTCTTTATAGTTTTTATATAGATTAAGAGAAAAATAATGAATGGATATTTAATATAATTTATTGTTATATGTTTTTATAAAGAATATTGCTGTATATGATCATTTAGACGAGATCTATACAATATTAATTTATTTGATTTTTATTTTTTAATTAATTTTACTTATTAAGAAAAAGATACAAGACTTTTGAAAGCAAACGATTATATATATTTCTATAAACAATGAGAATGTCAATCAACTTTTTTTCATCTTAAATTTATATTCATTTACTAACATTTGATATTATATATTTCACAATTATTTATTTCAAAAATTTCTCATTAAATTAAAATAAATACATATTTTAAAAAATAAAAACATAATAAATTAAACAATACCTAAGAGGTATTTACTATATAAAAATATTTTCTGTTAATACGAAATAATTTAATAATAACATCTAATGAGAAGTTACAAAATTGACAAGTAAATTCACTTTCAAGGGTAGGAAACACAAGTAGTCCTCAAAGGACCAAAATCAATATCAATTTTTTTTAATAATTAAATATGTTTTTGGTCCATGTAAATATAACAGTTTTCAATTTTAGTCTCTTTATTTTTTTTTTTGAATTTCATCTCTGCAATATCAGAACACTTTATTTTTAGTTATGTGAGTTGACAAAAAAAAAATGGTTTTTTGTCTCTGTAATTATAACATTGTTCAGTTTTAATTCTATAATTTTGTTTGGATTTCATGGTATTCATCAGCATCAATCACAAAATTAGAAAATGAGTTTCATCATCTTTATCAACCCAACAATTCATATTTTCTCTCACACAATTCAATCTCTTTTCCTTCATTATTCATACCTCATAACTCAATTTTTTCTATCAATAATTCCACCTTCAACCTCATATTTTAAAATTAACTATTTAAAGGATTAACAAAATATAAAATTAACCTGTATATGCTTAAAAAGGTTTAATTTTTTATTTTTATATTACCAGTTGTTCGAATGTCTCTTATCAATTCGTATTCGAAGGTTTTGAGGGGGTTAGGGGATGCACATAAGGTATTTGATGAAATCTATGACACAAATGTTGTTTCTTTTACTGTTTTAAATTTTGGGTATTTGAGAGTTGTTGATGTTGGGAGTGATTTGAAGGTGTTTGATGAAGTAGTTGAACGGGATGTTCTGACTTGGAACGATGATTAATCCTCATTAAAAGTTAACTATTTAAAATATTAACAAAATAAAAAATTAATCCATAAAGACTTAAAAAGGATTAAAATTCTTTATATATATATATATATATATTATCATTTGTTCAAACATCTCTTGTCGATTTGTATTCGAAGGTTTTGACGGGGTTAAAGAATGCACATAAGGTATTTGATGAAATGCCTGACAAAAATGTTGTTACTTTTACTGCTTTGATTTCTGTGTATTTGAGAGTTGGTGATGTTGGGAGTGGTTCGAAGATGTTTGATGAAATGGTTGAACAAAAATAGATTAGTCTTCATCTTTGAAAACTAACTATTTAAAGGATTAACAAAATTGAAAATTAACCCGTAAAGGCTTAAAAATGATTTTGTTTTTGAGATAATAGAGGCAAAATATGAGGTTGGAGGTATAGTTATTGATAGAAAAAATTGGGTAAGGTGAGGTATGAATAATGAAGGAAAAAAAATTGAGTTGGTGAGGAAGAACATAGATTGTTGGGTTGATGAAACTCACCTTTTGAATTTGTGATTGATGGTGATGATTACGATGAAACTAAAAATAAAATAAAATTATTGGGACTAAAATTGAACAGTGTTATATTTGCATAGACAAAAAACATATTTCCTTTTGTCAACTCATATTTTTGTAACATCCACTTGAATGATAAAAAATAAAGTTTGATATTGCATGGATGAAATTCAAAAAAAAAAATTTACAAGAACTAAAACTGAAAACGATTATATTTACAAAGACAAAAAATATATTTAAATGTTGTTTTAAATATCTAAAATATGTCGGAAATGGAACTAAGGCTTACAAAAGCCTAAATAAAAAATAAGCAAGAATTACACAATAAAATATGACAAAATGAAACTAACTCCATTTCCTATTAAAATGATTACAATAAAAAGATCTAAAACATGGGTCACTATCCAACACTCTATAATTAGCAAGCCTATATAATTGTGAAGTTGAAGTTTCTTCTCCAACCCAAAAATCTTTGAACATCTATTTGATTCAAGTACCACTATCGTAAAAATTAAACCTAGCCAATATTTGGGGCACAATTCATTGACCACCTTGCGACACCAATATAAGCACACTTAAACTAACAAATTGAACATCCTAACCCTTGGCGATTATGGTTGCTTTGAGTTGCACCAAAACTACTATTATCGATGAAGTTCATGGAGAGAAGACAATAATTAATTAAAGAAATCACTACTATTATCTAAATGAAAATAAGGATTAGATAAACAAATCAACTATACTTTATACTCATGCCAACACTTATTTGATGTAGAGACAATTCCACAATTAACTCTTTATTCTTAAAGCAATAGGCATTTTTTTGTCCACCACCAATTGTTGTAGATGATAATAGCTATTATTTTTAAAAGCATGAAGAGGAGCTTTCAATAAGGCTTCCTCTAGTCTAGAAACAAAATCAAGATGAATGATGTCAAACTTAATCTCCAAAGGAAAGTTGAACTATATATGCAACACCGCGTACACTCCTTAAAAAAGTGATTAATTGTTTCAATCTTAAATATACATTTGGGACAAAATATAAAAAATTAAATACCATTATTCAACTAGTTACACAAAAGTGATAAAATTTGATGAATATTTTTCTAAATAAGATGTAGATACTTAGGAGGAATCTTAATTTTTTACAACCTCTTCCAAATAGCTTTAGAAACATTAGCACTAGACTCATGAATTTGATTAGTTTCCTTCTAATGCATACTTTAATTATAGACCTCACATAATATCTTTTATTATGATTACATTCTGTCTTTCAAATTACTCATAAAAATCAAAATATTAATGATCTGATTTGTTACAAACTTATATATTTTTTAATTAATAAAGTCCTTGTTCTAGTTATAATCTTTACAATTAATTAAATCAACAATCATATTAAACGGAGAATTTGGTTATTAATTTCTTAAAATCTTCCTACCATTTTATTTCAACCAAAAATTCAATTTTTCTTCTAAAATTTTAAATTATCACTAATGTATATATCCTATTTTTTCATTTATTTAAAAATAAAAACAAAATACTAGGGTCTACTAAAGCGTTTGCACCAAAAAATCATTTCCAAAATCCCCAAACCGTTTTTTGCAACGGTAAGAAACTGCCTACAAAAGGTCAGAAATGTCATTTGGATTATTTAGGAGGGATACTAATGTAAAATAGCTCAAGTTACCGTTGAAATCCAATCACAGTGCATAAAAGGTGTTCCTCTGCCAAAACTCGCTTCAAATAAATAAAAAAAACCATCAAACAAAACTAAGAGGAAAAGAAACTTAGAAAAATTAGTGAAGAAGAAACGCGTGAATTTTCAAGTTACAAAAGCGAGAGAAACTGTTCTTTCAGTTCGATAGTAATAATATTTGTAAGTTTTCGTTTATCTTCAGAGTTCTTTTCAATTCAATTGTTTCTTTATTGATGATTTGTAGGGCAATCTTGATTGCATGAATGTTTTCTTATTTTACTGTTGTGTTGATGAACAATCGATTATATCGTTTGAGACTGAGAGGATACAAATTGATCGTGTACATGTGTTGAATCTGTGTGCTTCTCTTTTTATTCAAGGTCAAAGAAATGTGATTTCTGTGTTTTTAGTCAAGTTTGATTCAGGATAATTGAAATCATATATTTTATTTAGGGTTTGAAAATTGAGATTTTTGGGGGTGGAAAATTGATATCTTGGGTTTCTTTCTGGGTTGGAAATCTAAATCTTGTGTTTCTTTTTCTTTTTGGATGGAAAATTAAGCATTTGCATGCTTATTATTCTTTCCCAAGAATCAGACGGAGAAACTTCTCCTTCCTGTTCATGGACATTGGTGTGGCATATTATGGAGTAACTTAGATAATTTTTTTTTTGTTCAATTTATTAGGATGAAGGAATTAGTGAAAAGTTGACAAATGATGATTTAAGGGTCATCAATATTTTTCTTCTACAATTAGGATTTAAAGGACTTGCATAGTGAGTATAAACGTGGTTTTACAGTTGTATCCAATAAAAATCCCTTATTTTGCTTTATCACCCCACTTTTGTATGGTAATTAATGATATGGCATGGAATAATGGTAGATTTTTATTAGATGACAGGGTAAAACTGTTTTACACTGTGTGTGTATCTGTATTGAACTCTTAAAATAAATAAAAGATGGTGATAGTATGACAGGATTATTATGTGAAAGGCTTCTAATATCGCTTAACTCCTTTTATATTATTTGCAGCCTTTGAAATTGGCTACTTTAACCCAAATGGCAGCAAGAACCGTTCGCTTGTTTCAAGACCAAAATGTCATTGACCATGTTAATGGTAATCTGCTTTACTTTGTTTAAACATGTTTCACAGTTGATTATTGTTTACGCGTGTAGAATGACTAGGCTAATTCTTAATACTGGTGCAGAAGCAGGAACTATGTCTGGAAAGACAGATTTTACAGGACAGAGGAAATCTAAGGTTGGGGGAAGAAAACCACTTGGTGATCTATCCAACGCAGTGAAGCCCATAAATATAGTAGTAGATGGAAAGAAAGCCATCAATGGTCCATTAAGCACAGTTAAACCCTCTGTTAGTCAGACATCAAAATCGCTCAGGTCTAAGAATAACCTTGAAATTGCTTCAAAGGAAAAAAATCTTGAAACAGACAAAAGAGCTGGCAGTAAAGCTTCTAAGAAGCCAAATACTAGCAGCAGGAGAGCACTTTTTGATATTTCAAACTCAGAGAAGCTACATGTTTCTGATGTAAAAAATAAGAACAACCTGAAGACTAGTATTTTGACAGGGAAATATCTTGATCCAGTTGCAATTGCCGAAGAGCAAATGTTGCACAATCATCGTGAATGTATAAAATCTCAGATTGAAACAGTTGATATGCATCACTTTTTCAAGACTGTTGGACTTGAGGATGGTAATTAGTAGGAATATTTACTAATTCTAAATTTTCTATTGTGTTTTTTTGGCTTGTCACTTTGTTTTCTTGTTATTTGATTCATAATTTGATCAGATTCGGACGATCACATGAAAATTTCCATTGAACCGCCTGCAATTAGTAAACTGAAGGTTTGTTTGTAATTCCTCATGTTTCTCCTGTGCTGTTTATCCCGACTCGGTTTTTTAACTGTTTGTCCATGCCTTTCAGCCTGAGAGTGCTTTCATGGAATTGAAGGAGGTCCCTGAAGAGTTGTCTGATGTGAAGTCTCTATCTGCAGAGCATGGTTCCCCAGCATACTGCATGAGTCCAAAATTGTCAAGTTATACAATGTGGAATGACTTGGCTGTCAATTTTAATTTGATAGATACGCCCAAATTGTCTAGATACTGATTTTCTCCCGCAACAATATAAATAACTCATACAGTAGCTATTTTGTGCCACTCTTGTGATGGCAATTATTGCTTTATTCTTTTGTTATGTTTGTTTAGCTATTATCTTAGATTGTTAATATTGTTGAGAAGGCTGGTTGTTCTTCCCAATTATGTCAATGAATGGTGCTTATCCTTTACTTCATATAGTATCTTCTGCTACTCTTGGGATGGCCAATTATTGCTGGATCTTTGTGAAGTACACGACCTTAATGTTTGGTTTAGCTATCTTAGATTGACAAGAATAGTGCTTATAAATTCTTTTTAAATGCAGTTCAATTAACTCCATTAATGTTATATATATGGTTTTGTGTGGTTGTTTCCCGTTGGATAGTTGAAGATACTTTCAAATGGAAAACTTAGAAAGGCAAAGCCAATTAAGGTTTGATATGATGAACAATGAAACAACACATATAATTAAGTTCATCTTCCTATTACATAGTCAAAAATAACCAATTTACATAGTAACCAATTTTGCAAAGTAACCAATTTACATAGTAACCAATTTTGCGTAACATGTACAAACAGTTAGTCATTTTGGTAATCATAGAGATCCTGAATGTTATACTTAGATTAGAAGGGTACTTGTAATACAGCCTTTATAGTTCACCAGCTGAAGCTAATGGACTCAAAATGTAAGTCATCTGTTGAACAAGATTTACAAATTGATGCTACTTCATGTCTCATTTTCCTTGGGCCACTGACAAGAACACCAATGCTTGATCCATCACAGTTAGAAAGTATTTCTGCAGAAAATGAAAATACATTTTTGTTTAAGGTTTTAACAATCAATTTCAGTAGCTCATTTTTGCGTTTTGTGACAGACAAAATATATCTGGAAACTTATTCTGACAATCTCATTTAAGTAGCTTATCTTTCAATAAGCATTAATATAGCACTAATTATCTTTCAACAAAGCTTTTTTTTACAGTATATAATATAGTATCTGTGACTAACTAATTTAAAAAAATGAGGACAAGTTAATCAAATTATCTTACTCTTCATATCAGGCCTTTCACCATAATGAATTTTAGCTATTTGGATATAGGATTGGAGGGGCAAGCTCTCTACTTCTCTTTCAGTTTCGTAGTATACTGAGGCTGGTGAAGTTATTGGAGTCGATGTGTTTTTAATCTGCCTCAAATCCTTGTTCTGTTTTTTGTTCCAGAGAAAGGCAGATGTAGCTGCAATAACTATAGATACACATATGAATAACATGCTTAGTATGGACCTTGGGAAATAAGGGTATATCAGGTCAGAATTATGGTCAATGGGATATATGTAATATCTAGTTAAGATGGCGATAATTAGAAGGAATAATATAAAGGAAGTTGTGATGATAATTCCAAGATAGAGCCAATTGTTTTGTCCAAAGACTGCAGAAATTGGTTCATCTAATGCATTTGATTTGAACCATAATGTTTGAAGAAGCTTTCTGTCATTCATTTCTGGCTGTTTCTCTCTTGTTACATAGGCTTCTATCTGAAGCTGCAAGCACAATGTGTCGAGGGCGGTGCCGGAGATAGGGAGGAGGAGGTCTATCAAGGTAAGATCAATGGACTTCTTGAAGGAACATATAAGAAGAACTCTGGGAGCTTTGCACCCTTCAGTGTTGGCCTTAGAGAGTAGTGAACGGATTATTGAGATGAAAGGAGTAATGCCACTTCCTCCACTCACCATCACTAGCATTTCATGCCTGCATGAATTTTTGCATCAGCACATGCCTTATGAGATATTATATTGATATGCAGCACACATATTAAGGAAAAAAAAGGTTTTTTTTCAAAAGTTCCCAGTACCTTGAGAAAAATGTTGAAGCCGGTCCATAGGGCCCTTCAACGGAGACATCAAGGTGGGTCGGAGAAGACGAAGTTGATAGCTTTTGGTACAAAGTATGGGACCAGTTTCCTGAACTTTTGATGACAATGCTTAAGGTATCATAATCAGTATTACTAGAGGAAGTGATTGTAAAAGGGTGCCACTGCAACTTGGAAATACTAGGAACATTTATGAAAATTATACTTGTAGGAGCATAGCATAGCCCTGTCCTTGCAAAATGAGACAAAAGAACTGTTACTTCAAATTAGGCCAAAAACAATACCAGCTCCGTCCAGTCTATCCAGCCAAATCTTAGCCGTTGTATCTGAGTTGCAGTTCGAGTCAACGGCCCATACTTGACTAGATTGGATGGAGTGCTCCAGATTCATATAATGACAATCTTCACCTGGGTTTTTGGAGAAATTCAGCTCAACAGCTTCACAAGGCAAAACACGAGCAGAAACCAACCGAATTTTCTGTTGGGACTGTAGGAATCTTAGATATCGGTCAATCAAGAAAAGGTAAAGTCCTGGAAGCATTATGCAAGAATAGGAAAATCCCACATGTAGCACATAGAAGACTACAAAAACAATGTACAAGTGATGAATGTAGAAAAAAAGTTCGAAAAACTTCCGCCTTATAACTTGGAAGGTTGCAGCCCACATGACTAATCCAGTGAGCAGAGCTACCACTCCGGCCACATTTGAGATTCCAACTTTGTTCCATGTAAATATCTGCAATGAAAGTTTGTTGATTGTGAATTTGTGATGTTTCCTTATCAGACTAGCATTGTTTGAAATTGGCCTAATAATTTATGATTGCAAAATGACCAACATAAAAAAAAAAAAAGGAAATTGACTTTGAACAAGTTGATTACAAAATTCAAACGAATTGTTTTTATGAATCAAGACGACAAAGACTAAATCTCATTGGATCGTAGCAGTAAGGAATGCAAAATGGTAATTCGAATTTCAAACACCGATTACTACCTCTGAGATTTGATGAGTCTTGTCCCAAAAAGTTACATAACAAATTCCATGAGCTGTGAAGAAGGTCATTGCAATATGTCCTAGCCATATATGATACTTGATACTTGCCTCTGAAGTAAGGCCAATGAACCTCAAAATTGAAGACCCTCTTGAGACTGGAAAGAACATAAAAGCTAAGCAAATATTCCCAACAAGGCCTAAAGCAAGTGCTGAATTTTCCAGCTTGGTTTCCCACCTGTGTGTTAAAAACTAATCTGTTGCCGCCTTACCGGTAATAATATTATAATGCATTAAAAATGATGTTTTAGATTTTGCATTTGACTTTCATTTTCACTGTTCCTATTTAGAAGGTATGAATTTATGTTGAAAAGTGTGTGGAGTTAGTATTTTCTTACATTTGCACTCTCTCATTAGCTGCCTGTAGAGCCACTTTTGCAAACATGCCATGCAAGTAGGAACACAAGGACCAAATTAACAGCACAACAAACATGATTATGAAAGAAAACTCTGTTCTGGAGATGATCCCAAGATGACCATTTACAAACAATGGTTTTCTCCATGATGCCTTTCTTAAAAATCCCATCTTGCTGCTAAGAGTTGTAAGAGCAATAAATCAGTCATACATTTAGTTGGTTAGGCATTAATTATTAATATTAGAAAAAAATAGGTGATGAAATAAAGAAGCTCATGAATGATGTACCTTTCAATGTCATGATTAGAACCTTTTTGCATCATATGATGGTAAAGACTAGCCAAAGTTGCCATAAATATAATAGGAAATGTGTAAACGAGTATGGTTGTTCCTGTGCAGTAATATCAGCATGCATAATATAGATATGAATAATGAAATTTTCACACCTTTTTGAAAAAAACCACATATACACCAATAAAGTTATTCCTATCAATATCCTCAACTCAAAGACATATAGTGACTAAAATTAGAGAAGAAAAAAAAAATCTCTAAATAAAGACACTCTCCACTCTTCCATTTTGATTTATAGTAACAAACCTTGTTTGCCAAAGTATATTGGATCTGCCTTAGCTTGAATATCAGGCAACCAATGGATAAAGAAAGTGTTTGTAGGCATCATAAGCCATACCATCATATAACCAAGACTGATCAACACTATAAACCACCATATCACTTTTTGAAAAATCTTTAGTGTACTTGTCTCTAAATCCATGACGTTCACTTCTTCTCTTTTGCTGTCATGCCTGTATATATACACACACACGTACACAGACAAACCACTACATTGAACAATAATTTGATATTTAAACAAAAAGATAGCACAAGGGTATAATGGTACATCCTTATATGAAGAAACCGGTCTTTTATTATTTTAGCCTGAAACTTGACGCCTATTTAAGAAGGGAAATTGGTGAGAACGCATTTCAAATTGACCTTAGGGTTCCTTCCAATTCAATTGTCAGTTGTCACATATTTTTAAGCACCCACTTGTGTTGTTTACTGCACTAAACATAAAAAAAGAGAACTTGTTTCCATACAATATAGAATAGAAGCCTAGGTTGTCTTTACAAAAAACTTGCGTTTCCCATTTTGTGAACAAAGTTGGGAGGGTCCTATGATGCCTTTTGTTGGATAAAAGGGTTTTTGTCTTCTCTCCTTTTGTTATTAAATATATTCTGTCTTTGGTCGGTCACTAAAGTTAGTTATAGTTTATCCACGTCAATTTCAGAAAAGTCCCAAGTATAATTCATCTAAGATGTAAATCATATCAAAATAACAATTACAGTATTTTATCTACCAGAATAACACGAAAACTAACATAATCTTATACTAATGGGTATCCCAAACACAAATAATAAAAATAATGAAAGTCATAAATGAAAGTATAAATTACACGTAACCCTCTCGTGCAAATTACAAACGAGAGGATTTATTCCTGTTGACCTTATATAATTAGCTGGGTAATGATATTACAAATGACATAAGGCTAGGTATTGTACTTGTTGTAGATGGATGTAATAATGTGAATGTATGCCATGATAATCCACATCGATGAAAACACTTAAACTGAGAGTCAGCAAACAAAATACTATAAGAATGTCAACTATTAAATTATACACAATGAAGAGGAGATACAAAATTCTAATTCGATATGATTCCACTATTAATCTGAGACTTAATCCTTATAGCAGATAAAAAATTCAATTTGGCTTTCAGAACCTTTGACGTTTTGTGCCGCAGCTAGTAGCTGTTAGTTGATGAATTTTTGTAGTTAATAAGTATCACCTTCCAAAAAACTGGTTTCAAGGCAATCTAGTCTAATATTATTCTCAAATTTGTAGTCTTCGTTTAAAACTTGTCTAAAGCTAGAACGGGTATGGATCTTTAGAGTACATAGATTGTTTGCATATAAAGAACATGGTATTTTTACATGTGTTTCAAGACTGTAACACCAAATCCAATGCCGAGAAAAGTAGCAATGGCGATTCCAAATATACCAGCAAGAATTCCAGGCACAATTAGGGAGTTCCACTCTTTTGCAGTTGCCATTCCACATGCTGTTGTTGGGCCTCCAACATTAGCATTTGATGCTATGAGCAACAACTTCAAGTCAATGCGAAAAAGTCTTCCCAATCCAAGTATCACAGCAAGATGAATAGAAATCTGAACTAAAGAAAATAGAAAAATACTTGGTGCTGTGTTCATCACACTCCTTATGCTCCCACTTGCACCTATCACCCCAAAGAATACCTATTCATCACAAGTGGCATAAACCATTAACAAGTCAGTTTATTTGATATTGACATTGAATATTGATATTATTAGTGTGTTTTTTTTTAGACCTGCCCAATAAATTATTTTCTTTTCCAGATCTTTTGACCATTATTTCAGTAAGTGAAAAAGCCTGCTAATGATGAATAACAACCAACCTGTATGAGAATCACGGCCATAGCTTCACCAGAGGGTGCAAGAGAAGCAAATGGTTTGGGAAAAACAGTTGCAAATATTACAGCAATTGCTGTTACCACTGGCAGATTACCCCCTTGGATTCCAAAATACGAAGTAAGAATATTTGCAGCCTTGCACATGGCAAAGGACACAGCAAGAGAGGTAACCATTTGTAGCATTGGAAGTTTGTCACTGGACTGAGACATGGTAGACATTGCATCATCTGACAACAAAAAATGTGAGTCAGGTGAATTCTATGATGCAAACTAATCATATTGTGATATTATAATCAAAACAGAATTTGAGCCACCATTTTCTGATGTTGAGGCTTCTGGAGGTACTTTAGAGGCCAATAAAAACAATGTTGAAAAATACACTGCACAAATAATATTATCTGCAGCTAAGCCAGCAGCCAAAGTGGAAGGGGAAACACCAAGAGCGTCAGATACAGCAACATAATTGACAGCTGCACAATAAGGAAAACAAAAATATCTAAGTTAAGCTATGTATAGGTTGAAGATACAAATGTTTTTAGCAATATTAATTAATGAGCTTTAGAAAAATAAAATAAGAGTTACCTCCACCAATATGTCTACCCATGAGAGCAGCTGCTATCTTCCAACTATCCTGACCAAGTGATCGCATTGGAACAAGTAGGTATGCTACTACTGTCCCAATTGTAGTTGCAACTGTTATGATAATGCATATTAAAAAATCAGGTTCAATGGGTCACTAGAATCTGAAAAACAAAAAATCAGGTTCAATGGGTCACTAGAATCTGAAAAACAAAGACAATAATAACATTCAGACAAATTGCAACTACATCTAAAGATGAATTCATATGAGATGCATAAAAAGAATAAAGTAAAATAGGAACATAAAGAGAAGGTCTTTACTTGATAAATTTAGTGATCCTTTCATAAACAATAACATTAGTTACATTGTGTTATTTATTTGATCTTCTGTTGGAGGTATGCTGCAAATCTTGAACAAGAAGGGGAGGAACTTGATGATGATGAAGGTTGCACAAATAAATTCACTAAATTTTATGTTCGATTCGCCCCCACCAATCTATATATATTGGATGCAAACGGGTTAATCGGCGAATCGCCTTCAGGATACTATGGAATCCTTGAAGTGAATTGCACATTGACATTAAGCACATCCATCAATGATAGTTTACAGAATACAATTCTTTCATTTACTCTCGTGTACTACAGCAAAGAATAAATAACTCGCAAATATTTTTGACAGAAATTTAACTCATTTAACGAATTTGGTCTTGTACTTGCTGTCTCCAAAGTATCTCTATTTATAGAGAAACTCATATCAATTGGTGAAAAAAAAAACAACTCTTGAAAAAGATTGTAACCTTTGGTAATTTAACAAATGCATTGGTTTAACTTAAATCCAAGCATTGTAACCACTTAACCCAGTGGTTCATTAATTTTGCTACATTACAATTATTAGAATTCCAAATATATTTTGGAAATTCCCCTAAGAATCCCACCATTTTCAAAATATATATAAATCCTTTATTCCGGAAATTTCACGGTTTCAGTATCTTACGATTTGAACCATTACTTAGTAAATTATGGTTTCACTCATCCCCTAATAGATTGGTAGACAAACTTTGAACCAACCATTCATTAGAACAAGTGTGCATAACTCACACATGAAATCTCTGTAGCATTGATCAAATTATCTAGACAACACATTTGACAAGGCCCTGAGTCTCATATTCTTTTTTCATGAGAATTTAAGAGTCAAACCATTGAACTCTATGAAGCTGTCCACTTCATTCTTATATAGGTAGACTATATCAAAAATGCATCCATAATTATACATTCCAGCAAATATATGCTAATGTCCATTAAGAGGAGACTTCATCCTATCACTTTTATTTTATAGTCCAAGTATTTTTACCTTCTGGAATGTATCTATTGTCAAGTACTTCAATCACTCTAATAATGTAGTATCATCGTTGAACTCAAGACTTGATGCTACTCAAGTGTTGAGTTTATCGTTTTTACCATTGGTGATTATTTAGATATAACCTTGTTTCACATCCCTAATGATATCTTTAACACCATGTCCTTTGTCAGACCTTTCGTCAGAATTCATTTCAGTTCTTTTAAACACTATGGATATCACTCCATTAAATCCTTTACATAGTTGTCTTAAACCAATATGCATTGACTTTCTATTATATATTTGGTTATATTCTTTTGATAGTGAATTGACTAACAATGTATGGATACTGGTGCCATTGACTTTGACCAAATTGATATTTCATTCAACAAATTTCTTGGTCATTCAACCTCTTTACTAACTGCAGTTAGAACAATAATTTTTTTAGCTATGGTGGTGTCGGCAATGCAAGTTTGTTTCTTTGAACCCCAAGAAACTGCACATCCATCAAGGTTGAAGATCCATCCACTTGTGGAAGCATGATCCTCAACATGATTTACCCAATTGGAATCTCTATATCCTTCCAAAACTCAAGGATATCCACTATAGTTTAAACGTTAATTGTTTAATTCAAATATTTTAATACTTTATTAGCATACCAGTGTTCTTTGCTTGAATTGTATATATATACTGACTTAATCTTCCAACAATATATTCTTATATCCCGACTTACATCAAGCATCCAATTACCTTTTATATTCTTGATAATGTTGACCAACTATCACTAAACCATGACACTTTTGCAATTTAATCTCTTCACATTGTATCATATACAGTTAATAAGCATTTCAATTATCAAACACATAAACTTTTATGTTATTTTATCTTTTACTATATTTAATAAGCATCTCAACTTAAAATTTTAATTACCTTTTCAATATATTCAAGTCTAAAATATAATACCTTGAATGAATTAAATATGTATTGCCGCAAGCTAACAAAGCATGATCATAAAAATTTATCATTATTAAATATCATAACATGGGTCAAAACATGTAAATTATCTACTCCTTAACAAATAAGAATTCATTTCATTTTTATTAAAGAAACAATTTCTTAATTTAAATTTCATATTTAAATATGTTTTATGGTAAATCTAAATAAGTATCACAATACAAACTAAACAATAATTAAAAATATTAAGATTTTCTATCACATTCCTTTATGAACATTTGTCAACTTACAAAAGATTTATGGATTCATTTATATATTTTATTATATTAATTTTAACATGTGATATTAGATTCATATATGCATGATTTAAAAATTATTCAAGTACGTGAATTTCATAAGTATGAATATATATTTGGTTTATGATGCATACTTACCATATACACTTAATTTATTTTGATATGAAACTAGTGGATATAAGAATTATTATAAATATTAAGTGTGTGTTTTAACTATATTGTTGTTTAATGCTACAATTTTTTATAGTTAAAATTGATGATATCATGTTACATGGACATAATAGTATGAAAGTAATTGTTTATTAGGTATATATTTTGACTTATTGATGTTGGATTTTATGTGTGTATTTGGCATTAATAAGAATTTGAAAAGTTAAAAGATTTTCCTTTAGTAGCCATGATAGGAATATATAATCTAGATTACATGGCATAATAATCAAGAAAGATAATAACTAAACAAAGTCCGTTCATCAATAAAAAAACGATCTTCTCCACAATTGCAAAGAAAGAAAGAAAGAAAGAAAGAAAGAGCATCGAATTGTGAGTTACCTGAACCAATTAAGAAAGGAAAAAGAAGTCTGCCGGTGGAGCTAATAACACGGCGGAGATCAGCCCTAAATAGAAGCAAAGGAATAGCAAGAGGTAGAAGAAACTTCAAAACCAAACCATAAGCAGGAGCTTCAACTGAAATAATCCCCAAATTACTAGCAGCAAGACACACCAAAATACTCACTATAGCTCCGCTCACCGTCTTCCCAATTTCCGTTTTCTCTGACCAGATACCAAAAGCTGCGGCGGCGAATAAAGCGGTCCAGTTTCCCCATTGGTCGTTGGGAGAAATCAGTGGGAAGCTCAGATTCAACTTCCCTCCGATCGCCGTTGCAATTGAACTGCGTTTGGACTTTGACTGCCGTACATCGACACCGAAGGGATGGATTTTTAATTTGAATTGTGTAGACAAAGATGACGATGAACGGGAGTTGAATGCTGGTGTCGGAATCAATGTTTTTTGGCGGGAAAATGAATTGGAGGAATAAGATGGTCTCAGTACAGTAACGATAGCGGAAGCCATTGATCACGGCAACGAAAATAACACCGCCACAACGACGCCGTCCACGTCTCACGTCTCAATCTCACGGAAACCAAAATAGAAATCAATGAGAGAGAAAGAGAACATAGAGTTTGACTAGGTAGGTGTACTGTAGAGTATACACTAGAGAGAAATTGGACTTTTCGAGGCTTTTTTTTTTTTTCTACCATAAAAAAAACTAAGTACCAAAGTACCATTTAATATTCATTAAATACCAAACTATCACATTCTTTTAATTTTCAATTTAATTCAACTAAAAAATCAATGTTTGAAGTGCCAACTTATCAAAAATTTATTTATTTTTAAATTTTCGAAATCGTCTCCATTATATCAATTTTTTTTTAATTACATATTTAAAAGTAGTAATTATAACTTGTAAATGTGATATAATGCCACATCTTATTTCTCAGTAACATTTTTTATAATAATAAATATATATTTTATTATTTAATAATTATTTTTAATTAAATAATTAATTTAAGTTTTATTAATTATTAATTTAAGTAATTATTATTTTAATTAAATAAATAAATACAATATTAATTATTTTTATAATAATTATTTAATTAAATTTTACTTTTTATAATTATAAAAAAATTAAATAAAATAAAGTTCATAAAATAAAAAAATTTAATTAAATATTATAATTTAAAATATAAATACAAAATAAGTGAAAAAAAATAACAACAAATTTTATTACAATATTTTTATTACATTAATCTTCTATACGGTGTCTAGTGTCACCTGATTGATGTCATTCTACAATTGAGAAATAAATAAAAACAATTTTAGCAGTTCATATCATTGAAGCTTTATATGCTTGTTGTGATATGACGTTTTCAAGAACCCTATAAGACATTCACATGAACTAGAGAAAATAAAAGACATATTAATAAGACGACACAATTATAAATAGTATAAATTATGTTGAAGAAATAATTTTTTAATCTGATAATGTTGCATGTGATCAATGTTTGATCTATAACTGACAAGATCTCCGTATGGAGTTCCAAAATAAATTAGTCACCTGTCAATCCATCTAGTAGAAGAATATAAAACTATTATTTAGCAAGTTTGACAAGTATATTGTACATAGTTTATTAATATAAAAAATGTTTTACATAGTGGAAATGATATCTCTCTACTGCAATGAGGGACAATGTACGGAAACAGTGGAGACACGTGACAACTAATCTTATTGAGTGCATGAATAATGTATCAAATAGAACACATAATTTTACAATTAGTTATTTGGTGCAAGCTACATACTATAGAACGACTGCAAAATTTGAAGAAATTTGGACACAAGCCCAAACAATTATGGCACCATATTTGATTTACTCAAATACAATCATTCAAAACTTTTACAAAGAACGAGCAATATCAAACTCCCATAAAGTTGTTATTTATAATTGAGCACATAATATCTTTAGAGCTGGTTCGTTCACTAGCGGTCGTCCTGTAGGGACATTGAAGGTAGACCTTGACAAACAATGACGTGATTGTGAATTTCAAGCATTACACTATCCATGTACATGATGTATGTTCACATGTCATCGCTACTTATTCGTTTATTCATCAACATCATTGAGCGAGCTCAAATTTGGCTTCAAGAGCCCTCTTCACCAACTAATGAATTGATTGTTTCCTTACCATAAAAATTTATGTCTAGCCACTACCCTCGATACCTTCCTTGCTATGATGCCCATAGTCGTGCACCATAACCTCATGGTCTCATTCCTAACAATCTCAATGTCTAACTCAACGAAGCGCCTTCCACCAAAGCTACCTCATAAAGGAAAAAAAGATTGTGCAAGGACCATTGAAGCCAATTTTGCCATCTACCCCAAAGTATGTTCTGCTTTCCTCACCAGTTTCAAAATCTCAGATTTGCACATCCTCCTTGTAAGCTTCTAGACAAAGGTATTAAACTTTATTTTGAGGTTTTTTTGTTGCATGTTTCTATGCAGTAGCCTATTTGAATAATACGATCCTCCAAGCTTTCAAGGGATAAAATGGCACATTGTATGTTTGTTGGTATGCCTAACAGAGTTGGGTGTTTCTGGTTAATAAGGTGTGAGCTAGTCCAATTGGTCATGACACAATTTATTGCAACCCCTCCATATCTCTTCTACCATCCAAACGTGTTTTCAATCTTGACATTAGTGAGACCACTTATAGTCAAAACAATGATGCAATAGTAAAAAATTTGATTTATAACTAGATAGATAAAAAAAAGATTGTGGATTCTCTCCTTTTTGTTGTCATTGACTATAGGTGTATGTGAAACTTATGATTAGGTTTTAAATGTTGGGTTGGTCACATTAACTTGACTCTTAGTTACACTATGTTTACTAATGCTCATTTATTATTAGAATTTAATGTTGGATATTTTGTTGGGGGTATGCTGCAAATCTTGAACAAGAAGAGGATGGACTCGATGATGATGAATGTTGCACAAATAAATTGCAAAGTGTGTGTACCACACTAAGCTTTAGGTTCAATTCGCCCCCACTAATCTATATATATTGGATGCAAACGGGTTAATTGACGAATCCCCTTCAGGATACTTTGAAATCCTTGAAGTGAATTGCACATTCATATTAAGCCTATCGATCATCGATAGTTTACAGAATAAAGTTCCTTCATTTACTCTCGTGCACTAGAGAAAAGAAAAAATGACTTAGAAATATTTTTGAAAGAATATTGACTCATGTAACATGAGTTTTTGTGTTGTTTATCTTGTGTTGTTTCTACCTCTAAAGTATCTCTATTTATAGAGATACTCATATCAATTGGTGAAAGAAATCAACTCTTCAACTCATACCAATTGATGAAAGAAAACAACTCTTGCGAACTATTGTAATTTTTTATAACTCAAAAGATGCATGAGTTTGAATTAATCCAAATATTGCAACCACTTGACCAAGTGGTACATTAAGTTATTTAATTTTGCTACATTAATATAGCTATTAGAGAATTCCAAATATATTTTGGAAATTTCCCTCACAATCTCCCACAATTTTCAAAAATCTAAGTCCGTTATTCCAGAAATCTCATGGTTTCAGATAAAAGTATCTTACGATTTGAACCATTACTTAGTAAATTATGTTTTCACTCATTCCCGAATAGATTGGTAGATAAGCTTTGAACCAACCATTCATTATAACAAACGTGCATAACTCACACATGAAATCTCGGTACCATTGATCAAATTATAAAAATGACACATTTGATAAGGCCTTGTGTCTCATATCCTTTTCGTGAGAATTTAAGAGTCAAACTTTTGAACCCTATGAAGCGGATCACTTCATTCTCAAATAGGTGGACTATATAAAAAATGCACCCATAATTATACAGTCCAACAAAATGTCCATTACGAGGAAACCTCATCCTACCATTTTTATTTTATGGTCCAAGTACTTTTATCCTTTGAGATGTATCTATTGCCAAGTACTTCAATCACTCTAATAATGTACTTTCATCATTGAACTCAAGACTTGATGCTACTCAAGTGTGAGTTGATGTTTCCACCATTGGTGATTATCTAGATATAAGCTTGTATCACATCCCTAATGATGTTTTCAACACCATATCCTTTGTCAGACCTTTCGTCAAAGGATTTGCAAGATACTTTTCAATTCTTACAAACACTATGGATATCACTCCATTAATTCCTTTACATAGTTATGTCTTAAACCAATATGTATTGATTTTTTATTATATACTTGGCTATATACTTTTGATAGTGTGTATTGGCTATCACAATTTTCTTAGCCATTCAGTCTCTTTACTACTTGCAGCTAGGGCAATGAACTCTACAATTATGGTGGAGTTGGCAATCTAAGTTTGTTTCTTTGATTCCCAAGAAACTGCACCTTCACCAAAGTTGAAGATCCATCCACTTGTGGAAGCATGATCATCAAAATGATTTACCCAACTGATATCTGTATATCCTTCCAAAACTAAAGGATATCCATTATAGATTAAACTATAGTTAATTGTTCATTTCATATATTTTAATAATTTATTAATAACATGTCAATGTTTTTTACTTGGATTGCTTGTATATCGATTTAATCTTCCAACATATGTTATATCAGGTCTGGTACAAGTTATGACTTACATCAAGCATCCGATTACTTTTTATATCCTTGATAGTGTTGACCAACTATGACTAAACCATAACCCTTTTGTCGTTTAATCTCGTCAATTGTATCACATACAATTAATAAGTATATATCAATTATCACATACATAAACTTTTATGTCATTTTGTCTTTTACTATATTTAATAAGCATCTCAATTTAAATTTCTAATTATCTTTTCAATATTACAAAGTCCAAGATATAATACGTTGAATGCATTAAAATATATATTGCCACAAGCTAACAAAATATGATCATAAAAATTTATCATAATTAAATATCATAAGTTGGGTCCAAACATGTAAATCATCTTGTCGCGGCCTAAAATTTCGAGCTTTTCTCGAATTCAATGGAGTCGCCACCAAAATTTATTTTAAATCGGGAAAATATTGGGAAACCCTTAAAATATAAAAAAAAATAAAAAAAATGGTCTTTGATACCAAATTTTGAATTTGGGAGTCGATTATGCGTAGGGAAGGTATTAGCACCCTACGACATCCGCTAAAACGCGGTTACCTATAATTAATTGTGCAAAATTATATCATTTTAACTATATTTGTTTCTCTTTATTATTAAATATGGTTATAAATTTATTTTTTATAAATATGATTTTCTTGAAATAAAAGCGTGTTAAAAGAGTAAAAAAAAAAGTTTTTATTATTGTGCTTAACAAAAGTGTGATCTTACTCCTACGTATCTTCCGGTGCGATGGAGAAATCAAAGTTACGTAGTTCTTGATAGAAAATGTAGATGTGTTGATTGCTTTTAAATAAATTGTATTTTGTTATTTAAAAAAAATTAAATTTGACGAACATAAAAAAAAACTTGTTTGATTTGAATAATTATTTGGCTTAATTGCAATTTTTGTCCCTCTATTTTAGAGGAATCACGAAAGTAGTCCCCCAATTTTGTTTCTCCCCAGTTTTGGTCCCCCAAGCAGAATTTTGGTCCAAAACTTCATGAAATTTCATTTTTTTTGCATTTATTTAAATCATACAATGCCTCAAGATCTCATTTGCATCTATTGTACTTGAAATATATGATCATAAATGGTGTAGTAGAACTTTAAAAAATGAAATTTCATCAAATTTTGGACTAAAATTCTGTTTGAGGGAGCAAAATTGGGGAGAAACAAAATGGGGGAACTACTTTTGCGATTTCAGTTAAAATAGGGGGACCAAAATTGCAATTAAGCCTAATTATTTTAAAATATGAATTTTAAAACGATCGAATTGTACAACTCGTGTCTCAAAATTCAAGGAGTAAAAAGATGTCACATATAATTTAATCATCTTAAGAATAATTTATTTTTTATTTTTAAACTGAGTTTCAAAACCAACAAATAGTTTAATTTGTGTCTTAACAACTCCAAGATTAAAATAAACACATATAATTAATTAAATTTTTTAAAAAAAATTGATTTTAGATCTATTTATTTATAAAAGTAAATTTTAGAGCTATCAGAATATATAATTTGTATTATGTAATTCAGGGATTAAAATGTCATTTTTAATTAACTTTAAATAATTTTTATGATTAATTTGTTTATGATTTTTTTAGTTTATTAATTTATTTGTGAAGATGAGATTTAGAACCATCGAGTTGTCACAATTTGTGTTCTAATAACTCAAAGATTAAAAAGATGTCACATCCAGTTAATTTTTTCATAAAATATTTGTTATTATTTTATTTTATTTTCTTTTAAAAAAAAATACTTAAACATAAATTTAAATGATTCTTCAAAATAAAATTAATAATAAAACACGAAAATAAAATAGCGAAAAGAGAAATATATGAACTTGTAGGTTAAAGTAAAAAAAATACTAGTTACAAATGTAATCCTCTTTTAAATTATTTTGTATTTTAATAAGTTAAAAAATAAAATTTATTTTAATATTAAATAACACAAAAAAAAAACTAATATAATATAAAATAGATGATATTTATAACCTTTTAATAGTACCTATAATTATTTATATTAAATAGAATTATCAACATTAAATGAAATAAATACATATAATAATTATTTAATATAAAATAGTTGTCTTGACCAATGTACAAAAGAACACAGTTTTCAAAAGCACAGTTTTTGTTAAATTTTTAAAAATCTCAAGTTTTTTCAAGCACAACAAGATATGAACCAGATTTTCAACCAAACATCTCATTTTTTCAGAAACTATATCAAAAATAAAACAGATTTCCAAACTCATATCAAACATTAATCTCAAGCAAAACACTACCATTTAAATCTTACATCAACACAAAAATATCATCTTTCAATAATGTACATTATAAATAAACAGAATGAGAAAATACCCCTTCCCACAAGAATAGAGGCGGTGTTATGCAGAAGGTGATGTATCCTTCTTCTTCTTTCTTTATAGTAGCAACAACACACAAACAAACAAAACTCTTTTTTAGTTCCAATCCTTTTTTGAAAATCAATCCTCTTTGTTGCTGATCTCTCCCCCTTCTCCCTTTTGTTGATTTTGTCTTCTAATATATAGGCTAAAGCGAAGAAGAGGTGTGTTCATAGTATAAATTAAAGTCATGAATTTTACACTGCTTTGGCAACTAGATCAAGCAAACTCATACCATTAAAGGAACGAGAGGCTGGGCTTTTTGATTGAGTATTCAAGATGATAAACTTAATACCATTATTAGATTGAAAAATAATAAAATTAAAATAAATGAATAGAAAGGATGTGAAAATGCAGAAAGAGAAAACGTGCGATGGGAAGGAAATAAGCATAGGAAAAGGTGGGATGGGAAATAAGCATAGGAAAAGGTGGGATGGGATGCCTCGGAACTTTAATATTTTTTATATATTTTTTTTGTTATTTTTTTATTGTATTTTTAATATAATTAAGTTATATAATTTTTTACAAATAAAATATTTTTTAAAATTATTTTTATTTTGTAGGACAAAATTGAGGTATTACACATCTACTCTTTAACAAATAAGAATTCATTTCATTTCTATTAAACAAACCTTTTCATCATAGTTATATTATAATTAATACATGCATCATGAATTATATTTGTTAATTTAAGTTTTATATTAAATATATTCTATCGTAAATCCAAATAAGTATCACAATAGAAAATAAATAATGATTAAGATTTTCTATTATTTTCTTCCATGAATATTTATCAACTTACAATAATTTAAAAAATATAACTAAATATTTTTTTAATATCAAGATAAGTAATAAACATTTACTTTCATACTATCATGCACATATGATATATGATTTAAGATACTCATTCTAAATTTAAAAATATGATTTAAGATACTCGTTCTAAATTTAAGAACTTCTTACATGATGAAACAATATCAACAAAAACATCCATCCAAGATTCATTTATTATATCATTGAAAGTATAATACTAATTCTTAAAGATTAAATCTAAAAAGGCAAACGTGAGACTCGGTCAATGATATTGATTTTCTTTCTTCAAAGAAAGTGTTGTGGTCTAAAATCTCATACAATCATTTTTTTTGAGTTTTATTTTATTTTTATTAAAACACGAAAAATCAATTTAAAGAGATAACCAAACAATCAAACCATAATATCTAACAACAAAAAGAAGACATTTGTTTTATAAGTGAACCAACACAACTATCCATTGCAAATTTTTGACATCGTACACTTAAATACCAAAAACAAATTTTTATTCTCAATTTCAATTTGAAATTTAATCACAATGAGTAACACATAAATTTATAAATTTTATTTTCATCCAACCTATTTAATTGAATTTAAACCCAATACTTTATAATGATTAATATTGATCATAAAATAAGCACCAAATGTGAGAAGCATTTATCATTAATCAAACATATTTATATATAAAAAATTTCATACTTGAGTTGTTTCTAAATCGTGCATATATTAATCTAAATATCTCATGTTAAATCTAATTTAAGCAAAACAAAAATACTTATATCATTATAAATTAAGTTTCTCATTGTAAAATTTAATTGTCATTTTTGTTACCATATATGTCACAAATTTGGATTATCAAAATAAATTAATTTATTATATATAATATTCAAAGGTATGCATAATAACGTTTGAACTCCAAATTTAAAAACGATCATGTAATGATCATGTAATTTAGCATAGTTGTTTATTCGACAATTTCTAAAGAATTGATGATGCACTAAGTTTGCTTTCAAACATATCATAAGTATATTCAAATATAATTTAGTCCTTTAATATTATAGAGCGAACACTCGTTCAATTAACTTTATCTAATTAATTTTTGTGATATTACATGCATATCAATCTAGCCACATGTTAAATTTAACATAAACAATATAATTACTTTGGAGAACCACATGTGAATTTAGAACTTTAAATATATCATATATATTCATATAGATTAAATGTGTACCTTTCACCATGGTCAATAAAGTCCATCTCCTTTAAAAGTTGCAGTTATAAATAAATTTGATAATCAAAATTCGAACCTAAAGATTGTTGGATCTTTTGTTGGAGGTATGCTGCAAATCTTGAACAAGAAGAGGATGAATTCGATGATGATGAATGTTGCACAACTAAATTCTAAAGCGTGTGTAACACACTAAGCTTTAGATACGATTCACCTCCACCAATCTATATATATTGGATGCAAACGGGTTAACTGACGAATGTCCTTCAGGATATTTTGAAATCCTTGAAGTGAATTGCACATTCACATCAAGCCTATCGATCATCGATAGTTTACAAAATAAAGTTCCTTTATTTACTCTCGTGCACTAGAGAAAAAAAAGAAACGACTTAGAAATATTTTTGAAAGAATATTGATTCATGTAACATGAATTTTTGTGTTGTTTATGCCTCTAAAGTATCTCTATTTAGCAATTGATGAAAGAAAACAACTCTTCAACTCATAACAATTGGTGAAAGAAAACAACTATTGCGAAATATTGTAACTTCTCATAACTTAAAAGATGCATCGGTTTGAATTAAATTCAAACATTGCAACCACTTGACCAAGTGCTACATTAAATTATTTATTTTTGCTACATAAATATAGCTATAAATAAAAGTGAAAATTCTAACAATACCATACAATAAATAATAAAAATAGATCTAAATGTGATAAAAAAAATATATTGGTGAATATAAAAGAGGTAAGTGGTTTTTCAAAACTAGATGAGATCATTGCAATGTTTTTTTTTTTCAATAGATGTTCAAATTCTTTAGTTTAAACCTTGCCGTAATTTTCTTGAATTTTTCTATTGAAAGAATGAAATTGTCACTTACTATAAAAATGAAATTGTTACTTACCATAAAATAAAGTAAAAAGGTTAAATGCTTTTGGTGCTTATGGATCTGATAAATGATTTCCCTTATGTTTTGTTGCTTCTTGTATTTCAATAGTCTTTAGCATAAAGTAAACGTGACTAGTCTGTTACTTTTCCAAATCTCTTTAAGATTTGAGCAAGCTTTAAGTTTAAACTTAAGTTACCTTTGAAAACAAAACAAACAATAAAAAATTTTGGTTGAAAAATCGATATCTAGATTCTACAGTGCAGAAAATCTTAGAGTGCAAAATATGAGTTTAGAATGCTGATTGAATCAGGAAATAAATGCTAAAAGTGAACATGTGACTTCCTTTTTTGTTGTTATTACAAAGGTAAAACATGTGACTTTTCAATTAAATAACTCTGCAAGTGTCTACAATTAGGGAAAGTTACGCCTGAATATCCGCAACAGTAACTAAAATTCCAAATTTAAGATGAAATTTTAAGTTCACAATGGAAACAATTCATTTGCAAAAAGAAGCAGTAAATTTGTTACAATGGTTACTTTGGAAGAAGCGACAAAATGCATTAGCCTATGTCAAAGCATGCGATTGGTGAATGCTAAGGTGAAATAGTTGGTACGTGGAACAGTGATTAAAAGTTATTTAAAAATTTAAAAAAGATTGATGACATTTTTTTAATAATTCTCTTGATCTAAATCTAATAACTCAATCAAATACAATTCCATAAGAAAAAAAAAAAATCATTCAAAGTTCAATTTATCAAACCAAAATCATTCATATTACCCTATGAGAAAATATTATATTATTTTCATCATAGTATCATATTATATTATCTTCCTATAGATTTTGGAGAGGGACTTAGCAAATGCCATGTGACATGTGGCAACTAGATTATAAATTCCACTAAGTACTAAGCAGAAAGAGTAGTATACTATATAGTGCTACAAATTAAATAAATGATCCAAAAAATAAATTAAGCAGGCACTGCCTTATGTGAAGCTGGCATGCACCAAGATTCATACACCTTTCTAACTGTAACTCAATAATAATAAGTATCCAACTATTTCGCAAGATAGAGATTGAAAGACATATACACTATATAAATTGCCAATTGGTGGCTTAATTTTCAAAGGTACATCACCTTATCTAAGCTCAAGAAATTTGTGCACACCTCAACATGTATCTGTATCTGATCTGTAATCTACCAGTAATAGTAGATTAGTGGAATATATGGTTGGTCAAAACTTTGATATATAACTATTTATCCAGTTTTTTCTACAAATTGAAATACATTATATCAAGTCATTATTACCACTGTATATATACACAATAAATTACAAATGGAATTAAATGTATGTATCATTAAATAAATATCTTCCTGTGTAATATAACATATAGGAGACTACACAGGAAGAAAAAAAAACACAAAAAAGGAGTTTTCTAAGGAAAGAAAACCAATGTCTGTCTGGTCTCATTCCTACCGTTATTTATGTCATATCAGAGAAAAGAAAACTATTGTAGGATTTGTGTGAAATGTACAAAAATGTAAAGTTTTTCAAAAGAAAAATTACCATCAAAAGCAAAAGAAAAAGCCCTTTGACTTCAGTAATCAAATTCATTTTTGTACTATTTTTTATTTTTATTTATTTATTTCTTCTTCTCAAATCTTCAGTGGGTTTCAAGTCACTGTCTCTCTTTCTCTCTTGTCTATTTGTTGCAGTGTTTCTTTTTCACTCTTCTCTTAATAGTTTCCTCTCACACTCTTCAAGAACCCAAAAGACCAAACCTTTCTTTCATGGAGACACAAAAGCTTATCCCTTTAATAATCTTTCTCTTCTTTCTACCTTGTTCTGTTTCCTTTGTTCCTATTGATAACTACTTAATTAACTGTGGATCAAACAGCAATGCTTCACTCTTCAATAGAGTCTTCATGGGTGATTCAACCAACCAAGGTTCCATTTTTCTCTCTTCAGATGATTCCATTTCTCTTATAAACAAAAACCCATCTCCAAATTTTCCAACTTTGTACCATACAGCAAGAGTTTTCACCAGCAATGGGAGATACAGGTTCCACATGAAGGAAAATGGTACCCATTTGGTTCGTTTTCACTTCTTTCCCTTTAAAGCTCAAAGCTTTGACATGAAATCTGCTAAATTTAGTGTCTTGGTTAATGGAATTTTGATTATAAAAGAATTTAGGCCAATTAGTGATCATGTGCTTATCAAAGAGTTTATTTTGAAGATAGAAACAAACATGGTTGAAATTTTGTTTAGACCTGTTAATTCAGGTTTTGGATTTGTAAATGCTGTGGAAGTGTTTAATGCTCCTGTAGATTTTGTTATAGATTATGGAACTAGGTTGGTTGGTCCTTCTGGTGTGGAAGAGTACAAACACATTTCATCTAAGGTTTTAGAAACTATTCATAGGATTAATGTTGGAGGTATGAAAATAACTCCTTTTAATGATACCCTTTGGAGGACTTGGATTCCTGATGAAGATTATTTGGTCTTTAAGGATGCAGCTAAACATGCAATTAGTACTCATACACCTAATTTCCAGAAGGGAGGTGCAACTCCAGAAATCGCGCCGGAAAACGTTTACATGACTGCTCAGCAGATGAATAGGGATAACTCAAGTTTAGCATCAAGGTTCAACATAACATGGAATTTTCCGGTGGCTCGTGATGGTTTTCCGCATTTAATTCGGTTGCATTTCTGTGATATTGTTAGTCCTGCTCTCAATTTGCTTTACTTTGATGTGTATATCAATGGTTACATTGCATATAAGGATCTTGATTTATCAGCTCTTACAATCCACACTCTTGCATCACCTATCTATGTGGATTTTGTTGCTAATTCAGATGATTCAGGTGTTATTCAATTAAGTGTTGGTCCTTCTGACCTTAGCAGTTCAATAAGGATTAATGCTATATTGAATGGTGCTGAGATAATGAAGATGATCAACGATGTCGATGATAGTACTGTGCGCAGGAGGAAACATTTGGAGGTGTTGTTTGGTTCAATTGTTGGAGGAATTGTTGTTTTATTTTTTGTTGCAACTGTTTTTCTACTTGCTATCAAATGCAGAAAGAAGAAACCAAAAGAAACGACAGTGGAAAGTGTTGGGTGGACACCTTTGAATATGTTTGGAGGGAGTTCACTGAGTAGAACATCTGAGCCTGGTTCTTATGGATATTTGGGTATGAAGATTCCTTTTGCTGAAATTCAATCAGCAACAAACAATTTTGATAGAAATTTGATTATTGGTTCTGGTGGATTTGGTATGGTATACAAAGGGGTACTCAGAGACAATGTTAAGGTCGCTGTCAAAAGAGGCGGTACGCCAGGTTCAAGACAAGGCCTTCCAGAATTCCACACAGAAATAACAGTTTTATCCAAAATTCGCCATCGACATCTTGTTTCATTAGTTGGTTTCTGCGAAGAAAATTCGGAAATGATACTTGTCTATGAGTATGTTGAAAAGGGTCCATTGAAAAAACATTTGTATGGCTCATCGCGACAACCACCTTTATCTTGGAAGCAGCGGCTCGAGATATGCATTGGCGCGGCTAGAGGTCTACACTATCTTCACACCGGTTTTGCTCAAGGGATCATCCACCGAGACATTAAATCAACTAACATATTGCTCGATGAAGATTATGTTGCCAAGGTTGCTGATTTTGGTCTTTCGAGATCAGGACCGTGCATCAATGAAACACATGTTAGTACTGGTGTGAAAGGTAGTTTTGGTTATCTTGATCCTGAGTATTACCGGAGGCAACAGCTTACTGATAAATCAGATGTGTATTCATTTGGTGTTGTGCTTTTTGAGGTTCTTTGTGGTAGACCTGCTGTTGATCCACAACTGACTAGGGAACAGGTGAATTTAGCAGAATGGGCTATTGAATGGCTGCAGAAGGGAATGTTGGAGCATATTGTTGATCCCCATCTTGTTGGAGACATTAAACCGAGGTCGTTGAAGAAATTCGGTGAAATGGCGGAGAAATGTTTGGCTGAGTATGGTGTTGATAGACCAAGTATGGGTGATGTGCTGTGGAATTTGGAATATGCACTTCAGCTTCAAGAAAGTGAACAAAAAAGGGGTGTGCATGATGATTATGGTAGTGCTAGTGAAGAAGTTAATGAAACAACAAGAACTATTCATGAAAGTTCTACCAGCAGAAGAATAGAAAGAAATTATGATAATGAGGGTTCAGATATTAGTACTAGTCAAGTTTTTTCTCAGCTTATGAATAAAGAAGGCAGATAGAGAGAGGTGCATATAGCAAACTAATTCTGATGTAATAAAAAAATTCACATGGACTAAGATGTATAATATAACAACATTGTCCAGGATTTCATATTTTTTTCTATCTATATACATATAATTCATGTTTTCTTCTAAAGAAATTGCATTACCAATATTTACTTACAAAAGAAGCTACTTTAGGCTCCTTATGTAATACTAGTTCACTGATAGTTTCTTAAAAAATGTTTGAATATTGTTGTTGTTTAACATTAGACAGATGCTTCAAATTTGGATATATTCTTGTTATCAGCCACTATATGTTCTAGAGTTGATTAAGTAATAATTGTGTTGAGCTTTAGGTTTGATTAAGGTCTGTTTGGATGATATAATTAGAACTGGAATTACAGCTAAAAGTTCTAATTTCAATTCCATTCCTCAGTGTTCCAGTAGATAAACTCTGGCATCAATTAAAGAAATGTTCAATGGTTATGTTTAAGAACTTTAATGAGACTTGCAAAACAAGTGCGCATTGTTTATTCATCTAATTGATACTGTATATAATATGTCAAAGGGGTAAAAAATACTTATAAATGAGGTAAGAATGAGGTAATAAACTTATAATCAATGGCTCAATCATAAGATTATGTTGGGGGGCATATGCAATCACTGTCCATTATGTGTCAAGTGGGACCATATGAACGAAATGTGAATGCCTTTTGCCGCCTAAGGTTATATATGATCGGATTTTGTTGGCATCCAGCCAAAAAGAAACTGTGTGGGGGCAATGGAATGGAATTAGGCGTGTAGTCTCCACTCAAAATAGCACTTTCTTATATGAAAGCTGCTCTCAGCTTTTTTCTCTCTTTTTGACCATTGTTTTAAAACTAAATCGGACATTGAACCGATGAGACCGATGAGACACATGAGTCATAGTTCAATTATTTTAAATCGTTCGAATTGAAATCGTGGATAAACTGTCAAATAATTTAAGTGTAGATAGTTTTATTAAACAGTTTAAGTTGAACCATTCAATTCGGTCCAGTTGTTAAAACATTATTTGTGATATACTTGACAATGAACACTATATATTCTATCAAACACTCAAATTAAATATTGTGACTTTGGTCCATAGACTAAGACTTTTAAGCTTACAGCAATATAATGTCTGTTTCTTTATTAAAATAAAAATTATCATGGTGTTGCAAGATCTCTCAAGTCTCACCTACTGCAAATAATGGAAATAAAAAGAAGATATCCAAAACGCTAGCAAAGAAAAAGAAAATACATTGGATGAAGTTAAAGGAAAAGTGCACTACATGAAGTTGCATAGAGAAGGATATGTCAAATTGTAACTATGACAATAAGTGCATTTTGCAGTATTCTAAAATATTCTATTAAAATGTGTTAGTATTTATATATAAAAAAAGTGTTAATATTAGTTGACAGTTGGTTGGTAATTCAGTTATGACAATGAGCAATAGATATGTTAAGAGTTAGTTACACTAGTCATAGTTTAATTTGCTCTCTAAAAATTAATAACAGTAATGTACATGAACTACTACACTGTTTCAATGAATTGCATTATTCATAACAAAGACAATTGGCCGAGGAATTAAGAAATGAATTACAATAATGATCAGCGCCATATTTGATGTCACAGTTTAATTTGTTCCCTCCCAAGTTCCAAATACAAATTCAAGACACATTTTTTCCCTTTGATAAATGGCAAAGAAAGAAATTGAGTTGAAGGGTTCTTGCAGAATCACACTCTGATTCAAAGAGAGAAAGAGGAAGTGGGGTTGAGCCAAGTTACGATTTTTGTGTTGAAGATGGCGAAAGTGACATTTCATGTGTACGACTTGACAAATGGGTCGGAGAAGACGAATAGCACCATTGTTCACATCAACAAGATCTTCAAGAATGGGATTGGTCTAGGTGGTATATTCCATAGTGCTATTCAGGTCTATTTCTTTATATCTTTCTTTATGTTCTCTTTAGGTGTAGAAATAGAAATGTGCTAGTGTTTGTGTTGTTTGAGAATTGTAACTGTGAATCTTGAGTCTCCCTTTTAATGTTATGCTACTAGTAAATGGTTTTAAATTGCACCCAAAATATAAATGTTTTTGAGGTCTCTCTACAACAAAATCGTGATTTCTATTGCATTAGTTTTATTTACCATAAATATAGAAGTTTGCAGCATAACTGCAACTATAATTTCAAACATGCATGAAATTTCACCAATTGTCGTTATGGGAGACATTTATTAGAATAAATAGATAAATAGTGGAAATGGATTTTCAATCGTAACCGTGTCACATATTTAATTATCTAGTCTGTCTGATTTAAATCTATGGCTTTTAGATTGTTTAAGACCGATTTATTGAATTTATAATCCAAATCAATGACTGAAATTGACTACTGCAGAAAGCTTTTGATAGATATTGATATTTGATAGTGCTATTGAAGTATTGATTTAGTCATATATATGGTGACATATTAGGGTGATTGTTTGTGACAGGTTTATGGAGATGATGAATGGTCATTTGGATTCAGTGAGGAAGGTACTGGAGTTTTTAGTTGCCCTTCAGGGAAGAATGCAATGTTTACATATCGAAGATCCCTTGCTCTAGGAAACACAAACTACAATATTTTCAAGGTAAATCAAATATTAAGAGAACTTAGTAAAGAGTGGCCTGGAAATTCTTATGATAGATTCTCCAAAAATTGCAACCACTTCTGTGATGAATTTTGTGCAAGACTAGGCGTGCCAAAACTACCAGGTAAATACTAACTATTTATGTAATGTTTTGTTAGCTATTTTGTCTTTCTAAACAGTAACTTAAGAGTGAGTAACGAACTTCAATGAAAGTCGAATCCAACAATCTTGATAGAATCAATCTTTAGTCGGACTTTACTTCATTTTTTTCTGAGTTTACTTACAGCTTTCATGACAGGTTGGGTTAACAGGTTTGCTAATGTTGGTGATATTGCTATGGAAGTGGCTGGGAATACAGCATTAAGGGTGATTATCTTTTTCTTTATAATCTTCAAAATTTAAATCTTTTTCTTATTGGTTATGTTGATAATAATCAAAAACTGGTTACTACTGCAGTTTCGACAAGCCAAAACAGAAATGGTATCAGCAAGCAAAGCAGCATACCGATTCCTCTTTTGTGTTACAAATAATGTTAAAACTGATATGGATGATTCAAATAGAGAAGAATCTCCAAGAGTTCAAGTTGCTTGGTTGAAAAATCTTGTTACTGATGGTGTGAAACCATCTACTTCTAGTAGTTCAGAAACTGAGAATCATAGTGAGGTTATGCCTCAACAACATATATAACAAAGTTTACATCTTCACGTGGTAATTGAATGATAGTACATAATAGTAGAAACTAGCATTAGCATAGGTGTGCATGTACATTTAAGTCAGAAACTTAATTCAATTTTTTACATGTTATTCATTGTTTATAAAAAAGTGTATAGTTATAATTTATTGTTCATCTCTTTGGAGTCTAATCCCGTGGTAATGGAATTTGGTAGTTTGCAGTTAACAATATCAGAGCACCTATATATCAATGGATAATACTTGTAAACAAATTGATCTTAACAATTGGTAATTTAGCTAAATGATTAGATATTACGATATCATTTTAAACAAAAAAGTAATTGTTATATAAAAATTTATAATAATTACTTATATAATAATTAATATAGAGGGTTTGGTGGTTGGGGTGGAGTGACAATGAGCTCAAGGATTGGATCTCTACCTTTAGTATATAATACTAACAAATTATTAAATATGTTAAAGAAAACTTTATAAGATATACTTAATGCAGTATATCTCCTGAATTAAGATAATCTCTATTTCTTTTTTATTTATTTATACTTCATTTGAAGAAGAGTGATAGACACGAGTTAAAAAAATTGATAGTAGACAGAGAAAAAGTGAGCTAATGGTTTACAAATGGCAACTGCCAGCAAGTGCAAGAAAATTCTCTAATCACACTTTATTACAAAAACAGCAAAACTCAGAATTTAGGATGCCTTTAATGACGTAAGCTATTAGCTAATGCAGATTACTTTGCCAAGCACCATAATTTCGAAAATCTTGAAGCGTGACATCATGAACTCCATTTGCAAAACAATTATAGAGGCATTTACTTGAAAAAAACATCCATCATTATTACTGGTTCTACAACCTAACCACAAAAGTATGTGGTATTGTGATGGTATCTATACGTTCAATTACGATCAAACAGTATAGGGTTTAAATTCAATATTTTATATTTCAAATTAAAAATCAAATCTGCAACAAATCTAAATTATATGATCTTAATCAAATGGCCATAAATATATTATTGCATGCAATTCAATTCGTTAACGATCTTCCTTTTCTTTTTAGTTTTGTTCATTTCATATAAAAAACAGATTCCTACTCGTTAGCATTGGTGCTTGTCAAGCCATTCAAAGGCTGTTTATAATTAAAATTGTATGTGTTATCCATCCATACTTTTGTGTTTTAGTTGTTATGCAACTGCTATAGTTACCAAGAAAAGTCAAATCAACTATTTAAATGACAAACTGCGTTAGTAAATCACAAAAAAAGTTCCAAAACTGTTTAAATACTAACATCACAAGATTGTTAAACCACCAATATATAAGATGTAATACATGATTCAACAGTGCAAGTATAACAACCACAAGGTCTGCAATTATATTATTGCCATTAATAATCAGCTCAAAAAAGTATAAATCTCTACAATACTCAGAAGTATGAAAGTCACTCCACGTAGAAAAATTAGCAGCCCCACATACAAGTAACGAAAATCACAACAAAACATGGTGACACAACCACAACATGTTCAATCACAGCTGAAGCAGAATAAGTTTTGACAAGCACATCACTCCCGAATCACGGTATATAATATCATATTGTTATATACAGATGACAAACCTCCAATGAAATAACAAAAGACTGAAGTCACCAGCAAAGACACCATGATTAATCTGACAATTAAGCATTCCGTTAGAAGATAATCCTATCATCATCTGCATTCTCGGCAATATGGAGTGATCTAACTGCTTGTGCTGCTATAAGATCAACAGAGAATCTTGTAGGATCCCACTCTGCTTCTTCGTAAAGTGGTCCGTGCATGTTGTTTTTGAAAGGCCCGGACGAGATAGACCACTTGCCATTTTCAGCAGTGACGGACCATGTGCCACCGTCTAGATTCGGAAAACAAGCTCTTTTACCATCCATGAAGAAATCAAGATTATGATTATAATCCCAGGTCTTACACTCAACCTTATATGAATCATCTGAGTTTTCATCGAGTAGAACATGCAGAGCGACAGCTTCCGCAATTGCAGCACCCTCTTCATCAAGTCGTTGTTGTTCTTCTTTCTTTTTCTGTTTCTTTTTTTCCAGTTCAGATATGATGGCTGCAGAAGTAGCTAGAGCTTTTTCCAAGCGTCTCTTTTTCTTTTCAGCTTGTTTCAGACGATCCAACTCATCTTTCACCTGTTTCTTCTTTGCTTTTCTCACATGTTGCCCTTTATTACACGCCATGTTATCCATAGAACTTACTACTGACATAAATACTTAAAAATTATTGTTTTGAACCCCTATTCTTCAAGAGATCTCCTTTAGAGTTGTATACATTTATCTATAATTTTTTTTTCCTTTTTTCCCTAAACTATTATTAAGCTAATGAATTCTAATTAGTTGAAGTATAAAGACTAGTACTAATGAAAAAGTTCCAACTACTACACCCACTCAGGTCTGTAGGAGTACCTCATTTTACGAACAATGCAGTCCCAAAAAGAAACGACAGGAGACAACATCAAAGAAAATTCATAAGCACTCTTAGATCCGTCGCTTGGCCCCATTCTTCTTAACTTCCCGCAACCCTTGAACTTGCCCATCCCGAAAAGGCCAACGGGTCTACAGTATTGTTAATAAATCTGCACCCAGAAACCACACTCTGACTCCAGTACACCCTTCCCAACTGCAGTTTAAGGAAAAATACAGCAAAATCGTCAAAAACTGAAAGTGCTCACAAACATAAAAAGGCATGATTCATTTACAAGTAGATAACATGTAAATGAACAAACTTCCATTATAGTATCCAACTCATGATATTTAAGTATCCATATATATAAACACAGATATTGAGGATTACAAATGTTACCCAGAAATTGTGACAATTAATGGGCACTAGCATGACTAAATGATGTTGATAACATGCAAAAACAATACATCAAATTCTCAAATCAAGTGTGCAATGTAACTTTTTAAGGAAAGGTTGAGGAATTAAAAGTAAAGGCAGAAAGGAAAGCCATGTAGCACCAACACCTTGGGATGAAGGCTTGTCCAGTGTCCAACAAGTTTCATGTCTAACACTGTTACGACACCAATACATGTGATTACTTCCAATCACTTCAGTTTTCTTAAATTATTACAGTATCAACAAGTCATTGTCATGTCTGTCAATGCTTCATAAGCGGAAAGTGTAAGGCAAAAAGACACATTATACATCTTGTATTAGGCTACATAAATTATTCAAAAACAAGCAGACACTCTTCCTTTAATGAATGAGAAACATAGGGGAAAAGGCCACATAAACCTGGGAATTAATCATTGTTAAAACTTCATAAATCAAATTTATACTTGATGAACATGAGAAACAGAGAGTGATGCCCACATCACATCAACACTGATTTAACCAAACATACAATACAACTGAGACAGTATCATAGTACATTAGCACTAACTCCTAAATATTAACGGATTAATTAAAAAGTGAACGACGATCACTTGAAAACCAAGCCCTTCAATTACTTCTATAATGTATAAACACGATGAATTATCATTTCCTGGACAGAATACACACCAAACTTGATCTAATTATATTTAGTGAGATTGATTGATTTCATGTTTTTACAATATAAACAAAAGAACATAATCCATCCGTCAAATCCTAATTGCAACAAAAGAAACCCTAAAAAGAACAAAAAAATCATAACCCTAACCAGATCCACCGAATTTTTCGTAAAAAATTCAATAAACTCAATTCGAGTAAAATCCATGCACCCCAATATACAAAAATCACAAGATCTAATCAACCGAAAATATAAAAACTATGAATTTCCCAAAATCAATCACTCCAATACAGAATTAAAACCAGATCCAAAATTCAATCAAAGGAAACACAAAAACAAATCACGAAAATTAAAAAAAAAAACTCATCACATAATAATGAAGGAGGAAAATAACAGAAACGAAATTTGAAGAGAAAATTAAAATCAAACCTGAGGGAATGGCATAGAGAGAGAAAGGGGGAGCAAAACCTATGAGAGTGGTGGTTTAATGGCCTAAGATTGAAAGCAAAAAAAACGAGAGAAGTGATTGCTGGTAACGAAAGTAGTTGGATCTAGAGAAAACGTAGTTGGGTAGAAAAAGAAAGTGAAAACTGAGTGAGAGAGAGAGAGAGAGAGAGAGAGAGAGAAAAGAAAAATGAGATAGAAGAAGAAGTAACCGATAACATGAGAGAGGAAAACAAACAACAACGGTGTCATTCTCGAATAGTGTTGGGACACGTGTGGATTGAACGATAAAAGGACGTTCTAGAAAAATTTAAAAATCTGACTTTTTTTGCTTTTGTTTGGGTAGAACGGGCACGTGGCCCCAATTTGGTTCAAAGTGGGACCCACCTAATGGTTTCCGTGGGGCTCGCCCTACCCGAGTGATTGGGCATATTTCTTGCGATTTGTGAATGGGTATGGGGACGGTTCGGATTATTATTTTCATTTATTAATTGATGACGTACTTTGCGGCTAATATGGAAAATATCCCATGTTTCTATTTATATAATTGATTTTTTATTTTTTAGAATTATTCATGCATTTGGATTGGATATTTTTCTTTGACTCTTATAAGAATTGGTGGCGTTTAAATCTCAATCGATTCAAATACAAATTATAAATAAATTTTAAAAAATTGAAAATAGTGTAAAATTAAACTTGATTGAATATCTTTAGATATTTTTTTTTAAAGTTCTGATTGAATTTTGGATTTTATATATTGATTTTTAAAATTGAAATAAATTTTAATATTTATTAATTTTTTTATTATTATAAAATATTGCAATTAATCTATTATTTATTTTTTTTTTCAATTTTCAACAATGTTTATTGATTTAATTTAGTCTATTTATTTTACTATTTCATTTGTTTTAAACATAATTATTATTATTCTGTAATATTTTTTTAGTATATAAAATGTTACATAAAATTTATTAATTTGTTGTAACTTTCTAATATCAATATTTATCATTATATGATTTGAATAAACTGAAAATTAAAATAACTAAAATTACAAATAATTGGATCGGGACAATTTTTTAAAAGGAGTATTACAAATCAAACCGAACATTGATTTTAATCTTTAATTAAATGCAATAACTTTTGTATTAAAATTGATATAAATGCACCACAAACACAATAGTTAGGGGTAATGTAGAGTTCCGCCAAATAAATGATTTTTTTGGTTATAGCTTGAATCAGATATCTCTATTTATATTTAACTAAAATTCATTAATTCATTTGATAATTACATATTTGATTTGATAGGATTATTTGCTAATTAAATCAAATCAAATTAAACTTATTTTGTTTTTATTTATTTTTGACAGATTGGTTTATAAATTGATTTTATTTATTTTATTTCAAATCAAATTAAGTTCAATCTAATTTATTTTAATTTTTCAACAAAAAGTGTAAAAGTATTAAAATAAATCATAGAATTCACAAGTTTATTCAAATCAAGTGCAACTCATATACTCAACTTACATTTCACACCTAGGAATGAGAATAAGGTAGACCGTCCGTCAGGGCCTATGGCCTGACCTACTTATGGTTTAACCTGAATCGGATTATTTATTCAAATAGGTCAAGTTCAGATTTATAAAAAAAAGCCTATTAGACCTGATAAGTCAACCTATATATACTTAATTATTTATTAATATTATTATTATTATTATTATTATTATATTAATAATATTATTTCCTATTTTAAATTCTATTAATTAGACAATCACTCAGAATCATTCTATATTCAATAGTTGTTTCATATTCTGTAAATATCTATATTTGGTAGTTGTTCCATATTCGGTTTCAGAAGAAAAAAAAAATGTATTATTTAAAACTAAAAATTATTTTTTAAGGTTTAAAAAATGTTTGTTTCAGATTTTTTTAAAATTATTTTGCTAATTTTTTTTTTAATATATATAGATATATACATTGATATTGGTACGTGGAGAGCATGTGGTATTAGTAGAACATTTAAATATTTTAATGTGAATAAGACTTTTAAATAGACTTCTAGTCTAGACCAAAATTTTTAAAAGGTGAGGTCAAACCGGAAAAAAAAACCTATCATAGGTCGTAAACCAGACTTAGGCCTAAAAAATAATTTGTAGGTCAGATTCACGCCTTTCAAAGTCTGGCGGATTTGGCCTGATTTATTCCCATCCCTAATCACACATAGTAATTAATTAATTAATAAATTTAAATTATATTAATTATTAATATTTGATTTTAGCATAATCAATATGTTTTTAAATAATATTTTTTAACAATAGAAAAAAACTGTATATTGAACTGTTTACAATAGTTTAAATTGTGTAATGCACCGGTAATTTTCAATAGTTAAAATATATAAGCAAAAAGTTGTGGATTATATGAAAATATCTTACAAAACAAATCTATATATAATACTACTTTCTCCCAATTATAAGAACATTTTGAAAATAATGATAATGAAAGATATTTAAATATACAAATCATTTTAAAAATAACTACAAATAAAAGATAATAATTTTATCTTATACCTTATAGTTATACTTTTATTTCAAATTTTATGCAAACACAAAAAGTAATAATTTTATTCCTATCTGACTAAATTAAATTTGGCTTCTATTTTTTTTTTTTATATTTTTAAAAACATAAATTTATTTTGAAAATTTAAGTTTTGTGTATCAATTTCTTTTTAATTTTCTTTCTTTCCAGAATTCATTTATATCAATAAAAATAAATATATTTGATTCAAAATTTTAAATTAAATATATTAACTTTTGTGACTTAACTTTAATTCTTTTATATTTTAGATTAGATAAATTACTTTTGAATATTTTTAAACATTTACCTGTCAAAACAGTTTGACTCTTTTTTCTTGGACTTTATTTTGACTCTTTTTGGCACGAGTACTCGTAAGGGAAGGCTTTGGTTAGAAAAAAAAGTAAGGGGAAGGCCCGATATAGTATTAATTTCCTTAAAAAATTTATTTTGATAAAGATTAGTAACAATGATAGTAATAGTAGTAGAAATACTAACAAAAGTTTAATTTTCATATATTAATAGTACAAATTTCATACACATTCACTAATTTTAATATTGATTTTATAGGTAATTATGATAGAAATGAAATATTATTAATTATTCAACAATTATAATTAATTACTAATATAATATCTCTTTTATTAATATTGTATATAAATTAAATTTACTAATAAATACATATATATATATATATATATATATATATACCGGCGCAAAAGAAAAATGTTAATATATATCTTTGAATGTTGTGTTTTTGATTTGACAACCATTATTTTATGCCTTACATATAGAAACATGTAGTTTTTATGTGGTTTTCTTTATTTAGGTTAGGCCCTCTTTATTCCAAAAACAAAATCATGTAAAATATATTTTCATATATATTATTGAATGTTGATTTTATTTTCCTTTGACCACCATTTAACACACTCTTAAAACATGAAAATTTTCAAACATTTTTTAATTAATCTTAATTATTTTTTCTTCTTTTATAATTTACTAAAAATCTTGACATTTAATTTTTCAATATTTTCTCATCTTTTTATATGGGTATTTGAATAATTATTAAGATACTTAAAAGTTCTTTGAAATATTTATTTTTAAAATATTGAGTTCAAATTCATCAGAGACAATTATATATCGAATTTTTTGTTTTTTTTCAAATAATCTTAAATTAATTTTTTTTTCTTTCTGTATCAATGAATCAACTTTAATTTGAAATCGTAAAATAATAACCGTTGACCAAATATTAATTGTTAATCAAAATTTTGATTCTATTTGATAAAATTAAACTATAAGTTAGTTCACAATTTAAAAGCTGACTAATAGCTAAAAATTTAGCTAATAGTTGATGACTTATAGCTGAAAAGTTAATTAATTAAAATTAAAGTATTTGATAAATTTAGCTTATAACAATATAAAATAACATAATTATATTTATCTCATTTATGAATTTTGTGGTGGAAAAAAAAATGCAACAAAGGTCTTAAATAAAAAAACTAAAACATGCAATTCATTTTTTAGTACATCATTTACCTTTTTTTATTGCAATAGAAACATAAATTTGAAGAGTTTTCTTAAAGTTTAGCAAACTTCATGTGTATAAATAGTAATTGTAAAAATAATCTAATTTATTTACTGTTTATAATTTAATATAAAAAAATGAATTTAATTTTATCACAATAATAAATTAAAAGATGAATAAATATGACAATATATATCTTACTCATATTGTGTTTGATAAATTTCTTATAAGATGAATAATATAAAAGTTTATTTTTTAAATTATTTTGACAATTAATTAAAGAAATTGAGTCCACTTTATTCTCTAAAATGAAGATATACGTGAATCGAGTTGTGTAACCATGTGAATGAGAGAGTGGTGGACAAGTGTTGTTACTTTATATTACATAAAGATAAAAAATAATAAAAATAATAAATTTATAAATGAAAAAAAGTATAAATTAAAACACTATTAAAAATAGTGAAATAGTATAAGAATAAGTTATAAATTAACGAAAAATATTTATTTACCGAACACATCTCATTTAATCCAACAAATTTATAGACAGTTTAATAAGTTATAAGTTACTTTAACATAGGTGTTAACTTTCATAATCCCCTCTATATATCTACTATATGCCCTTCTCTTCTCCGCAACAAATTGAAAGTCGAAAAACAGTGCAATGTATCATCATAACACGATGTCAAGTCCAAGATTTGAAAATTCCTATGTAATCTTCTTTGTTCTTAGTTGTTTGCACTTATTGTTACCTCTTTGTTTTGATCATTTTTATAACCAAAATTTTGTTTGTGCAACGTTCATTTACATGTTCTTTGTCACACTTAAAATGATTTTTTGTTATGTTTGTCAATGTAAAATTATTTTTATGAAATTACGTAATTATTTGATAGGTTGACAAATTTGATTGAATAGCAAGGTAAAATAATTTTGCACAAATAAAATTTTCTCTTTTTATAATGGTATGATGTGTGACAATATTTAAGTTTGTGCTCATTTTCTTTTGTGAAAATAACATCGCTCTATCATTAATTTTTATGCAGGTTATTGGTGTGATCTCTTTAGTTCTCATATTAGGATCAATAGCAGAAAGTAGAGTAGTGAGTTCTAAAATAGAGAACTTTAATTATCCTGCTATCAATTGCAGAAAACATAGTGCAGTTTTGACAGATTTTGGTGCTGTTGGTGATGGAAAAACCTCTAACATAAAGGCATTTAATGATGCAATAAGAAAACTTAGCCAATATGCAAATGATGATGGTGGTGCACAACTTATTGTTCCACCTGGAAAATGGCTTACTGGTAGCTTCAATCTCACAAGTCATTTCACTCTTTTTCTCCAGAAGGATGCTATCATTCTTGAATCTCAGGTACTATTTTGTTAGTTTTTTTATTTCAATCCTTTTTTGTATTGAATTTTTTAATATTTGATCGACTTTAATTTTGTAGCATTTGTACATTTAAATAATTAATAATACACTATATGATACAGATTGAATCAGAATGGTCTAAACTTTCAGTTTTACCATTTTACGGAAGAGGAAAAGATGCACCCAATGAAAGATTTAGCAGTCTAATTTTTGGAACTAATCTCACTGATGTTACAATTACTGGTAATTATTTGATTAAGTAATATATATATATATATATATATATATATAAATATATATATGCTATTATTAAAGATTGTTATGTTTATATTAAAAATTACAAAGTATATATATTTTTTTTTTGAATTTGACATATTGTAACTTGATTATTAGGTAACAATGGGACTATTGACCCACAAGGATCTTATTGGTGGAGCAAGTTTAAAAAAAAGCAATTTAAAATCACTAGACCATGCATGATTGAAATCATGTACTCTAATCAAATTCAAATCTCAAATCTCACTTTGATCAATTCTCCATCTTGGTTTGTCCATCCAATTTACAGCAGGTTTGAAAAATATGCACTATTTTTAATTTGCTCAATCTTAGTCCATTATTAGTCTTTGTGTATAATAATGCATTCTTTCCTTCTTCTAATTAATCTTTTTTATTTTCAGTAACATAATTGTACAAGGTCTTACCGTTCTTGCACCAGTTACTTCTCCAAACACAGATGGAATTAACCCAGGTAATATATTTATTCATCCATTATATGCATAATAATTTCACCAGGTTAAAAAAGCCAATAAAATTATTTTGTATATATATCCAATATTAAGTAATTAAAACTATCAAATACAAGGACTAAATTACTAACAACTTTTTTCTGTTTCTTTGTTACTAGATTCATGCTCAAATGTTAAGATTCAAGATAATTTCATAGTCTCTGGCGATGATTGTGTTGCAATTAAAAGTGGTTTGGATGAGTATGGTATAAAAGTAGGAATGCCATCACAACACATAATCATTAGAAGACTAACATGTATATCTCCTGACAGTGCTACAATTGCATTAGGAAGTGAAATGTCTGGTGGAATTCAAGATGTTAGAGCTGAAGACATAACAGCAATCTCAACACAATCAGCTGTTAGAATCAAATCAGCAGTAGGCAGAGGAGGATTTGTGAAAGACATTTTTGTTAAAGGAATGAACTTGAACACTATGAAATATGTGTTTTGGATGACAGGTTCATATAGTTCACACGCTGATGAAGGTTTTGATCCAAAAGCATTGCCTAATGTTACTAATATTAATTACAGTAATATTGTTGCTAAGAATGTGATATATGCTGGTCAACTTGAAGGGATTAGTAATGATCCTTATACTGGAATTTGCATTTCTAATGTGAATATTGAATTGACTGCAAAGAAGAAGAAACTTCCATGGAATTGCACTTATGTTTCTGGTTTTACAAGTAGTGATGTGAAACCTCAACCTTGTGCTTTGTTGCCACAAAAAGATAAGTTTGAATGTGCTTATCCAAGTGATAAATTGGATATTGATAATGTTCAATTCAAGACTTGCAACTTCAAAAGTAGTAACCTCTTCTAAATGTAATTTTTTTGTTTTATAGTGATGGACATTAATTTATGTTTTTTTATTTTTATTTTGTTAAGGATATAAAATTGTTATCAAGGTTGGGATTTTGTGTTTTTGTTTCTTTTATATGGATGTTAACTGCCATTTTGCTTATCCGTGGTATACATTCTATGAATTCATTTTGGAATAGTGGTTACATTAATTAAGTTTATTTATTTTTATTTATTTAAAAGAATGATAAATTTTACTATAATTAATTTACACAAAGGTTTAAGTTTGAATATAAATTATTAATTTTTTAAGTGTTCAATAAATTTTAAATTTTTCTTTACTTTTTAACTAAAATTAGTTTATTAAAATATATGGATAAAATACTTCTTTGGGTAGCCTTCATCCCCTAAAAGCTCTAAAATTGCAATTAAAAAAGAAATTACAATGTAGGGATACGTAGGTAATATAAGACGAAAGTAATGTTCAATATCATCAAATCATTTTTTATATAGAAAAAAAGAAATTACATTTAAGAGATACAGTAATTAATAGTGTATTCAAATTCTATTGTCAGTAATAATTATATATATTTTAGGATTGATCATCGAAGATATTGTAAATTTTTTTAAAAGATAAAGATGTTATAGAAATAAAAATTAAAAAATATATTGATGAAAAGGAGATTCCGATAACTATTAAATATTTACAAATTTTTTTATAGTAAAGAATCTTTTACTTAAGTGTTTTTGAAGGTAAAAATTAAAAGAATATGCACATGGAAATTCAGTTGTACAAGACTTTTTAAGGGTTTCGAAGTTGGCTTAATTTATTTTTTTATGTTTTTTTTTTCTGAGTTAGGTTCTTGTCCTCTTAAATTTTTGTTTTTATATTGTTTAGCTAAAAATATTACATAAATACAAATATTTTTTTTAAAGATAACAAAGCAAATATTGTGTGCATAAAACAAATAATAGTACAACATGATAGTTTGATTTGAATCTAAGTGACGCTAAGTTCATATATGAATTCTGACCATATTCAAATTCTTAAACCCCTAACTAATTTACAGTATGTTATATATGAAGATGTCATTTAGTTATTGAATTTTTTTATTTAGCTTGTAATACGTCATTTGACATAGCAAACTAATTTTTGTAACTTCAGTTGCCATTTTAAAATAATATTATGAGTGAATATTGAAGTTTTAATTTTTTTTTTGCTATTTATAAATGATATCAACATAATTTTTTTAATGATTATAATTGTAAAAAAAATTGAAAAATATTAGTGAAAGAGTATTTATTCAAAATGCTAAAAATATTTAATATATTTCTTTAAAATTTATTTAAAATTTAGAATATTTTATTAATTAAATTTATTAGATATATATGACATTTGTCATTTCATTAAAATAAATATCATTTATTTGATGAAGGACTCTTATTATTAATACATAATTGAAACAAATTCGTGCAAGCGCAAGAATATTATCTTTATTAGTGAAACAAAAGGAGCATACCCAAAAGACAGTAATTTCATCAAATATAACATAATTTATTGGTTTTTTTTGGCATGTTCAAGGTGCTTGTTAGTTTTTTTATTTGGAATTTCAAAACATGTATGGGTATAATGAAATTCTTATGATCTCTTTTTAAAATAATATTTTTTCTCCAACTCAAAATAAATAAATAACATTTATATTTTTTTATTTTTATTTTAAAAATAACATATATCTATTAGTAAACACTACTCATCATCTTTAACCATTGTTCACCACTATTCGGCTACCATAATAATCACCATTTCCGACTACTATCATCATCTTCAAACATTGCCACCGCACTCGACCACTATTCCGTATACCGTCAGTCACACTTGAACAACCCTCTTCAAATATCGACCATATTTTTTGACTTTTGCAACAACTTTCGACAACTAATCACCACTGCATTAACCATTTACATAATTATCACTTTAAACTACTATTATTAAAGATATTATAATTAAATAAATTATCAGTTTATAAGATTTAAATTATTTAAAATAATTATAATTTTAATAATATTTATTAATTATTTGTATATGTTAGTATATTTTTATATTTAGTTAATTAAAAATAAGACGATATAAAAAAAGTAATTTAATTCAAATAAAATCAAAAATTGAAATCAAACTCATAATTAATTTTCAGAATTTGAAATTAAAAGTTGAAAATCCAAAATTATATCTAGTTTTAATTTAAAATAGTTATCAAATTATAAAACCAAAAACCACCTTGATTGGAGACTGAATAATTTACTGTTAGTAATTTTTTTAAACATTTACTGGTCAAAATAGTTTAACTCTTGTTTTCTTAGACTTATTTTTGACTCTTTATGGTATAGCAACTCTATAAAGTACGAGTACTACTGTACTAGTAAGGGGAAAGGCCGATAAAATATTAATTTCTTGTAAATATAATTATTTTAGTTCTCATATTAATTTCTTGACAACCATTATTTTAGGTCTTAAATATAATTTTATGTAGTTTTCTTTCTTTAGGTTAGGCCCTCCGTATTCCAAAAAAAAAAAGATCATGTAAAATATATTTTCATACATATTTTCAAATATTGATTTTTTTTCCTTTTACCACCATTTAATCCAGTTAAACTAGAAAAATTTCAATAATTCTTAATTGATCTTAATTTTTTTTCTTCTTTCGTAATTTACTAAATCTTAACATTTAATTTTTATATCTTTTTTCATCTTATCATATGGACATCTAAATAATTATTAATATAATTAAAAGTCATTTTATTTTGAATATATTGAGTTCAAATCTTGGGGGGACAATTATCAATCGACCATAAATTTTTTCCCTTTCTCATTTTTTTTTTAAAATAATCTTTTTTTTTTGTGGCAATGAATCAAATTTAACTCGAAAAATTAAGAATCACATTCATAAAATAATGACCATTAATCAAAATTTTAATATGCATATTAGCAGTCATAATCCTCTCTATATATATCTACTATATGTCCATCTCTTCTCCACAACAAAGTGAAAGTAGAAAAACATAACACGATGATGAGTCCAAGATTTGGAAATTCTTATGTAATTTTCTTTGTTCTTTGTCACACTCACTATGATGTTATGTCGTTAGTATAAAGTTATTTTTTTCTCTGACGTATAATAATCATAATTTGCTAACCTATCAAATAAAATATAAAAAAAAGAAATTACATAATTGTTTAATGGGTTGACAAGTTTTGATTGAATTTTGGTGTAAAATAACTTTACACATACAATATTATTATTTTCTCTTTTTTTTATATGTGGCAATATATAAGTTGATGTTTAATTTTCTTCGCGACGAATAACATCGCTCTATTATTAATTTTTGTGCAGGTTATTGGTGTCATCTCTTTAGTTCTGATATTGGGATTAGTAGTAGAAAGTAAAGTAGTGAGTTCTAAAATAGAGAACTTTGATTATCTTGCTATCAATTGCAGAAAACACAGTGCAGTTTTGACAGATTTTGGTGCTGTTGGTGATGGAAAAACCTCTAACACAAAGGCATTTAGTGACGCAATAAGCAAACTTAGCCAATATGCAAATGATGGTGGTGCACAACTTATTGTTCCACCTGGAAAATGGCTTACGGGTAGCTTCAATCTCACAAGTCATTTCACTCTTTTTCTCCAAAAGGATGCTGACATTCTTGGATCTCAGGTACTATTTTATCAGTTTTTTGTTTCAATCCTCTTTTGTATTGAATTTTTTAATATTTAATAAACTTTAATTTGTAGAATTTGTACATCAAAATAATTAATAATACACTAAAGAGTCATTTATATGATATAGGATGAATCAGAATGGCCTCAACTTCCGGTACTACCATCTTATGGAAGAGGAAGAGATGCACCTGATGGAAGGTTTAGCAGTCTCATTTTTGGAACTAATCTCACTGATGTTATAATTACCGGTAATCGTTTGATTAAGTAATATCTATATACTATTATTAAATATTACTATGTTTATATTACAAATGACAAAGTACTTTTTTGTTTGTTTTGAATTTGACGTATTGTAACTTATTATTAGGTAACAATGGGACTATCGATGGACAAGGATCTTATTGGTGGGACAAGTTTAAAAAAGATCAATTGAAACTCACTAGACCATACATGATTGAAATCATGTACTCCAATCAAATTCAAATCTCAAATCTCACTTTGATCAATTCTCCATCTTGGTTTGTCCATCCAATTTACAGCAGGTTGGAAAAATACACACTATATTTAATTTGCTCAATCTTAGTCCATTATTAGTCTTTATGCATAATAATGCATTCTTTAATTTTTCTAATTAACCTTTTTTATTTTCAGTGACATAATTATACAAGGCCTTACCATTCTTGCACCAATTGATTCCCCAAACACAGATGGAATTGATCCAGGTAATGTATCTATTCATCCATTATATGCATAATATTATATGCAAACTAATTTCAGCAGCTTAAAAAAAGCCGGTGAAATAGTCATGTAGATGTTCGATATTAAGTAATAAAAATTATCAAATATTCACACTAAATTACTAACAACTTTTTTCTATTTCTTTGTTACTAGATTCATGTTCAAATGTTAAGATTGAAGACAATTTCATAGTCTCTGGTGATGATTGTATTGCAATTAAAAGTGGTTGGGATGAGTATGGTATTAAGATTGGAATGCCAACACAACACATAATCATTAGAAGACTAACATGTATATCTCCTGACAGTGCTACAATTGCATTAGGAAGTGAAATGTCTGGTGGAATTCAAGATGTTAGAGCTGAAGATATAACAGCACTCTCAACACAATCAGCTGTTAGAATCAAATCAGCAGTAGGCAGAGGAGGATTTGTGAAAAACATTTTTGTCAAAGGAATGAACTTGATTACTATGAAATATGTGTTTTGGATGACAGGTGCATATGGTCAACATGCTGATGAAGGTTTTGATCCAAAAGCATTGCCTAATGTTACTAATATTAATTACAGTAATATTGTTGCTAAGAATGTGTCATATGCTGGTCGACTTGAAGGGATTAGCAATGACCATTATACTGGAATTTGCATTTCTAATACGAATATTGAATTGACTGCAAAGAAGAAGAAACTTCCATGGAATTGCACTGATATTTCTGGTGTTACAAGTAGTGATGTGACACCTCAACCTTGTGATTTGTTGCCACAGAAAGGTAAATTTGAATGTGCTTATCCAAGTGATAAATTGGCCATTGATAATGTTCAATTCAAGACTTGTAACTTCTAAATGTAATATATTTTTTAGTGATAATAATATATATTGACGGATATGAAATTTTGAACCATAAAAAAATTGTTATCAAGGTTGCATAGTTTTTTTATTTTTGTTTCTTTTTATAAGTATATATGTTTGTTAATAAAAGTTTTTGAAGGATTCAATAATGTTTAGCTCGTGATAGACTACTATCATTTTACTTATCCATGGTATATATCCATGAATTCATTTAAGGAGGAGATATAGCAAGCCATTACAAGAAACTTCTACGTACACATAATCCCTATGAAACCTTCTCTAGATGCAATTTCTTAGCCACATAGGTAGAAACTATAGCAGATATGGTTCTTGTCTAGACACATGTATTACAAATATTAGTGACACTATATTGCTCGCACTAAAAGCCTTTCTATGTGGCAGAGTGCATTTTCTTGGTAGCATTCACTATTTTTTAACCTTCTCTACAGCGATTAATTGTTTCATTGAAGTATATGTATAGAAAATTATATCTTGTCATAGTGATGTAATACTTGGATGGAAGTTAATTTCAATTAAGAAAGTGTTATTTTTGAATTTTGAAAAACTTTGAAAAAACAATGTATGCCATCGATAATATTATTGGGTTGAGTCGCGGATTTAGTCGCTTTCTGTAAGAGTTTTAAGGCACTTCCCAAATGGTGGAAGACAAACTATCAACCACGAAGTCCCTAAAATAAAACAACTCAAATTATTGTATCGGAGTTCTACTGCACTATAGAAAATCGTTCTAGAATTACAAATAATATGGCAGTCGGATGACTACTTGTCGTAATATGGCACTAAGATCATTCAAAAGAAATAGAAGAAGTGAGTTAGGAAAGTGAGAAGAGAAAAAAGTCTTAGATACAGAGAACTTTTTGTGTGCTTTTTCAACCGAGGAGAGCACTGCATTTATAGATGAAATTCATAACTGGATCAGAGAGAAAAGTGCGATCCAATAGTTCGGATTCATTTAATGTGTGTTTGGGTTTTAACCACAGGAACATGCGCCACAATTTATTTGACTTCCAAAACATGTGTCACATATTGTTTGACCACTAAACGTGCCCTCAGACTTGACTTAGGTTTTTGATTGGGCAATAACAGATATGCGAGACCAGTAATTAGGGTTTTGACCAACAAAACTGAAACGCGAAATCAGAGGGCAATGAATTGACTGGATCAGATGTTGAATGTTGATTCGGTGGAGGGCAGTTACGTATTTAACGTATCAATTAGAAGAAAAAAACGCAAGAATTCATTTAATTAAATAAAGAAATAATTTTCATATGCTAAAAAGTAATCCAAAGCCAAGGCCCAACCAACCCGACCAAACGGTGGCGACGCGCATGTGTGGTGGTCAATTTTGCTTGCATTCTCCCTCCTTCACAAAATTAGGGTATCTTTTGGGGAACGCTCCAAGTATCATACATCCACCTTATATACCCTACTAGTGTGTGATATCCCTCCTATGTGGGACTTCCTTATTTTTTCAATTCGCAAAAATACTAGCTCTCATAAATGTCATCATTATTTCCAACAAATATCCATTAAAATCATTTCCAATAGAAAGATAATGTGAAAGAGTTAAGTATTAATTTTCAGACTCTTTCTCTCTTGCATAAATAAAAGTGATGCACCCATTGGAAAGTGGTTACATTAGTTACGTTTATTTATTTTTCATTTAGTTTTGTTGAAAAATAAGTATGTTATTGTGTGAATTTAAAAATTTGTTGAAGTTCCACATTGGAAAGAAATATTTTTTTGTAAATTTAAGTGGAAAGAAACTTGTTTTTAAAATTCAAGTCCCACATTGAAAAGAAATCTTTTTGAAATCCCACATTAGAAAACTCAAATATTTTGAGTAGTTTCAAATCAATACATACTAAAGTTCCACATTGGTTAGAAAACAAATGTGAGTTTGCTTTCATATATAATGAGCTTCAAACTATTGTGAAAAGCACACCAAAGTTGAATGTCTTTTCCAACTTTCTCTTTTCTCCCTCTTATATTATGTTCACCTAATTTTTTAGCCACTTCTCCCCTTTCTTTATGTTCCTTCGACTTTAGAGCGATTTTTATGCCGTAGTCCCTTCGGTTTTTAGAGCGGTTGTTATGTCGCAGTCCTTTTGGTTTTTATAGCAGTTGTTATGTCGTAGTCCATTTAGTTTTTAGAGCGGTTGTTATGTCGTAATCTCTCTGGTTTTTAGAGCAGTTGTTATGCCGTAGTCCATTTGGTTTTTAGAGTGATTGTTATGTTGCAATCCATTTGTTTTTTAGAGTGGTTGTTATGTCGTAGTTATGAGTGTCGTAGTACCATATTACGAATGGCTTTAAACGTCATATCGAGAGTGGCTTTAACCGCCATATTGAGGGTATAATTATAGAACGGTTTTCTACGGTGCAGTGGAACTCCGATACAATGAATCTGAGCTGTTTTATCATAGGAACTTCGTAGTTGATAGTTTGTCTTGCACAATTTAAACTGTGCTACAAAATGTCTTAAAGAGAGCGACTTAATCCGCGACTCAACCTAATAATATCTTCAGTGACATAAATTGTGATTTTTAAATATTTTTCTGAAACTCAAAACCAACAGGTCCTTATTCTAAAAATTAGGAAAGAGTTAACTATAGTTGGTTGGTCAAGTAGTAAATAGACGGATATTGGTTTTGACAAATTTTATTGATATTGGATTTGACATATCTTCGTTAATATTATTGGGGAAAATAATTAAATTAAAATAGTTTTGTAAATGTTCAATAAATTTTAAATTTTTTTTTATCTTTTAATTAAAATTAATTTATATAAAATTAATTTTAATTATTACGAAATCAAACACACCTACAAATATTTATATGGAAAATAAAGAAGCAATTTGAAGTTAAAACTCGTACATGGAAACAAGGAGACTTGGGTCCTTTTTTGGGTCCTGTTTTTTAAAAACTATCATATTTTTCTATAAAAATAAAATATATAACCAAATCATGCTTTTTTTTTACTCACAATCAAATCATGCTTAAAAGCTTGACAAATGAATTAAATTAATATTAGTCATTTGATTTTAATTTTTCCCTTAGTTAAATTTAGTAAAATTAAAAAATGAATGATAAAAAACAAAACATCAACTAAAATAATTTAAACAGCTTTATACAAATTCAGCCAAATTATTTACATTTTGTTTTGAATATTTATATTTATGGATGTCCATTCTCTTTAGCCTTCTACGTTTCTTAATATCTATGACATTTATTAGTGGATGATTCATTATTTGTTTGTGGACTATACTAATTGCTAGTTGGATCATCCTGTAGTACTAATTATTGTATTGGAATTGATATTGAACATCATATAACACATTCTCATACACAAAAATGGAATTTAACAATTATTCATTAAATGTGTAATATTGACTTTAAGATCAATACTTATGAGATTGTATCTTACAATTTTTATTTGGGAACATGCAATGTATGTCAAGCTATTAATTAACATCAAGTCAGCTAGTAACTATATGTAAGTCTTCTCCTTCATTTATTATCAATTTATGGTTAGTAAAATAATATTTCTCATCTAATATACTTGTTTGGATGTGTAGATATTTCAATTGCTCTAATATAATATGCTAAGATGAGACATAAATAAATATTGAAAATAATATTGGATATCAAATCTCCATCTGAGACAGAGTATATTGAGCCAACAAATTGGAGACTTGTTATCAAATGAGTTTGTTGATCATCATTTGATGAATAAATGTTCTTAATATCAGGGGAGAGAATAAACATATGAAAATAATAATTGAAATATATTATCTCATCTTGATCCTCGTACAAACTAGAGTCAACCATAAGTTCAAAAGATAACTTATTTGCAAAGTTTGAAAGACCAATTATCAATTACTAATACTCAAATCAAAATTAAAGTCATTGTTGGACAATGCATCATTGCAAATAAGTTCCCATGCATGAAGTATAGTATACTTGTTAGTTCCAAAGATAAAATTCCTCAAATAAAGAAATGAGCTAAACAAAAAGATGACCCCAAGTGAGGATTTGGAAAAAGATTATTTGACATAGTTGATTTTTCAGTTCCAGAAGACTTGATCAGATACCTGAAACTTATAAAAATAAATAGATCTCAATAAATTATGTCCTAAATAGAATATGATAGAATCGAAATGAAGTCAACATTGACAATATTTTTGTATTATAATATAGAGTTATATGTGATTATGATAAAGAAGATTGTGTATTAATTTTTATTATAGATTGTAGACTATAGAAAGAGAAATTGGAACAATAGAAATAAGCAACACACTCGAATTAAGTTCGATTTGCACAACAAAATGTTTTTGGACTTGGAGTCTGTTGAAACAAAATCTCTATCAAATTATTTTAATGATAACAAAATTATTTAAATGATTATGATTGTGTTTAATATATAATATGTGCTCTTTAGTGTATTCTAATTAAGAAACAGATTCTTCATCATCTTGATAAAAAGAAGAAAAATTTGATTTAATACAACAGATTCTCCGAATTGGAGGATAAACATTTAGAGGATGAATCACCAATAAGGATAAACATTTAAAGAAGATAATATACGTTATCATAGAAACAATGGATCCAAGTCAAAATAAAGAGAAGATAAAATTGAGGACAAACAATTATAAGAGAAACAATTCAAAAAGAAGAGGATATAAGACAAAGGTTAACGATAAGAGGATAATATGCAGATCTTATTCATCCTTTTACATATGTAATAGTCAAAAAGGAAAAAGGTTGTACCTAACCTGAAAAGAATAACCCTAAAAGTCTTGGAAAAACAAAAAGGAAAAATACAACTCATGTCTTCATTTCTAGGAAAATTAAACCTCCTATCTGAGGATGAACTGCAAGTTCATCCTCTTGAGCTCATATGTTTGAAGGACAACTTAATGGCATTATTGTAAATCAGACCAAAAACCTTGGACATTTGATCAATCTAATTTATTTTCTTTATGAATAGAGGTTCATAAACTCTATAAAAGGAAGTGATCTCTTTAGTTCAAGACACAACAACTACTTATATAAAGAATATTTCTCAAAGCTAAGAAGATCATTCTCATCGTCTCTTTACACTTTCTATAGTCCTAAACTATATCTTTAAGAATATCCTGTTAGAAAGTTCTTGTAAAGAGAAAGATCATACAATCATGACAAATCATTTATACCGTATCTTCGAGGTTGTTCTACTCTTGATAATATTTGTAATATGAAAGAAAACAGAATTGTAAGCATGGCGAGGCTAAGAATACACATTGTGAAAAGAGGTCCATAAAGAAGACAAATCAGTTTGATTCATAGTGAAAACTTGCAAGTTTGTAAAGACTTGACGTAACCTACATTGGGCAAACCAATATGAAGTTGGGTGTGTCATTTTATATATTCTTTCATCAATATTTAGTTAACTATCTATTAAAGTTTTATATCCTCTAACATTTATCCTCTCATAGATAATACAACTTTAAAATAAATTTTAAAAACTCCAACATCTCTATTCAACCCTCCTTCTAGTGATATTTTAGCTACTTCAAAGTTTACACACAAAAAGAAAATGAGAACGATGAAAGACTATTGATAACAAACTATCATTGATTTTGAAGAAACATGTTCACATGAAGTATTTCCATACATGAAAGACTCAATTTATATATTAAAGGTGTGTTACAATGTATTTTTATGGATCACTTGATAGTGATCATTATATGATAATTCCAAGATGATATAACTTTTATAAGACCTACAATATGGACTCTTGATGAGATTGCTTAATCAAAATGAATAAGTCATGCACTCAAACAATCTAAATGCATGTGGTATACTATTCTTAGCAAATATTACTAAATAGGGATATAACGATGACATCATTTATCCATTTTTAAGAAAATATTTAAAATTGAATTTGATATAAATATTATCAAAACTCCTAAAAAGCTTCTAAAATCAAATCAAATCAAATGTAATTGAGACACTACTTTTATTTACCAATCAAAGAAATGAGAGAAATATACTATCCACCTACTCACACTTACTTCTCACCTCAAAGAACATAATTATTTACCTTTTTTTTACCCCCTACTACTCGATAGTCATAATTTTCGAAATTATTAACATTTTTACAATTTCAAATTTGATTTTTGTTTTAAAGAATTCTAGAAAATTTGAATTTCCAAAGTTTTGTGTTCATCAAATTTATTTATTTATTTTAAATTATTGAAAAATTACATTTCGAAAGTTTTGTATTTATACAAATTTTAAAAATTTATTTAAAAATTTAAAAAAAATTGTATTTCGAAAGTTTTACGTTCATGTAAATTTTCAAATTTTTTTTAAACTTTTGAAAAAAATTGTATTTCGAAAGTTTCACATTAATCTAATGTTAAAAAAAAACTTTAAAAAAGATTACATTTAGAAAGTTTCAATTTTATTAAAAACTTTTAAAAAATTGCATTTTTGAAGTTTCATATTTATCTACAGTTTCAACTTTAAAAAAAAATTATATTTCAGAAGTTTCATCATCTTTTATTCAAAGTTTTAATACTTTTTTAAACTTTTGAAAAAATTGCATTTCAAAAGTTTTACATTTATCTAAAGTTTAAAAAAAAAAAAATTAACTCCTGAAAAAATTGTAGGTTGCAAGTTTCACATTCATTTATATTTTTTAATTTTTTTTTACTTTTGAAAAAATTACATGTCAAAGTTTCTCATTCATGCAAAATTTAGAAAACAAAATTAAACTTTTTTTGAAATACTGACTATCGAGTAATATGAAGTGAAATTATTTTTTACATACTTTAGTGTGGAAAGTAAATATACAGGGGTAGACGTAGATTTATCAAGTAATAAAATAAGTCTAAAATTTCACTTCTAGAGTTCATAATAGCCAAGAACACTGGACTTAACTTTGAGCTCGGGTTAGTAATTATTTTTTCCTAGAAAAGAACTATTTTTAAGCTTTTTAAAAATTTAATACACAATTTTTAAGATTAAATTTTTATTTTTAATTCTTTAACGTATGACACATATTAACATTTTCCTTTTATTTATTAAGTAATTCCTTTAAAGAAATCATTACCATTTTATCTAATTTTTTCTTCACTTTGACTCTTCTACTATTTTTTCACACTTTATTTTCACTATGAAAGGTTTGTGTAAAGACAATATATATATATTTTGACATAGTATATCAATAATCAATAATATAAAGTTTTATGTAAATTTAAAATTTATAGCTACATAATTTATTAATTGATATTTACTTATATTTTTTAAAAGTTTATTTTATGTTTATTTAAAATTATTCAATTAATTATTAAATTATTTTAAAATTTTATTAGAATTTATGAAGTTAATCATCTCAATAAATTTTTTTGACTTAAGCTGTTGGATTATGAAATTAATTAAAATTAGTTATTATGCATATTAATTATTAACTCATCTCATAGTTACTCTTGGAGTTTGATTTTCATTCTATATATATAAATATTGATAGAAATTTTATTTTACTAAAAAAAAAATCATTAATTTAAATGGTAGGAATACAAATTTAACCAATATTTTAAAAATTAGTTTCGAGGTCAAATCGACAAAATTTTCAGATCATAATTCAATTGATTCAACCAGTTGAACCACAATCGAACTTTTCAATTATTTGTTTGATAACAAATATTCAATATCTATAACAAATACAATAAAATTAAAAAAAAAATATCTTTATAATATAAATTCAAACATCAAACTTCATATGAATTAATCGATGAACTACAAGTGTCTTATGGATTAAATGAAATATGAATTTAAGTGAAATAGGAGTTTATTTTTGTTAAAGTTTTATAAAGTTAAAAACATTATTCTTTAATTTAAAAAACATTTTTTTGTGCAAAAATAAAAAAATCTTAGTGTTTTAGAAAAATAGGACGAATTTCCAACTGTTCAGGGACCCGACAAATCTAACTCTTCCTATCATTATTTTTTAATAACATTAATTTATTTTAATATAATTTGTTAATTGAAATCTACACTAAATAAAAAGTTAAAAAATAATATACTTCCATAACCACTATTTTGTATATATGTAAAATTTTATTTGATAACAAATGTTGAAGCATCCGTCGTGATAGATGCCCCAGTAACTAGAAATTTAAAAAAATATAATTACTACCGTAATCTCTTAACTTAATTTTAAATAATATTTTAATTTTTAATTTTTTTTATTTAGTTTTTTATTTAATTTTAAGTAATAATTTGTTGTTTTATATTTTAAAATGTCAATAATGTTATCAATTTTTTATAAAAACTTATAAAATTTATCAAAATCTTCAAACAAAACCCATAAAATACAATACCAATTTCAAGAAAATTCATATATATATCAAATGCACAAATCAAATATTCAAATAAATTTATATTTTAATATTCAACAACATCAAATTCACTAAATAAAGAATGACAAATATAAATTTATTTGAAAATTTAAGTTTTAAATTTGATGAAATTTACATTATATTGAAAATGATAATTAATTTTATGGATTTTGAGAGAATTTAAGATATAAATGATCAAATTAAATTTTGAAATAATTACTTAAAATTAAATAAAAAATTAAATAAAAAAAACTAAAATGTTAATCTGAAATTAAATTAAAGAATCAAATCTAGCAATTATTTTAAAAAAAAAATGAAAAACAGAAGGCATACAAGTTCTGTCTATTTATTTATTTGTATTTTTAACTTGTTTTTATGTTGTAATGTAATCTAAAGATAGCATGCTGTATTATTCACTAAATCTTGTATAAATACACATTCAAATCATTACATTCACTCATTATTCAAATTGCTCTCTACACTTATAATGTAGTTGTTTTGTACTCATGAGCCATTAGTATATGATCTTGTTCTCCTTTTTATCTCTTTCTCTAGCTCTTCTAGCCCTCCCATTTCTTCAACTTCCTGCGCCATATTTTGTCACACAATCTTTTACTAGCAACCACGAAATAAAATATAAAAATTTATAATTATTGTTTCTTACCAAAAAATATTTTGGTTCCTTAACCAATGTACTATAAGTGTGAGTTTAAAGTTTAGTTCATTAGAGAAAAAAAATTATTAGTTACCATTTTGTTCTTAATATCTAATATAAACCATGAATAAAATGAATAAAAAATAAACTTAGTATCTAAAACAATACTTCCTCAACTTAAGGAAAAAGGAATATGAATGTGACTGACCTTTGGTCCCAAAAAGAGCCCGTATGGCACCCCATTGAATTTGTCCGAATGGTGGAGCTGTAAAAGACAAACAAAATTAAAGACACCAAATTATACCTTATTTCTAGAAACACACACCCAATGTTTTAAAAAATTCAATAATTCAACCGATTTGATCTATCTACAGTTCGATTATTTAAACGCTTAGATCTTAAATTCGTCTTAATTCAAGTCATTTAAAACATTACACACACTACACCACTTCTATTTTCTATTGACTTTGCTAAAGAAAATGTTAAAATATACTACGTCTACTACTACTAGTATTATTGGACACACTGCACAAGCAATGCTTAATGTTAAAATAATAATGAATTATTTAATTAATTACTTGGTGAGCCGAAGCAACTCTTCTGAAGTAAGGCACGTTAGCAATGGGACCCACAGGGAATCTCTTGTGAACCAATCCATCATGGACAAACATGTATGCAATCCCAAACACCGTAATTCCAAGACCCTGCTCGAAGGTGAGGATATGATTTCATTATGTAAAATCACTATTATTAATTGAATAAATTGTATTAAACAGATCTCAATAAAACCGTTAATTAAGGGATTAGTAATAAAAAAGTATATTATGAAAGGTACACTTACTGCACCAAAACAGAGTCCAGGAACTAATCCCTTGTTAAAAAAACCGTATGAGAGAAGAGCAATTGCAGGGACAGCATTAGTTATTGCAAAAATATCATTAAGCTCGAATGGTCCTTCTCTTGGTCGATGATGTGACTGTAACAATACAATTTCATCTTTTAATTAAATTAAATATTACTAAATACTAATTGATTGACATCATATAAATTAGATAGAATGTACCACAAAATAAATAAAGCGAAAATAGGTAGGAGGGAAAAAAAAATTGAACATTTTCTTAGCAATTGATTGAAAGATGGCATGTGAAGAATTGGAAACAAACCTCATGCATGTGCCACAAGGAAGCATGCCATAGAGCCTTGTGAGCCCATCTGGCCCAAAACTCCATACCCACCTGAAAATCAAACATACCCAATTGAATTTAATACCCAAATATCCCAAATTTAATTTTCAATTGCTTCCCAATGCCGAATTTGAAAAAGGGTAATGACTTACCGCAGCACCTACAGAAAGGGCAAATGTGCCAAACATTTCATACCAAGGAACTTCTCCACCCTATAATAATAACAACCCTAAATTATTCAGAATCCAAACTCGATGTGAATTAAAAGATGAGGTATAAATATATACCTCCATTTGCCATGAGAATCTGTAATAAACAGCGAAGATAGCCATAGAGGTGACACCAAAGCTAGACATGACAGCGGCAATTAGGTAAGTGAACCTTTCGGAGTTCTTTCTGGCCAATTTATTTGAAAGTAAAACTTGAATTTGAGAATTGGATTTATTGATAGGAGGTTCTACTAATTCTTCTTCATCTGTGTTGATTTGTTTTGGATCCTCCATGAGAACACATACGGTGAAGCTTGTTCTTCTTGAGGTTCGAAGGATTGTGGTGTGATTGAAAGTTGTTAAGGGGGTGAAGAATAGTGTTGGGGTTGTTGTTTTAGAGGAAGAGCTGGTTGAGGGTTGGAGGAGATTGCAGCAGGGATTCAAGGTTGTGGCGGGGCAAAGTCCTGCCGCCATGAGAGAGAGAGAGAGAGAGGCCAATGGGTGAAGTGACATAAAGCGCAAATTTGTGGTGTAACAACAATAACAGTCAAATAAAATGGTGCGGTGGTCGGTTTAGTATTTTACATAAACTAAAACAAGTGAAACAATTTAAAAAAAAAAAAACAAAAACAAGTTTGGAGTCTCTTACACATTTGCAACGACAAATTTTGTCTTATTGTTTTCTTCGGTTTAGATTTGATATTTTATTTTAAAATTGTGATAGTTTTGATCATTTTAATTTTTTTTAATTAAAAAAATTATAATTTAATGTATTTTAAAATATATAATATATAATTTTATGATATAGAATATAATATATATATATATATATATATATAAAAGTTCGCCATTCCAAATGGCGACTTCCTTTAATGAAATTCAAGTTTTAAATGAGGACTTTCTAATTAGTTTTTATTTTGGAAGTATTTTAGTGTTTTTTTTGTAAAAAAAGATATTGAAAAAAAAATCCTCATACGTGACATGTTAGTTAATGTCATATCATCATTTTTTTAATTATAAAATTTTAAAAGAAACTGAAATTGTTAAATTTTTTCAAAAAAAATTAATTTTACAAAGTTATAAATATATAATGACTAAAACTACAATTAAATATAATATATATTACAGTTATTTGTTTCATTTTTCAATAATTAGATATACATAAATTAATACATATTTTATGAATTTAATATAAGTAAATATGGATATATTTTTTTTAACAATTTTGTTCTTATTGAATGAAAAGATCTTTATAGTTTAAAATTTTATAAGAAAATATATAAAATATAATTAAGAATTATTTTTTGCAAATAATTGAATTCACGTTCTCCAAAGTAATTCATTCGAACCTTATTAACAACTTAAACTTAATCATTTATAATTTTTTATATTTTATGATAATATCTCTATAACATATAGTATTTAATTTTTACGAAACAATTTAAAAAAAATATTAAATTAAATATTATAGATATAGATTCATCAAACATTGACCTTATAAATAGAAGACAAAAATCAAAGAAATGTGCATTTTTCTTTTTTTGAAAAAAAAGAGAAACAGAAAAAATGAAAATGTAGGAAGTGAAATATAAAAAATCGTTTCTTCTTCACAAACCACTAAACACTTAACACACTTCAAACTAAAAAATAATAGCAACTTACATCACATCAATCTTTCTATCTCAAATAGAATTTTATTGCATCATAAAATAAAAAAGCTATTTGAGAGAGAGGAAAAGAACCAGAGAAGAACATGAGGAAATGAGAGGGAAATAAATCTCATCAATCCCTCTACCAACTACCGTAGATACCGCCTGAGCACTAAAAAATTCACTGCATTGCCACCATCGCAACCTTTCATTCTTCATGCACCAAATCTTCATCTCCTTCTTCCTCCAATATTATTTTTATTGTTTGTTTTGTCTCTCTCTCTCGAATTCACTCTCCTCTATCTTTTTTTTACCTATGCAATAGTCTTTCCCCCACCCTCATTTTGTTAACGTGTGGTGTGTATTTGTGTGATTTTTTTTTTAGGTTTTAGTATTTGATTTTTAAAAAATTTACTTGTATTCTCATTTTTATATCTATACTTTCATAATTTTTTAAAAATGTCAATTATATTCTTAATTTTTTTTTTATTATTTTACTAATTTAATTTTTTTTATTATTTCATCTTTTTCGAAATTAGAAAAAAAAATTTCTGTATATAGCTTATTTCTGGAATTTTCTTTTTAAATTTTTCGGTACAAAAAATTGTTACCGAAAAACATTAAAAAAATTTCTAGTACAGAAGTAAAAAATTGTAATATCAAAAAACTTCAAAGATTTTCTATACTGAAGGTGTTTCTGAAAATCTTTTTCAATAAACACCAATATTTATTAAATTTTTTTATAAATATTAATAGATATAATAAATCGCAACTATTATTAGATAAAACATGCATAAAATATTAATATTAATATTATAAAAATATATTATTATATTAACAGAAACATTTCTTCAACTTTTTCAATATAGAAGATTTTCCGGTACATGTCCTTTCTTTTAATACACCATCAATAATAATTAAAATAATAATTAACAGACCATAAATATTTTTAAATAATAATATATCATAAATAATTAATAATAAATATACTATTCAATAATTAATACACCATAAATAATTAATATATGTCAAATGAATCTTTTCCGTAACATGATTACGATGATGATTCAAACTCACTTATTCTTTTTATCCAACGGAAAAAAATTAGTTAAAATCAAATAAATTAAATAATTTCAAAAATATTAGTTGAAGTTTGTTGGTAATGAAATTTTTTTAAAAAAATTAAAATAAGTTTTCCGGTAGTTGTGTATTGGAAAACTTGAGAGAAATTTTCTAAAAAAAAAAAATTTAGCCCTTACTTCTTTTCCAAAAATATTAAAATAAAAAAATAAAAACTTTATTTATATATATATATGAGAGTATTTTAGTATTTTCCTTTACTTTTGGAGAGTACATGGATAAAGAGGGGTATAAGGTAAATTTTTTTTATTTTTTTACTTTATGCATTTTTAAGTCTTTTTTATACATTAATTGGGTCTAGCTATTTTTTTAAATGTACTTTACTTTTTAGTAGATATTTAATAATAAACCATTACTTAATTATTATTTATATCAAAATAAAATTAAGTATTCATTAGATGTAATATTTTTTTATTATTTAAATTATTGAAAATAAATCCATCACAATCAATTTCTTGTGTGTAATATCATAATCAATTTCTCTATCGTACGTGAAAATACGTAAGAGCATGAGATCACCTGTGACAATTATCATTCTTATTTTTTTCTTTCTATTTTAAGTACACTTTTATTTCAACATCACATTCATAAAAATTAGACTAAATACCACTTGTGATCTCTTATGTTTTCGTTCATAAACCCTAAACCCTAAAACTAGACTAAATACACTTTTATTTTTAGTACACTTTTTTTTTTCTTCTGATTTGGTCATTTATTTTGATTTTAAGTGATAATTTAATCTTTTATGTTTTAAAATGTCAACAATACTATCCTTATTGTTTGTGAAAATTCAAAATATTCATAAAAAATTTCAAACAAAACTCATAAACTTAATTATTATCCTCAATATAATACACTTTCATCAAATTCATATTTTCATCTCTAACAACATCAAATAAAGAATGACAAATATGAGTTTATTTGAATATTTGAGTTACGAATTTGATGAAATTTGTTTTATATTAAAGAATATAATTAATTTTATGAGTTTTATTTAAGAATTTTAATGAAATTTTGAAGTTTTATAAAAAAAAAACAGATAATATTGTTGACATTTTAAAACATAAAAAATTCAATTGTCATCTAATATTAATTTAAAGGACCAAATCGGAAAGAAAACAAAGATAAATGACTAAAACGTTAATTGAAATTAAGTTAAAGAATCGCAAGTGATATTTAGCCTAAAAACTATTACATTTGCATTTATTAACAAGGAATTAATAAGGAGAAAATAAAATTTTTTTAACTTAAATAAATTTTATACTATTAATCATATATAATTTTTTTTAATGAATATCATAGAGTATTAATACTTTTTCTTTTGTACATAATCGATTTATGAACTCAAATTTTAATTTCAAAAATCATTTTTTTTAAAGTTTTCAATGTTTTCTTTATTTTAAATAAATTTTAGTAATAATCCATTAATTTCAAATTAACTTTTGAAATTTTAGACGCGATCATATATATATATATATATATATATACTATTTTAATTAATAGTTTTAATTTTCCATTTTTAAATATGAAAATATAATTCCATTTTCACACTTTTTCTTCAGAGTTGAATTTAGTTTATTTTTGCCGATGTGTCAAGTTGATTACACATTTGTTTGATTTTGCGATGTCTTTTATGGAATCGCAGTAAACTCAGTTTTGCGATGTCTTTTATTTCACTTTGAAACGGAGTCGGAAACTCAGTTTTGTAGTTGTAATATGTTCCGTTAAACTTATTTTGTGATGCGACTTTTACTGGTGCTCAAACGCAGAACCAAATGCACCATAATAATGTGTCACATCAATCAATAGTGTGACAAAGCATATATTAATTGACCACTATATATTTTTGGGTTTTACATATTATTCATTTGGAGTTAAGTTTTTTATATAAATATTCTTTTTTTATTTTTTTTAATTATTGAATTATTCTACTTTCAAAAAATATTATGCGATTTTCTTATTTTTAAATTTAGTAGGAAGTTGTTTTCCTAGGCAGACCATGTGAAAGCTACTTACAACAAGTGTTTTTTTAACATTTGTTATTATTATAATTAAAAATGATTATAATTAAAATAATTAAATTATATTATAAAATTTTTAAAAAATATATTAAAATAAAAAAATACATCAAAATTTAATGAAAAAAATTATATTAGTAATATGAAAATAAAATAAAATACATTAAATTAACGAAAAAATACATCACATTAATTGAGATGAAAAAAACATCAATTTTATATAAATGATATCCATCTAAATGACCTTCAGGCCCACATCTAGCGTGTCGTCGAATTCGTCTAGCTCACTGAACGAGTTGAGGTTCTTCCGGTTCTTCATGATTTTTATCATTTTGCTCGATGTAAGTGGATTAGAACCACGACCACCTGCTTCCATAAAATTTTGAGATTGAGATTATACACGAAATCAAACACAGATAAGCCGCCACAAGAGTTAATTTCAAACAAATTATAGAAAAGCTAATGTTCTGTCGGATAATTAAGAGTTGGTATTTTTGGCATCGACGAAACATAAAACGAAGTCGGTGGTAGATTATAACATAAAACTTCAGTAGAGACGTATAGGTGAGGTGATGATAAAGACGGTCCTACTATGTTTTGTTGTTGTGGATCAATTTAATATATTTTTTTCTTCAATTTTAATGTATTGTCTTTGAAATTTATATTATAATTTAATTATTTTAATTATAATTATTTTTAATTATAATAATTATTTATTGTAGTAATAATAATTAAAATATTAATTAATTTATAATTAATATATTTTATTTTAAATAAAAAATATTAAAAAATGTATTTTATCAATAGCAAATGCTAATAAAAATGTATTTATAATTTACTAATAACAGATGTTAAAAAAAAAAAAAACACTAGTTGTTGCATATCACTGACGCTCCATAGGTAAGCGACTTTCTATGAACATTGAAAGAAATTTCATTCACACGGTCGCTGTTTGGAAATACAACTTTTTATTGAATTTAAAATATGAGATAATTGCATAATAATTTTTTAAAGTAGAATAATTCAATAATAAAAAAAATAAAAAGGAATATTTATATAAAAAACTCTTTGGAGTTTCATGGAAAGTAAAATAATTATATTTAATTTGTATTTGCATTACAACTAACTTGATACATCTGCAAAAATAAACTTGAAAATTAGTGATGGGAAAATATTAATTTTAAAAGTTATTGAACTCTATTTTTGGATTTAAAAATAAAGGAACTATAATCGAAAATCAATGAAAAATATGAGAATTATTTGCAAAAAAATAAAGAGAGAATTATAAGTATGTTTATGTAATTTTGGAAATTAGAAGAGTTACATTTGAGTAATTTAGAGAAGGACAGAAAGATAGAAGCAAATGTCTGAAAGAAATTGCAGTATATGAAGGACTCTCTTAATTTAAATTTTTGTTAGCTAAATAAATTTACATAAATACAACATATTATTTTAAATTGATACTACTAATATTGTGTGCAATAAATCAAATAATAGTACATTATAATAGACTATAGTAAATTGATTTATGAATTAGCACATAGAACATATTTGATTTGGTTTATAGAATCATTGATTAGATTTTAAACTCTTAACTAATTTATAGTATGTTATATATGAGGACGTCATTTAGTTTCTTTTGAATAAATGTTGATATTATTTAGTTTGTTATATGGTCGTGGGTTTTTTTTTATTTTATTGTTTGATTTCGAATTCAAAATTAATTGAGAAAAATGGTGTTCAGTTGATTTTTTAGTCGATTTTTAAAACAGTTTTTGCTTCAAACTCAAAATAAATAAATATTAGATTTTATAATTTTTATTTTGTTTTAAATTTAACAGGTTATCATCTATACACATAAAGATCACTCAAACAATTATTAACCAACATCATTGACCACCAATTTTTGACCACCATCATCCTGCCTTGGAACCACTACCATCACCACAAACCATTCACCTCATACTACCACCTTTTGTCACTGCCAACACATCAACTATCCACATTGAACAATAGCTGCACCATGTTTGACCAATGTCATCACCCCCGACAACTTACATTAATTTGACCACCTCCATCACCACTGACAATCTATATTTGATCACCTCCATCACCACTGATCACTCACCTCTGATCACAACCACAATTCCCACCATCTCTTACATCAACCGCCCATCTCCATCAACCAACTCCACCACTATCCACCATTACAAATCATCTTTGGTCATCGATAGTTAATTACTATTATGACAGTCATCTTCCACAACTGTTGCTTTCAACTACTATTACTAAAATTATTATAATTGAATACATTTTAATTTTATAATATTTGAATTATTTTAAAATAATTATTAGTTAGTATTATTTTTATTTTTTTTTCATTTATTATTATTTTTGTGTGCTAATATTTTTTTTTATATTTTGTGAATTCATAATAAAAAGAGTGATTAAATTTAAATAAAATAAAAGTTAAAAATAAACTAATAATTGAAGTTCAAAATTGAAAAATAAAAAATTTAAAACGGAAACTAGTTTTACTTTTTGAAAATTTCATAAAGAGAAAACCAAAAACTCTCCAAATGGAACACTAATCATCTAATTCAATTTTATAACTTTCAATCACCATTACTAATAATTTTTATAACTTCAGTTGTCATTTTTAAATAATATTAAGAGTGATGTATTGAAGTCTTAATTTTGTTTGGTATTTATAAATTAATGAACGCAATTATCTTTTAATGATACGATTCTTTCTAATATAAAATTTATTGATCAGTTAAAATCTTTAGTTTATCTATTGAATGTATCTTCTTTTAATAAATAGAAACTATAAAAAAAAGTTACATGCATATTACTGTAAAAAAATTGAGATATATTAGTGAGAAAGTATTTACTCAAAAATGTTAAAAATATTAAAAATATTTCTTTAAAGCTTCTTTAAAATTTAAATTATTTATTAAATAAATTTATGAAGTATATACGACATTTTTCCTTTCACTAAAATAAACATAATTTATTTGATGAAGAATTCTTATTATTAGTGTATAACTAAAACAAACTCGTAAAACATACATATTATTTTTAATAGTGAAACAAAATTAGTATACCAAAAAGACAATAATTTCACCAAATGTAACATAATTTACTGAATTTTTGGTATATGTAAATAATTTTAAAATGACAACCGAAAAATCGAGAATGTTTATAACATGTTCAGCGTAGTTGCGAGTTGAGTTTTTAGTTTTTGGTTTTGAAAATTAATTTCAAAACAAAAACATATACAAGTAAATGAGGTTGATTTGACTTTTTTTCTTAATTTTAAAATAAAATTTTCTTCAATTTTAATTGTTTATATTTAATTTTTGTTTTAAAATTAAAACATAGCCATTAATAGACGCAATATTAATATCACTCCAATAATTATCTTCCACCACCGTTAACCACCATTATCGTCACCTTCTTTGACTGTCACATCATCTTCAACTATTGTTACCACAATCATCGACCACCCGCCGACTACTACCTCTCACCACCATCCTCGATCATTGCCACCAATTCACCACTAACCACCCACCTTCGACACCTTTTCCCATCACCGACACCACCAATGCCCCCCACTTCAGTCATCGTCAATCACACTTCAATCACCACCTCCAACTTTGAATCTCACTTTATACTTTTATTTTTCATTCTCTCCATCACGTCATCTCTCTCATATTTGCAGCAACAAAAATAGTAAATAAGAAAACCTAATTTCAATGGCCACTTTAAAATTAGATAATTGCTTACACTATATTATTTGATATCATGAATGAAAACTTGGAGAATCATAACGTTCTGTTTGCCTCAAACATCAAAGTTTTACCCTGTTTAGAATAAAAAGATTAACAATGTAACATGTTTCTTTTTCTTTGTTGATTTTTATTTATTTACATGGATCATAAATGATTGTAGCATTTCATAAAAGGTCGCCCGAGGCTTATACTACCTGGAGATCTTGAAGTAGCCAAAATGAAACACATACAGGGACATGGTTTACAACCAACAATCCAAACAACATATTTGTCACCAACCCAGGTGAAAACACCACCAACAATGAAAGTGATAGAACCACCATCTTATCCGGTGACAATACCACCAACTGCAGTGCAACCAACAAAACCACCACCTTCTCATGTGACAACATTGTCAGTAGTGCAAGCGATATAACTATACCATTCTCTGGTTACAACACCACCAATTGCAGTGCAAACGATAAAACCACCATCTTCTCAGGTGACAACACCACTAACACCTTCCCAAGAGACATTCGTCTCACTCTGAAGATGTAGTGGAAGATGAATTAGAAATTGCTTAAAAAAGGAAATCTACATATTGAGATGTAGAAGTTATTAGTATGTAATATAATGTCTAATTATATTTATATAATTTAATTGTTTTATATGGTTGAAGTATGACATATTTCGTTGAATTATATATTAGATGAGGCGGGACATGTTTCAAAGAAATACTTAAGGGTATCAGACATTCTTGAAGCTCTTTCTAATGTTAATAGGATAATAACTTGATGAAATTCAAATGGACCATTGGTAGGATTAGCTGTTGGTTTGTTAGGTGGATTTTTGAGTGAAATTGCAAGGAAATTTAAGGATTTTCCTATAATGTACGTCAATTGGAAACTAGTTCCATCAACAAGAAAAAAATGAAATTTTTAGGGATAAAATAAAGATATCAAGACCGTTGGACTATTTTTGTCCAATATAGGCATAAGACAAAAACAATGGTAACCATTCTTCTGTTGCATTGTCATTTGTTTTCTAGTATTATTTTTCTGATGCCATTTGTTATCACTGCACAAGAAGAACGATAAAAATGCTACAAAGCGAGAAAAGCTAACGAACTTTCATACATTAGGCTCTAAGAGGTTTGCAAGGAAAATGTATGAGTTGGTAGGGTTCACTCAATCTAGTATTGATTGCATACTTAATTGAAAGAGTACTTATAATATGTGTTTACTTGTAGGACCTAAGATATGGTCGAAAATACTGTAGGGGGTGAAATGTATTCAATTTGTCATAAGTCTAATGATTCATTTGTCAATGAAGAGACCAAGGAAAAATATGCAAGTGTAAAGAATAAAAGTGTTATGTAATTGTAAGTATTTCTTGTTGACCACTTTATAAATAAAAAATAAAACTATTAGTTTTGGTAATAATGAGTTGCAAAGCTATAAAATTACTAATTTGGTTGATAATAGTGAACTATAAAGTTTTAAAACTATAAATTACTTATATATAAATAGATGTAGTTAGTTTAGTTCCAATTTTGTCATTGAATCCATTGGTTGTATTGGTGTGGTTGCTTCAATGATACAGAGGCTTAGTTTGGTGCATTATGATTGGATGTAGTTAGTTTTGGTGCTTGTACCAATATAGTTCATCTATTATAAGGTATGTGAATTATGGTTTTTCTCTTGATTGATTACAAGCTATAGTTCATCTATTTATTATCTTAGATGATATAAAATAGATTGTTCTTTTGCAACACATACTTGAATGTACTACATGATATTTTTTTTGTTGAAATGGTTAAGCATTATAGACCTTTCTATTATAGACCTTTCTATAGACCTCCGAAACTAATGAGAAGATGGAGAAAATGCAAGCTGAAATCGATAGACTTAAGAAAAGTGATTCTTAATTTGATATGTTGAAGGAGAAACTTGCTTTCTTTTTGCAAATGCAAAAATTAAGAGAAAAACAGATAAACTTGTTTTTCTAGTGAACTTGTTTAAAAAATCATATGGAAATTGTTTCACCATATAGTTAAGAATATCAATTGTGTAATGTTTGCTTCGAGTTATATGAGAAGTTTAGTTAATTGGTATTTGATTATATTTATCAAAATTAATATATACTTTTTTTCTTCAAACAACAGACATACAATCGCCATTAGATAGTAGACGTTCATCAAAGTCTAACTACCAATCTGATGATCGTGGAGCAACATCATTAGGGACTAATTTGATATTTTTGATGAAATTCTTTATTTGATGGAGTTGTTTTGTATATTTAGTCACTTCCCTAATGATTTGAATATTTAAACTATTTTATTTATTATTTTAGTTAAATTAAAAAGATTATATAAATTAGATTTAGTTACAATAGTTATATAATTATGTATTTTAATTATGTGGATGATATTTATGAATTTTTTTACATTAGTTAATACAAAATAGAGAGAGAAAATTGGTTCCAAATTTTTTCTTTTAAATTATTAGGTTTGTGATGGTTTAAACTGTCTCAAAATGCATATAGTGACGGTTGATAATTGTTGCAATTTTTTAGGAACAAATAAATCTGAGCATATTTAACGACAATTGTAATTGTCGCAAAACATTTAGCGAAGCGATTAGGAACCGTTGCAAATATTGCCAACAGTTAGAACGATAGTTTTCTATACCTTCTCAAACTAGTCTCACAACACACGAATCTGTGACGGTTGAAACATCATCGTAAACTTTCATTTACGGCGATTATAACCATCACATATGTCCTTTACATCCTCCGCAAACCAATTACAGATCAATTTTACGTTAATCACTTACACAACTACCACTTTCAACCCATATTAATAAAAATAATTATAATTTTAAAAGAATTTTTTTTATTATTTTTACTCATTAGTATTATATATATATATATATATAACTTAATTTCCCTTTGAAAAGGTAACTTATCCATTATCTAATAAAAATTTGTCACACAAGTAGATGTGTAAACGGTATCCACAAATTCATGTGTATTTCATTTAAAAATTTACCTATGTGTCACATTTTCATTGAATATTGAGTAAATTAACTACAAATAATATTTGAAATGTAACTTAAATAAAAACCTTTCTATATTTAGATAATTCATAATAAAACGGGATAAAGAGAGTAATTACAATGAGATAAAATAAAAAACTGAAATTAGACTCAAAATTAAATATATTAAATATATTAATTTTTGTTAAATTAAATTAAATATATTAATTTTTGTTAAATTAAATTATTTTATTTTAAAAATTAGATAGAATACTTATTTATTTTATTTTATTTTTAACATTGACAGATCAAAACAGTAGATTTTACCTCTCCTATTTCCATTTTTGATAAATTAGGGAAAATTCAAATCCACCGTTCTTTTTTAGCTGATGTGAATTTTAGGCTCTTTTTATGTCTGTAACGCTGTTTAGATTTTCTCACCTACACCAATACTCATTCATATATATAAAATTATAAATTTTAAAATTATATTTATTATAATTAATATTATAAAATAATTATTATTAAATAATAATAAAATTAAAAAATATTTTCTAAAGATAAGATTATAAATTTTAATATTTAAAAAAATATTAAGTATATTCAATATATACATTTATATAAAATTTAAAAATTTCAATACCTTCAAACTCGTCCATTTCAGAAATAATAATAAGAGTTTAATTTTGATAGCATAAAAGGATTTCCAGAGTCAATTAATCTCAATTACTCAAAATAAGTTTATATGTAGTTAAAACAAAAATCAAATATTATTAATAATATAATAGTTATAATTAATTGAATGTATAAAAATATTTACAATAATAATATACATAAATTAAATTCTAATAATATATATATATATAATTAATCATTTAATAGTTATGATTAAATGACCGTGTAAAAATTATTTACATTAATAATGTATATAAATTAATTTTATTATTATCTAATAATAATTATTTATATGCATATATATATATATATATATATTTAGATATATATATATCTTTGAATGTTAAAATATTATAAAATAATAATTATTAGACAATAATAAAATTAAAAAAAATATTTTTTTATAGAAATGACATTATAAGTTTTAATATTAAAAAAAAATATTAAGTATATGTACATGTATATAAAATTTAAAAATTTTAATAATATTAACGGAGCGAGTTCGGATGCTAGGTGGATATCAACATCTCCAAACTTAATTTTGAGAAAAATTCACATCTGCATTAAATCAAAATGAATTTTCTCCACTCAAATCAAGACAAATTTAGACAGACTTTCATACAGATTGTGTTGTCGTCACCGTTGAATGTTGAATTTTTTCCATTGATAGTTATTTTATGCCTTAATAATGAAAGCAAATGCTAACAAGTGCCAAGAAACTTGTTAGCAAAATTTAGATAATAAATTTATTGGAAATTGTGTTTTAAACCCATTGAAAATCTAAATTTTAGTACTTTTAAGGTAAAATATATATTTTTTTTATTGTTTAACAAGTGTATTTGAGCAAGACACTTGTTAGCAATATCTAATATAAAATACAATTTGACTCTTTTAAAATTAGAAATTGGTAAAATGAATAAAATAATAGTTGATTGGTCATGCATGTGTATACAATAACAAGCACTCATTTGATGACGAATGATTGACAATACTCACTTTATTAACTTTGTAAAATTCATAAAAACATCTAGTTTTGTTTCTTTAGTTTAGGCCCTCCTTATTAAAAAAAAAATTATGTAAATATATTTTCATATATATTTTTGAATGATAATTATTTTTCTTTGACCACCATTAACCAGACATAAAATATGAAAGATTTCAAACATTCTTAATTAGTCTTAATTTTTTTCAACTTTCCTAATTTATTAAAAATATTTACATTTATTTTTTAAATTTTTTCTCATCCATTAATATGACATCTAAATAATTATTAAGATACCTAAAAGTCCTTTGAAATATTTATTTTCAAGATATTGAATTCAAATCTATAGGAGGATATTTATAAATTGACCATAAATTTTTTTCCTTTCCCATTTTAAAAAGCAAGTAATTTTAAACTTTTTTATTTTAATTAATGAATCAAATTTAACTCAACTCAAAATCAATTCATAAAATAATAAACTTTGACTAAATAATAACCGTTAATCAATCATAACTGTTAATCAAGATTTTAATATGCATAGCAGTCATAATTCCCTCTATATATATATATATATATCTACTATACCCATCTCTTCTCCACAACAAATTAAAAGGAGAAAAAACAGAACACGATGCTGAGTCCAAGATTTGGAAATTCCTATGTAATTTTCATTGTTCTTAGATGTCCACACTTATATTTACCCCTTTGTTTTTCTCATTTTTATAACCAAAACTTTGTTTGTGTAATGTTCATTTACATGTTTTTTGTCACACTCACAATGATTTCTATGTTGATATGTTTGTCCTTATAGTTATTTTTTTCATCTGAGGTCTAATAATAATTTGCTAGTCCATCAAATAAAAATTTGAAAAATGAAATAACATAATTGTTTGATGGGTTGGTAAATTTAGATTGAATGTCAGTGTAAAATAATTTTGCACAAACAATATTATTATTTCTTAATTTTTTATGCCAAATAGTATATAAGTTCGTGTGTTTTTTTTTTCACAACAAATAATATTGCTCTATCATTAATTTTGTGCAGGTTATTGGTGTGATCTCTATAGTTCTAATATTAGGGTCAGTAGCAGAAAGCAGAGTAGTCAATTCTAAAATAGAGAGTTTTGATTACCCTGCTATTAGTTGCAGAAAACACAGTGCAGTTTTAACAGATTTTGGTGCTGTTGGTGATGGAAAAACCTCTAACACAAAGGCATTTAATGCTGCAATAAGCAAACTTAGCCAATATGCAAATGATGGTGGTGCACAACTTATCGTTCCACCTGGGAAATGGCTTACCGGTAGCTTCAATCTCACAAGTCATTTCACTCTTTTCCTCCAAAAGGGTGCTGTCATTCTTGGATCTGAGGTACTATTTAGTCAGTTTTTCATGTCAATCCTTTTTTGTATTGAATTTTTTAATATTTGATAAACTTTAAATAATTAATAATATACTAAAGGATCATTTATATGATACAGGATGAATCAGAATGGCCTCAACTTCCAGTTCTACCATCTTATGGAAGAGGAAGAGATGCACCTGGTGGAAGGTTTAGCAGTCTAATTTTTGGAACTCATCTCCAAGATGTTATAATTACTGGTAATCATTTAATTAATTAACATCAATAGGCTATTATTAAAGATTGTTATGTTTATATTAAAAATGTCAATGTAATTTTTTTTTTTTTTGAATTTGACATATTGCAATTTGATTATTAGGTAACAATGGAACTATTGATGGACAAGGATCTTATTGGTGGGGCAAGTTTAAAAAAAAGCAATTGAAACTCACTAGACCATACATGATTGAAATCATGTACTCTGATCAAATCCAAATCTCAAATCTCACTTTGATCAATTCTCCATCTTGGTTTGTTCATCCGATTTACAGCAGGTTTGATAAAAATACACCATTTTCAATTTTCTCAACCTTAGTCCATTATTATTATTCTTTATGCTTAATAATACATTATTTCATTATTTAGAAACATAATTGTACAAGGTCTTACGATTCTTGCACCAGTTACTTCCCCAAACACAGATGGAATTGATCCAGGTAATGTATCTATTCATCCATTATAGCATAATAATTTCAACGGCTTACCCGGTGAAATAATTATGTATATATTCAATATTAAGTAATAAAAATTATCAAACACATAGCCTAAATTACTAACAACTTTCTTTTGTTTCTTTGTTAACAGATTCATGTTCAAATGTTAAGATTCAAGACAATTTCATAGTTTCTGGTGATGATTGTATTGCAATTAAAAGTGGTTGGGATCAATATGGTATAAAAGTTGGAATGCCATCAGAACACATAATCATTAGAAGACTAACATGTATATCTCCTGACAGTGCTACAATTGCATTAGGAAGTGAAATGTCTGGTGGAATTCAAGATGTTAGAGCTGAAGATATAACAACACTCTCAACACAATCAGCTATTAGAATCAAATCAGCAGTAGGCAGAGGAGGATTTGTGAAAAACATTTTTGTCAAAGGAATGAACTTGATTACTATGAAATATGTGTTTTGGATGACAGGTGCATATGGTCAACATGCTGATGAAGGTTTTGATCCAAAAGCATTGCCTAATGTTACTAATATTAATTACAGTAATATTGTTGCTAAGAATGTGTCATATGCTGGTCGACTTGAAGGGATTAGCAATGACCATTATACTGGAATTTGCATTTCTAATACGAATATTGAATTGACTGCAAAGAAGAAGAAACTTCCATGGAATTGCACTGATATTTCTGGTGTTACAAGTAGTGATGTGACACCTCAACCTTGTGATTTGTTGCCAACGAAAGGTAAATTTGAATGTGCTTATCCAAGTGATAAATTGGCCATTGATAATGTTCAGTTCAAGACTTGTAACTTCAAAAGTAGTAACCTCTTTTAAATGTAATTGTTTTTTTTTTTAGTGAGAATAATATATATGGACGAATATGACATTGTGAGTCATAAAATGATACAGAATTGTTATCAAGGTTGCAATGTTTTTTATTTTTTATTCTTTTATAAGGATATATGTTTATTAATGAAGGTTTTTGAAGGATTCAATAATATTTAGTTCGTCATAGACTACTATATATATCCATGAATTCATTTAAGGATATAGTCTTTTTAATGGCAACGATAAAAAATATAAATAAAGAGTATATGAGGTAGACCAATCCGTTATAAGACAAAAAAGAAATCACAATATAAATTCGAGTCATAAACTTTTACTTCATAGTAATATATATATATATTCTTATGACCATAAATTTATCAAAAATTATAAAATTTTAACAGTAAAAAAAAATACTAAATCACAATAATAAAGTATTATACTCAATTAGTTCAAACTTGTACTAAAATAGGTTAATATCCCACCAAAACATAGATTTTAAAAGTTTGATCAATTATTAAATTTGATCAATTGAGGTTTAAAAATTGAACTCACAAATTCGTGTAAATTCATCCGAGTTCAACTGATTCTTTCAAGTTTAAAACGAACTAACTCGTGTAAATTCGTTATCATTTATGAATTTATCATATTTTGATTTTACAATTGAGTCGACATGAAATCATAATCCGAACTTGTAGAAATGGACAAATTTATGAGCTACCACTCGAGTATAAACAACTTTGCTTTAATGGCTTCTCTACCTTTTAACTAAAATCAATTAAAAAAAATTAATTTTTTCCAAACGAAAATTGATAAAGAAAAATGAAAAAATGATTTTGAGTTAAAAGTGGAATGTGAAAACAAGGAGACTTTGGTCCTTTTTTGGGTCATGTTTTTTAAAAACTGCATTACTTTTAAACAAAACAAAAAACTAAAAAATTGACAAATAAATTAAATTAATATTAGTCAAAGGATTTTTAATATTTCCCTTAATTAAATTAAGTAAAATAAAAAACATGAATGAAAAAAAAGTAAAACATCAACCCAAATAATTAAAACAGTTGTGAACAAATTTAACCAAATTATTTATATTTCTGATAATTTTGAAACTAAATTATTTTTGAAAGAAAAACTAAAATTCAATACTATATGATGATTAAACATTTTAAGTAAAATAATGTATATATTATCGGTGAATGATGATTATTAATCTTTTAAAAGACGGAGTCTAAACTTTGATTGATATATACCATGCCCACTTGTAATTTATGATGGATGAATTTTATATATATATATATATATATATATATATATATATATATATATATATATAAGCCCATAAAAAACTATCTGTGTTATTAAAAATCTCCTAATCCGTACATGCATTATTTTTGGTTAGTGAAAAAAATGTATTGAACAAATTTATTTACGTATAAATGTGTCAAAATTTGCATAAAATGAAAGTTAGGTACAAAAATTTCTTTCCCCTAATTAAAATAGTTGATTTTAAGAAAGAAAAAATGTAAGTCGATATTTAGATTCTTTTTATTAAATTTGTATGAAAAAAATATCTATTATATTAATTTTAATGTTTGTAAATATAATTTTTTTTACTTTTTATTAAGTTGTGATTTGTTTATCATACACTAAATTTTTAGCTTCATCCCAGCTAGAGAGAGAAGAAGGACACAAGAAAAAGAAAGAGAAAAAATGAATACTAACTTTCTTTAAATTGTGTTACTTTTGAATTAGTAGTTAAATATACGAATTAAATTTTGGAACAGAACCGTTTTGTTAAAAACAAATTAACTTATACATGTAGTTTGACCAAAATTAATAGTTACACTAAAATTAGTAGTTTGATGTTAATTTTATATATATTATAGTATTTTCATTAGTTTTGTTTTTAATTAAGGTAATTTTAATTTATTTGAGATGGTTCAAATATTAAATATAGATATATTAGTTTTTTTTAGTTAAGGTAATTTTATTTAAGATGGGTCAAATATTAAATAT
>JBBPBS010000968.1:19653433-19664358 GCA_037974835.1 Cicer judaicum
CTAGTGCGAGATGAGCTCAATACTAAAGTATCATAGCAAAATATGTTAATATTTAAAAAATATTTTATAATATCTTTTATATTATATTAAAATATTTTTAGTTATTTCTTATCATTAATTTATAATTAGAGATATTTTAAAATATATCTCATTATTATTATAATTTACTCCTGATTTAGAATTTAGTATATATTTTTTTGTAAATAGATATTAATATTGAATCTTTTGTAATCAAGTCAACATAAAACTATTATCAATAATATTTAAACTCTTATTATTTTATCTCTTCCTTTTGTAAAAAATGCACAACTTCAACATAATATCTAAAGTTTATTTCGATTCTCCTTAATTGAACAAGCAATCTACTCCATTGTCGAATTTTCAAAAATTTGGGAATATAATCATAATTTTATCTTTTTCGATGTGATCTCTTGATCTGCTGTTGCAATCCTTGTTTTCGATGATTTTTCTGGCGAACAACCACTCTATCAACTTTGCCTCTTCTAGCTCGGCCCACTCTCCAAACTGCACCACCAAAAGTCATCACACGAGCTGACTTTTCTTGTGGCCATATGAACCATGTGTCACCACCTCCCATCATACATGACATTGTGTTTGACAATGGTCTAAGACGCGACATTTCTCATTGAACTCGTCTCGACCTCATAATTCTGAATTTGCCTTCATATTCTAGTTTTAGACTATAGTTACACCCGCTAAAGTACAAACAATACTTCCTCTCTCCTTAGAGCACAATTATTCTCTCTCCAACGGTTTAAATGCCATTAGATTACTTTTTCGGCGTGTCTTTAAATTCTTAGTTATGTCTCATCCTTTTGGCATGTTTAGAATTTATTCTATCGTCATTCACTCATTCGATCGACATTTTCATCGTGTTTCATCCAAGTTGCACACATTTGGTGTGCTTCATTTAATGCTCCTTTTTCTCGTCAATGTGTTTTTCTTCACATCCAGATGCACGTTCATCGATGTACAGGTCTCGCCTCTCTCTCCAAAGCAGTTGTTAGACATAACTTCAAAGTTAAATCACTACAAGAAAAACCCTATTTTGTGGCCGAATAAAACCCTCACAAATTAGTGACCGAAAAAGCCCTCACAAAGGCCAAAATTGAAATTGGTCTTTTTTTATGGCTGAAAAAGCCCTCACAAATTTTTAAATATTTAACTGGATTTTGTGGCTGCCTAAGCCCTCACAAAATCACAACATTGTGATTTTGTGAGGGCTTAGGCAGCCACAAAATCCAGTTAAATATTTAAGGATTTTGTGAGGGTCAAATCCGTCACAAAGGAGTGACGTGACTAGGGCGTTTGTGCACATGGCGTTTGTGGCTGCAAAGGCCGCCACAAAGAACGCCCAATCCAGCTGGAATTTCTGGCCGCTTAGGCCGTCACAACTGGACATACCCGTTACAATTACTTGCGGCAAAGACCGCCACAAATGGCATTATAGCCGTTGGCGTTACTGACGGCAAAGGCCGCCACAAAAGTGAAGTAGCCGTTGGCATTGTGGCTGCTTTGGCCGCCACAAATGCCCAAGGTGACACTATATATATTTTTCTCTCCTCCTTCATTTTTTCACATCCAACTTCTTTTTAAAACTTCATTCTAACTATTCTCTCCTCCTTCTCTCTACACAAAATTACTCTTAAGCTTCATTTAAATTTGGTAAGTATAAATTATATTATATATGTAGTTTTAAAATTTTATTTTTTAATTTGATACAACTAATTAATGTTATTGATTTTTATTTTTACAGTGCTTGTTAATTATTTCGAAGACTTGCAAGCATTGTACGTGAGTGAAAGCTTCAAGTCAGACGCTACTCGGCATCAAATTAGTATTTTATATATTTTAAATTTAGATTAGTAAATATATATATATATATATATTATTTTTAAAATATAGATTAGTAATATATATATTTAGATTAGTTTTATAAATTTATTTTTTAAAAAATAGAAATGATGTTGTTTACATATTAATATATGATAAATTAAAGTTTCAAACCATGGTTAAAATATATTGGTTTTTATATAATTATTATTTAAAAAAAAAATTATTAAAGTTGATGATATTATTATTTTTTGTTATAAATAAGTCTTGATTATTAGTCTTGATTTTTAAAAAAACATCATTTAAAATTTTATATAGATTTGTATAATGATATAGTCTTGATTAATAATTTATTATATTATTTGCAAATTAATTAATATATAATCCCCTAATTGACATATATATCAAAGTTATTTGATTTTAAAAAAACATTATTTAAATTTTTGATATTAATTATTATTTTTTGTTAGTATTGATATTATTTTGTTAGTATTGATATTTTTTTGATAGTTTTGATATATATATAATTTAAAATTTTATTTCGATTTATATATATTTATTGTATTGATAATAATATATTATATTGCGTGCAAATGCATGCTCCCCTAATTGACATATAAATATGTCAAAATTTATATATAATTCTTTTGAAAAATAAAGCAATTAATATATAAAACATCGATATATATATATATATATATATATATATATATATAAATCAACTATGGATTTAGACCGTAGTTGGATGTACGATAGGAATTTTCCTGGAAGAAAGGGTCTTAAACAACGTTTTGCTAACAAGGTCGAAGACTTTCTCAATTTTGTGAGAGTGTAAAAAATTGTCCATGATAAAGGGGGAATGAGATGTCCATGTTGTTTATGTCGATGTAGACTGTTTAAAAGTGAAGATGAAATAAGAGTGCTTTTGTATGCAGACGACTTTATGCCTAACTACTGGATTTGGACTAATCATGAAGAAGAGTCTCCGGCGGTGCCTAATACTAGTACATCTTTGGAGAATTATAACATAGGTCCTTCAAGTAGTACTAACATGTTAGGTATAGATTATTATAACTATCAACACTTTGAGGCAATGAATGATATGATCTCGGATACTGTTGGGGTTAATTTGTCATTTAATGAAGATCAATATGATGATACCGATGGACTTCCCAATGAAGAAGCTCAGAGATTTTATGGTCTTTTGAAAGAGACAAATAAACCATTGTTTGAAGGTTCTTCAAACTCAAAGTTATCAATGTGTATTAGACTGTTAGGTCTAAAGTCTCAATTTCATGTTCCTGATTTAGCTTTGGATTTGATGACTAAAATGATGTTAGACGCAACACCTGTTAGAGATGGTTTGCCGCAAAGTTATTACGATGTGAAACGGTTAGTGTCAAAGTTAGGATTAGGTGTCAAGAGGATTGATTGTTGTGTTAAAGGTTGCATGTTGTATTATGATAATGAATTTGGTATGAATGATACAAACTTAGTTGAATGCAATTTTGTCAAGAACCAAGGTATCACCAAAGGAATAACTCAAGGGTAAGTAGGGGAAAATCAATTCCAAGAAAAGCAATGTTTTACCTCCCTATTGTATCAAGATTGCAAAGATTGTTTGCATCAATACAAACTGCAGGAAAGATGACGTGGCATTATGAGAATAAAAGAAATTCAGGCGAGTTGCGACATCCATCTAATGGTCAGGCATGGAAACACTTTGATCAAATACATCCTGATTTTGCGTCAGATCCACGCAATGTAAGACTTGGATTATCCTCAGATGGATTTACGCCTTACATACAAGCATCGTCTACTCCTTATTCTTGTTGACCGGTTATTGTTACTCCTTACAATCTTCCTCCTGATATGTGTATGTCTAAACCTTATATGTTCTTAGCTGTTGTGATACTAGGTCCTTCTAATCCTACAACTGGTATTGATATTTATTTACAACCTTTGATTGACGATTTGAAGAGGTTGTGGAATGGTGTCTTGACATATGATATTGCTCGGAGAGAAAATTTTATGATGAGAGCTGCATTGATGTGGACCATTAATGATTTCCCAGCTTATGGGATGTTGTCAGGATGGGGCACCCATGGTAAACTAGCTTGTCCTATTTTTATGGAAGATACAAAAGTATTTACTTTAAAATTTGGCGGGAAGACATCGTGGTTTGACTCGCATCGTAGGTTTTTACCTGCTGATCATGCATTTAGAAGGAACAAAGCTGCATTTATGAAGGGTTATGCAGAAAGTCTAGGACACCCGCTTAAATTGACATCAGAACAAGTTTGGAATAAAGTAAAAGATATGCCAAAGGTACATGCTGTTAATGGTGTGGCTTGTAAACCACAAGGTTACGGACAATGGCACAATTGGACAAAAAGCTGTATTTTTTTGGATCTACCGTATTGGAAAGATAATCTTTTGAGACATAATCTCGATGTTATGCATATTGAGAAAAATTTCTTTGACAACATCTTTAATATTGTGATGAATGTGAAAGGGAAAACAAAAGATAATGACAAAGCAAGAAAAGACATAGGTATATATTGCAGACGACCAGATTTGTTGTTGGTGGAACAAAACGGCAAGACCCTAAAACCTCGTGCAAATTACACTTTATCTACTGATGAAGCCAAATCTGTTTATCGTTGGATCAAAGAGCTGAAGACGCCTGACGGTTATTGTTCTAATTTGGCAAGATGTGCTGATGTGGAAAATGGGAGGATGCATGGGATGAAAAGTCATGATTGTTATATATTTTTAGTGTGTTTACTTCCTATTGCCTTTAGTGCTTTACTGACACATGTATTGAACCCACTTATTGAAGTGAGCCAATATTTCAAGAATTTGTGTTCTTCAACACTCATTGATAAAGATCTGATCAAGATGGAAAATGACATTTCGATCATTCTATGTAAGTTGGAGAAAGTATTTCCTCCTGGGTTTTTTGATTCGATGGAGCATCTCTCAGTGCATCTTGCAAGTGAAGCTAGGCTTAGTGGACCAGTTCAGTATAGATGAATGTATCCATTTGAAAGGTGATATATATATACATACATCTCTTTAATTTCAATATACTTCAACTTATATACATATACATGAAGCTTATTGTACATCTCTTTGTATATTATAGGTTCATGGGTTATTCAAAACGGTCGGTGAAAAACAAAGCTAGAGTTGATGGCTCAATTTGTTCATCTTACCTACACCGTGAAACAACACACTTTTGTTCTCATTATTTCAACAATGAAACATTATCACCAGTTAACGGAAGAAACGCTACTGATAGTGTTATACGTCATCCACATGCTTTATCAGTTTTTTGCTTGTCTGGTCACAATGCTGGTAGGGATTTGCATGTAAATTTTGAAGATATCTTCCTTTTAAATCATCTGCAAAGGCAATTGCTAAAGTCATACAAGAGAAATACAAAAAACCATGGTTGTCTTAGGGTGAGATAAAAGAGGATAAGACAACTCAATTTAGGGAAGTTGATCAATTTTTACATTCTTTCAAAGTAAGTGATTACATTAATTTTTTTTAAGTACTAATTAATTATATATACATTTGATTGGTTAATTGAATTATATTTTTAATATTTTTTAAATTTAAACAAACAACAGACTAAATGTACTTGGAAAAGAGAGCATGATGCCGCATTTTTGGCTTCATTTGACCATCGTTTTTCGAAGCGTCTCTCATCTATGTTGTCTTACACACGTAATAAGGGCGAGGATAAACGGCCTAATTGGATTTGTGAAAATGTTTGGACTGCTTTGTGGAGGAAGTGGAACACAAATGCTTACAAACAGAAGAGAGAAAAAGCAAAGATTAATAGAGCATATGAGAGGGGTACCAGTACTCATATGGGAGGTTCTATGTCTGCTGGAGAAATTAAATATTATATGGTAATTAATTATTATTTATAATATATATCTATTAATTTTTATTCAATTAATCATCACATTTCACCAACTTATAAACTTGACATTAATTTAATATATATTTTAGGAAAAGCAACTTGGAAGGGAGGTCACTCAGGCTGAGATACATCGCTATATTCATGTTAATCCTCAAACAAATGAGTATACTGATGAATTATAAAAAACGATTCAGGTAATTATTATATATTGATTATTATATATTAATTACACCTTTAAATTATTCTATATAATTAATTATTAACTATTTTAATTTTTAATTTATTTATTTTTAATATAGGAACAACTTCAACAAGTCATGAAAGAATGAGATGATCATCAAGCTACTCTTCCTCCTGCTATGCGAGCTGGTCCAATGCAGCGGAAACAATATGAGACCGCAAGTTTTATGAACATCAGTGGTGGCAAGTACAAAGGGCGTGTGCTGGGTGCCGGTACTTTATCATCAACCTTTGTGAAAGGTCCAACCGGCTATATTCAGACTGAGACGTCTTCTTCTTATGCTAGTACGGATCGATCTCATCGTCCGGCGCCGATAGATAATCTTGACCAGTTAAAGGAGCAATGGACAACTGAGCAAGAAGAAAGGACACAACAGTTGATACAAGCCGCAATTGATAAATTGAATGAGGAATGGAAACATAGGTTTCAAGAGCAGCAGTTTCAGCAGCAACAACAATTTCAACAACAACAATTTTCATTTCCTCCAGTCTTTCATCAGCAATTCCCGCCTCGACCTCAATACTTGCATCAACAACCACTTTTCCAGCAGCAACAAAATTACTCTCAATACTCCCAACAGCAGCAACCACCTCCAAATTTTCAACAGCAACACCAGGATCCTTCGAACTCTGCCTTTCAGCAACAGCAGCAGCCAATGTTTCAACAACAACAATATTTTCATAATTATCAGTATGTTCCATCATCTTCACATCAACTTCCTCAACCTCAACCAGATCATCAAACTACATACCGACCATCTATGCCAACAGTTGGGTTGATCAGACCAGATTTAAATCAACCTCAGCCAGCAAAGGCTCCTCCTTCGACTACTGGTGGTGCCATTGAAGATGAAATTCAATTTCAAAGCATGATGTCTCCTCCAACACAAATGCATAATACTTTTGAGGGACTTCTTTCGTCGGGTATGAATGCAGGAAATAATGATGGTGAGAGTGGAGCTGATCAGACGAATTATTATGAGGATTGATGTGATTTGAAGAATTTTATAATTTATTTTTGGGTTGTATGACATTATTGTGTGTTTAATTAATTTCCACTATGTAAGACATTATTTGTTAATTTTGGGTTTATAAGACATTAATTGTTAATTTTGGAACGCATGTTTTATTTGATTTTATCATAATTGCTATAGCTAGCTTTAATTATTATTAATATTATGTTTTTATATATAATATTTATTTTAATTTTAATATTTAATATTTAATTTTAACTTTATTTTAATTTTAATTTTAATTTAATTTTAGTTTAAATTATAATTTATTTATAATTTGCATTAATTTAAATTAATGTTTAATTATAATTATAATTATTAATTTAAATATTTAAATATTTTATTATTAATAATTTAAATATTTTTTTATTAATTTAAATATTTTTTTATTAATATTTTATTATTTAAATTAATCTTTAATTTAATTATTAATCTTTATTTTTAATTTAAATATTTTATTTTAAATTTTTAATTATATTAAGATTAGTTTATTATATATAATATTATAATAAACTATTAATTTTGAATTTAAAAATTAATTTATTATTTTTTAATTACGTTGGTATTTGTGGCGGCCAAAAGCCCTCACAAAGGTCCAGTCAGCAAATTCACCGTGTCCTTTGTGGCGGCCAAAATCCCTCACAAAGGTCCAGTCAGCAAATTCAGCATGTCCTTTGTGGCGGCCAAAAACCCTCACAAAGGTCCAATCAAGCAAATTCAGTCTGTCCTTTGTGGCGACCTATGCCCTCACAATGGCAGACTTTTGTGGCTGCAAAAGCCCTCACAAATGCCTGTCTTTTGTGGCTGCAAAAACCCTCACAAATGCCAACCTGTTTCAGGCACTTTGTGGCTGCAAAAGCCCTCACAAAATTTTGCGACCAGCTTCTTTGTGGCTGCCAAAAGCCCTCACAAAATCCATCTTTGTGGCTGTTTTTTCTCTTTGTGAGGGCTTTTGGCCTTCACAAAATTCATGTTTTCTTGTAGTGAATATTTTGAGTCTCTGCTATTATTAGTTTGAAGCTTCCAAATATAGTTTTTAGAAGAACGAACATTGTTTTGTTTAAATGTTTGTCATGAATTTCTCTCTGGATAATGATCATTCCAGCTATATGGCTAGACTATATTTATAGCAATTCTCTCCGACTTCACATGCATCCCTGATTTTCTTTTCCATCGCTTGTTAATTATTTTGAGAGGCAAATCATTGTTTTCTTGTAATAAAAAGAAGAGGTGTAGAATATTAGAAAATTTCTTATAATATCTTTTATATTATATTAGAGTATCTTGAGTTATTTTCTATAATCAGTTTATAATCATAGAAATATTTTAAAATATCTCTCATTACTGTTATGATTTATTCCTGATTTATGATCGAATCTATATTTTTGTGTAAATAGAGATTATTATTAAATTATTTATATTCAACTCACCATAAAATTACTATCAATGATACTCAAATTCTTATTATTTTCTCTATTCTTTTTCTTTGAAATTCCAAAATTTCAACGTTTAGAAAATATGTTATAATATCACCCATATCAATTGACATGTCTAGTTTTTATTATCTTAGCCATTGTTAGAAATTTTTGTTGGGCACAGACGAATTTTAGTGTTTTAAGAGACATCTGAATTATAATTTAGTCTGAAATATATTTTATGGAATACGACCCTTAACCTTATTCAATTTGTTAATTCTACTAGCAATTACTCTTTATCTTCTTCTTGTATTCTCACTCTATCCTGTTTCTAAACATACTAGTCCTACTTCTCTTCTCTCATATTTGTGTCGATGAATATAGGATAGTGGTCTCAAAAGTAAAATTGTAATCTTGTATGATTTTGAGAAAACTTTTACATATGAACTTGATTTAATGTGTGCAAGTAAATAAATTTTATAAGAAAAAATATTTATGTTAAAAAATTTGAAAAATGAATAATTATTAATTGAGACAAATTGTGAAAACCAAATTAAATAAGTCTATAAGTTGAGTGTGGTTTCATATATATTAATCGATTGTAATGAATTTTGACTAGACTTGCATGACATATATTAATAGATATGCTAATTAATATAGATATTGTGGTGTATGTTGTTGTAATTTTGAGTTATATAATTGGTATATTTTATTTTATTAGTAAAATTGTTTTTATTAATAGAATTGTGGTTGTTGAATTATCATTATCGAAATTTATGTTTGAGTCTAATATGTAAAGTTGACATGTTAAGTATATCTTTTTTTGTTACACGATTTAATTTAACCAAATGACATGTATCATGTAGATTGATACTTGTAGATCATCCGTGCAACATATAGATGAACTAAATTTTATTTTATAAAGTTTTTTAATTATTAAAACTGTAATTTTTTATTAGAACCAAGTTTTAAGATTACAAGGAGGCATCTAAAATCTTTAAGACACTCTTGAAACAAATAATCTAGATGTGTCTAATATTAAAAAAAAATGGAGAAAATAATTTATAAAAATAACTGCAATAATTATAAAATAAATTATTTAACTTAAATTTCAACTATTTTAGTTGTGAATTTTATCTAAAAATATAAAAATCAAATCAAATAATTCTATGATCGCAATAATTTAACAAAGTAAGAGAGATTATTAATTTTTTTTACATACTAATTTTGATAAAATATCGTAAAGAAACAAAACTAAATTAATTTAAGTACCGTAACTACTACACCGATATATATAATACACAATATCAAAAATACATTTCACAAATTAAAAATCATGAATTTTATGTGAAAGACTGATATTAAACAAGGAGTTTTTGTTATTCCATGATTATATTTTGGTACTTTTCTATAATGAATTTTTGTAATCTACTTTCATATTTTCTGAAGTCGCATATCTCTTTCTGAAAAATTAGTTTGGTAATTTCTTGTTAAGCGACATCACTTACTGAAATAAAATTTTAATTTTTTGATATTGACTCAATTGATTTTATTTGTTTCTTGAGTTTGATAGTACTACTATTTTTTGTTACAGTCTTCACACTTTTTTTGTTGCTACATTGAGTTTTGGTACTTGATTGATTAGGTTAATTAATTAATTAAGAATAACACAAAAAGGTATGTGTCTTTCATTTATATAATGTACTATTTGATTGATATTGATTTATTTGTAGTAAAAAATGTGAGTTGGGATTAACTCTAGATTCTATTTATCTATATCCTGAATTAATAATTTTATTTTTCGTAGAGTATCAACGGACAATATATAAGTTATGGGTACCCCATGTAGTTTGGAAAATATATGTACATGAGTCTTTACTATCCTGTGTGTTAACCTTATTCTCATATTCTCTAATTCTCTAATTCTCTAGGCATATCATTACTCATGTTTGAACTAGAATAAACATTAAATCAAAAAAGTCATATTACCTATGTCATTAATTATAAAAAAATTTAAGAAAAAAATTCATAAATATAAATACCGTTTCAATTTATTAAATATATTTTTTATCTTTTCCAAAATATACTCCTTATTAATACTACTGATTTATCCTAAAATATAGAAATTTAAATTTAAGACATTCAAATATAAATATTATTTAAAAAATATACAAACATAAAATAGACATATTAACTAGTCTACAAAATTTTATGTATATTTAGAGACGAATGTAATATTATTTTAACATATTAAAAAAATATTTTATATTTTTTAATATTGAATTATGAAAATAATTAACTAAAATGTTTAATTTATAAATAATATATTGAACATGTAAATATTTTTAGTTGGTGATATTAAATAAAACAAAACAATAAAAAGTTAATTACAAGATTAAACACAAGTGATGACATATTTTTATTCCACTAAAAAAATTAAAAGAAATTTGATTATCTGTTATTTGT
>JBBPBS010000968.1:19664672-19687933 GCA_037974835.1 Cicer judaicum
ATATATGTGTGAGAGAGACGAGTTTTGTTCTTAAGTATCATACCATGATATGTTAGAATTAAGGAATTAAATACATATGATTTGAAAAAGATCTACTTAAGAAATTAAATACTATAATATTTAAAAAAGATATACTATTATCAAACAACTAGTAAGTTAAAATAAAATCTATATATAAAGATTTAAATCAGTTTAACGATTTTATAGAAGATTCATTACGATAAGATTTAAAAAGATATATAATAAATATATTTTAAGAAATAACACTTTATATCTAGAAGAGAAATAGAGGTACATTTTTACATTCATATTCATTCATGATTTCAATGTTTATTTATCTCGTCAGATGTCATTATTCAAGTATATTTAATATATTTGTCTAGAACAGATTCCTTAAAATTGTTGATGAACTTCTTTTGACTTTTAATGAACTTGATATTCAAAGTGAAAGAAATTATATTTTTTTCACATAAAGAAACAAAACTAGATCATTTCCAATAATGTAACTACTACATCAATATACACAATATCAAAAATACATTTCACAAATATTCGTTTGCTTTTTAACCTTACTTAGATTCTAATTTTTATATCCAAAATATAAAAATAAATAATTAAGAAGAATATAATTCTTTTAAGCCTAATAGACTGTTTAACTTCATTCATATGAATGTGGATGAATTATGCAAATTTTATTCATTATGGGGGTTGTTCTAGTAGTGCTTACTGGCTACTAACGAGTGAGTGATGTTCAAACGCGCGGCACCGCGTGGCGTTGCACTCAACACCATAAATAGAGTGAAATAGTGTCAGTTTTCCACTTCTTTTTGGTTCTTGGTTGTGTCTTACTTCTTCAGCAAGTTTTTCTTTCTTTCTCTAATTTTTCCACTCACAAACACATTTTCCCGAGAAAATCTATCGCGAAAGAAAATGTTTCTTTTTCCTCTTCACTTACTTCCACCACCACCACCTCGACCTCCAAACGCCATCATCTTCGCCGTTTTTCTTGCTATTTTTCTTCACGGCAAAAATAACAGATAAAACGACGCATTCTTGAATACATTCCTATTTCTTTGGCGAAAACTTGATTTTAGGTTTAGGAGATTTTTCTTAATCTTGATTCTTCTAAAATCGTTCTTGTAAAGTGTATTCCTAGTTCCGCTGTTTACCGATTCTTGAAAACATTCCTGCATTTTCTATCAATTTCTTTGACTTGTGATTGCGAGTGATTTTCCCGAGAAAATGGGACAAATTAACGGAAATACATCATTCTTAGATCCGTACAAGTAAACTTCTAATTGCGATTATATTTACTAATTAATAATTATTATTATGATTTATCGTGTACTAACCGTTGTAGTATTTTAAGCGCGTGTCTTAAGCCGGTTCTGTTTTTAGTTTGTTAGTTTTAAGCCGTTATACATATATTTTTTTGCGGCGATATCTTTTTTTCATACACAAGAAAGATCTTATATAAGACGTTTAAACTCTCCCCCCAAATTTATAATGAAATTGTTTGAACTTAGTTGAGTAATCACACGCTTATATAACTTGTGTATCAAGATACTTTTAATTTGGTGTTTGCAGAAGGTCAAGAATTTCATACACAAGAAAGTATCTACTCTCCTTAGCCAAAGCGGGCGATCATAGAAAAGTAAAATTACCTATTCAGCTTTCAATGTCTAGGTAAGTAAAATATCCTCTTCTACGTTGTGTATTATTCTTCTTCTGCTTTTTGTAGGTTGCTTATTTGGTTTATGTTTCTTGAACAGTGTGTCTGAAGATTCAACTGGCCTATTATCCCCTCCTTTTTGTGATCCAGGTATGTATTGTAAAGTTTGGTAACTTTGATTTTCTACTGTTTAATTGATTGATAATCTTCTTCCTATTAATGTGTATATTTTAATAGGAAGAAATTGTGATTTGTTTACCTAAATTGTTTTAAAAACATTATGCTTTGTTACAGGTTCTGTTTGTAAGCAAGGAATGGCTCAAGATTCTGCTGTGAAGGCTCAAGATTCTCCTCAAGATAAGGTCACTGTGCTGCATAAGAGTAATGAACCATATCGGCCTCCATGTCTCATCAAGGTACGATTTTAGCTTTATTGAGAAAACTTAGAACATAATCTGCAAATATGGTTTGATTTGTTGATGAAGTAAGGTAGATTTAGGCATGCAACTATCTATATCTGCTCTTTGACAGGGGTCCTTTATATCCTATTTTTCAGGCATTACCTCCTTGGACTAAAGACATCAATGATTTGCTCATCACTGATAAATACTCAGAGTATACAAGTCAGGAGAAAGCAAAACTAGAAAGATGTGGAACTGTTTATGATCACAATTCTGCTACAAAGTTTGCAAAAAGTGATCATCTTTGGGAGTCTTATCTGTATCTACCTGTGCGAGAGGATATACATTTTTCTGACTCTGCTCCAATGATCCATAGCGAAGAGGAACTACCTATTTCAGTCACGAAGGAAAATGCATCCATCCCTGATGTCCAAATTCAAAAGGAGTCTGAATTAAATTCTTCCAATTCCAGCTTCGATGGAAATTTGACTTCGTCTGATATTCGATTGCCTGATGAGGACAGTTTGATTGCATACGATGGACCTTTCTTGGGGCTTAAAGTGGAAATTCCACCTGGGATTAATAGTTTATCACCTGCCCCTGAAAGCAATCTGACTGAAGATGAATTAGATAGTCCAGGTTCAACTTATGCCAGGATTGTGAAGCTAGTGGAGTCTGTACTCGAAGATGATGAGGATGCTGTTTCTGCTGCTGAGAGGTTTTCTGATGAGAGGTTTTTTTATCACTATATGGATGGTGATGATGCTGATGATGAGTATTATTTTGATCCTCATACGGATGATGATGAGAGTTTTTTTGATAGGATGGATGATTTTATGGTGAAGCTGGTGCAGCATGGAACTAGACTTGGTCTCTCTATGTACTCCCAACAGCCTAACCCACAGTTTTATTTTGATCAGATGTATCCAAGGAGGGATCATAACATGAAAAGCTCCACTGATCCAGCTTCATTTTCTTTGTTCTCTGGTTCTTACCCATCCTACAAAACTTTTCAACCTTTGCTCACAAGTTTTACTTATGCAGTTGGCGATCCAATGTTCCAAAAGGTGGTTAATCCAAGTGAATATGGTATATGTGCATTATGTCTATCACAAAGTGAGTTTCCTGCACCAGAGGTGCCTTCTTGCATGGAGAATCCAAGCCTAATGCAAAATGCTGGTAAGAAATTTCTTGCATATTGCTTTGTTTGAATCAAGCGTGACTGAAATTTGAAATGATGTTTTACTTAATTACTGATTTTTATCCTTAACATGGTTAGACTCTTGTGGTGATGGCAATATCAATAAAACACCAGTTGACCAATCTGCGGACATGAAACTGGGAGAAAGTAAGCAGACTTTCGACATGAGATGAAGGAAGGAATAGTAGCATGAAGAATACAAGTTATGACAATGGTTTGTTTTGAATATTAGCATGAAGGCTGAAATTGCTTTAAAGATCTCTTAGTTACCTTTCTATTTTAGATTGAATTGAATTTGATTAGATTGATTTGATTTTGTTTTAGAATCTAGTCGGTTGAATTGAATTTTGTTGGAATGAATAGATTTTGTTTTAAACTCCGATTGATTGAATTGAATTTGTGACTCATATTCATATCTTAAAAGCAAGTAAATGAATTAATTAACTTTATTTGGATGGTGAAGTAGAATCATTTTTTTAAATTTTGTATTATTCAAAACATTATTAATTGGTGTCATATTACGTTAGATCTAATTTGTTCCCTCATCAAATAGAAATATTAAGAACTAAAGCATTTTTTTTATAAGCATTAAGAACTAAAACTTATTATTTTGCAAAAAGATGATTTAATGTTTTGTTTGATCATACAATTTATAATTGATAACTATTAAGTTAGTTGAATGTTTAATAAAATTAGCAGTTTAATTAGTTTAAAAATAAAAAATGACAAAAAATAATATTTTTAACTAAAAATAAATTTGATTACTTAATACTTCAAATACTTTAAATATAGTAATTTAAAATTTATCTATATGTTTTATTTATTTATTTATTTATTTTAAATAATCTTGTGATATGTGATATGTAGATATATTGATATCTACATTTGTGATGCTTGATAGATGAAATGCGACAATGCCTATCAACCAATAGGTGATATATCTATCAGCCGATAGCTACTATCGCATATAGCCTCGATAGGCGATGTCCCATATTAGGCGATAAGTTATAACGTCAATCAGACGATAGGCGGGAAGGCCTATCGGGGGTAAATAGGTCAGAGCGCCTCTCGGGAGTCGCTAGGCGGGAGCGCCTATCGGGGCTGAAATGTGGGAACGCCTATCAGGACAGATAGGTGGGAGCCCCTATCGGGTGGCGATAGGCGGGTGCGCCTATCAGGTGGTGATAGGCGGGCGCGCCTATCGGGTGGTGATAGGCGGGAGCGCCTATCGGGGTTGATAGGCGGGAGCGCCTATCGGGGTTGATAGGCGGGAGCGCCTATCGTGGGGCAATAGGCGGGAGCCCCTATCAGGGGGCGATAGGAGGGTGTGCCTATCAGGGGCGATAGGCGGGTGCGCCTATCGGGGTTGATAGGCGGGAGCCCCTATCAGGGGGCGATAGGCGGGTGCGCCTATCGGGGGCGATAGACGGGTGGTGATAGACGGGAGCCCTTATCGGGGTGGATAGGCGGGAGCGCCTATCGGGCGGTGATAGACGGGAGCCCTTATCGGGGTTGATAGGCGGGAGCCCCTATTAGGGGGCGATAGGCGGGAGCGCCTATCGGGGGACGATAGGCGGGTGCTCCTAACGGGGGCGATAGGCGGGTGCTCCAATGTGATTTCCTAAACAACATTTTGCCTTATGCTCTTAATTTGAGAACTAAATTATATAGGAAGAGAATGGAAATATTGTGACTCATTCTCATGTGAGTATAATAGTGGTAGTGGTATTCATTATAAAAATGTGTTTCAAGGAGATGAGAGGAACAAACTACACTCATTACAATCAACAATGTTCTAACAAAAACTCTATGTTAAGATCAACTTCATATTGACAAAAAAAATCAAGTTTTTCGTTAAAAAGATATAAGTCAATATTAGAAGGTTAGAATTTAGCTAATCTTTCACAAGAATCAAAGCCTAAATTCTACAATAAGTGTGAAAATTTTATTGATGGATAATATGTTAGTACGTATTGAAACACTCTTTGAGAGTTAGTTTTTCTCATTCCGAAATGTTGTCTTCATTCACTTAAACTATTTTATTTCAACAACAAAAAAGGGAAAATAACATATTTCACTCGTGTAAACACCTTTTTAATTTTTGACAGAAGTACAAAACCATTTCTAACTTGCTCATTGTTATATTTTTTGAATTATATTTAACTTAAATATCCATTCAATTATTATACATTTTTTTATACCAAATAATTGGAGCAAAGTCAGATGACTATATATTATCTCGTTATACATTTTTCTATACCAAATGATTGTACATTTTTCATATTATGTTGGGAGACTATAATATGTTTGTTCCAATGTTATATATAATATGTTGTTTCAATATAAGGTTGTTCCAATGATCCATAATATGTATTTAATTTAAATACCTCTTCAATTATTGTACTTTTTTTTTTTCGAGATAAAAATCAAATACAAGAAAATTGATACTAGATATCGGGATCTTGTACACACGGTAACAATAACTTTATCATAATTTTTTTTTTCCAGATAAAAATCAAATACAACAAAATTGATACTAAATATGGAGGTCTTATACATATTATAATATCGACTTTATCAAGTTATACGGATTTCCTAAGTTTTATTTCTTCTTTAATTGTAATATTAGTAGGTTAATTTTGATTTTAATTTGTTTAATTGCAATTTTGGTCATCTTCATAAAAATAATTTATTTATTTCAAAATTAAATTATTTAATCTATATTTTATAATATTTGTTGTAGTTTTGATTCTAAATTAAAATTTTAATCAAAAAGTGACGATTTTTTTTTTTAAAAAAAAAATAGCAATTCATATCTCCAATTGTAATTTGAAGAAAAAAGATAATTGAGGGCAAAAATTCACAGCTTTATTAAATTAAAAATCACCATTTGTAAGGCAAAAATTATGCATTAGACCCAAAACTACAATGAACATAAAATTAGAAAGAAAAAAAAAATTGATTTTAAAATTGTAGGACTATTTAAATGTCGAATTTACTCCATTTATTTGTTGACATTTATGATAGACTCGCTAACAAAACTAAAATCAACGATAACAACAATACAATTCAACAATTTAAAAGAGTCACAAATAAAACAGCAAGATAAAAACAACACATACTCTTGTAAGAAAAAAAAACCACATACGTGTTTAAAAAATTGATATATTTTTTTAAAAAAATTATACTTGATCTATCAATTTTTAAATATATTTTTCTTTGTATATTATCCAAAGAATATATATTATTTTTAAAAAATTTAATAATCATATACTGTTTTTATAAAAAAGTTACACGTGATTTAGCGAAAGATTATCATGATTCCACGTCACACCACTAACTGGTAAGTATGCTTACAAAAGTGGTGTAAATTAGTAAACTATAGTAAATTTTTATTAGATATCATGATAAAACTATTTTACGGTGTCAATATGCATAATTATATTCTATTTAGAAACATTAGTTGTCATAGTAGGTAAGTTTTCATATTTTAATATAAATTTTATTGAATTTGTGATATTGAGTCCTGTAACCATATTTAATGGACAGTTGTAAAGATTTTGATATGGAAAAGTTTAAGTTTGAATTTGTAATTTATAATTTTTCTATAATTAAGATTGGGGAATTTGAATATTAATCTTAAAAATTGTGATAGATGATTTATGAAATAAAATATTTAAAAATAAAATATTTAAAAAATAAAATTTATTTTTTAAATTTTATTAAATCACACGTTGTATTAAAAACAAAATTCTATGACGAGAGAGTTTAAAAATGTTTTCTATGGATTCTCTTTTGAAAAGTTTTCTGCATTTTATTTATAATTTTTATTTATTTATTTATTTATTATTCTCATTTTTATAATTTTTATTTATCATTTTTTCTCTCCTAATAATCTTATAACTATGCTGATACAAAATTTCTTTATAAATATTATATTTCGTTAATTGCACACTCATAATAGTTCAACATAATTGTTAATAAAAGTAATGGTTTTTGAATTATTAATGTTCTATATTCTTTTAATTTTTTTTTACATATTTGACTACATATCTCTTACTTGTAAGTCTCATAAAAGTTCCATTAATATAATTTTTTTCATCACACAGCTTTAATAAGAATAATTATGTTCATTAAAGTGGACACTAACAACTTAAAGTGAATCATCTTTAGCATCAATCATAACAAATAAGACATAAAAATATAATAAAATCAACCATTGAGATAAAATAAATTAGGGATAACTTATATCAATCAAGAACCAAACAAAATTGTGTTGGAAAAAGAAGAGAAAAACTAAGCTGGAAATAGAAGAGCACAATTACACTGGGAATAGATAATCAAAATTGGATTGAAAACAGAGGGAGAAAATTGACGACAGCCGCAAAATAGGTAATACAAAATCATCTTGTAAACTACTTTACAATATATTCTAAAATCAACTAAAACTCTTTGGTATTATATTAACAATGATAATTTAATATTAACATAGAAAAAATGAAGAAGAAGCTAAAAAATCATTAGCTAAAATTTCATAACCAAAATAAACATAAAATTTAAAATAATAGAGTTATAAATAAAAAAATTTAAAATACATAGTAATATATAAGAATATTATTTAACAATATTATGAAGAAGAAGCTGAAAAATCATTAGCTAAAATTTCATAACCAAAATAAATATAAAATTTAAAATAATAGAGTTATAAATAAAAAAATTTAAAATACATAATAATATATAAGAATATTATTTAACAATATTATGAACCCATCTTACGAGGAATTCAAGGTCATTTCTTATTCTTTTAAGGATACAATTCTAGAAGCCTTTCCTAGTACTTAAAGATCTAGCTCATATTCCTACGGCTCTTGACTTTCATGGATTTCGTTATGACCCCTTGACTACAAGTTGATTAATTTTTCTTTTTTGGGATAATGGTAAAAGGTGTATCCAAATGATAGATCTTTATGGCAAGAAGCAGTTGTTGGAGATACGGGTAGACAACGGGTCGGGTTGGGCGAGTTTGGGTCCAAAATCACCAATCGGTTTAATCTGCGGGTGCCATTTAATCACCCATTTCTGCCAATATAATGATTCAGTTTAATCGGTACTCGATTTAAGTAGGTCACCAATTCAGTTTATTTGGGTTAATTAGGTCAAAATATTGATAAGAAGAAGTAAGAATGAAGCTAAAGAGAGGAAGACAAAAGGATGAAGGTGGTGTTCTCACATAGAGGAAGACGAAAGGATGAAGATGGTGTTCACGGAGAGGAAGACGAAAGGATGAAGATGGTGTTCTCAAGGAGAGGAAGACAAAAGGATGAAGATGGTGTTCTTACAAAGAGGAAGACGAAAGGATAAAAATGGTGTTCTCAAGGAGAGAGTGAGATGGTAATCTGGATTCACGCAGCTAGGGTTTGTTAGGGCATATGGTATCATTGCTATTTATAGTGGACACAAATATGTTGGGCCAGTCTTGAATTTGGGCCAAACGGAGGAGCATTACATTTTTGGTTCGGGCGGATTCGGTTACCGACGGCCCAAAATGTTTCACCCGCACCCACTCGCCCATATCTGTTGACTTTTCCCATCAAACCCGTTGACCCGATTTCACCCGCCCATTTGCACGTGGGCCATGCAGATCAGGCGATTTTGGGCCGGTTTGAATTTTTTGTCCAGACCTAGTTGGAGATATCTTCATGTTGAAATGACTAATCATTCTTGTTATTGGCAGTTATCGAAAGACATTGGTTACGTCATCTACTTCAATGTTGGTGGGCTGCTCAAAGATTTCTTGAGTCATGAGGTCATCATTACAACAACACCCTATAGTCCTAATTATGATACATACTTGGTGTTAAAATAGTGTATTGCTACGATTGAATATGAAGATCCCCGTTGTTTTTACCTATTAATTTTTGATGAAATTAATTAGTGGTAATACGATTTAAATATATTGATACGAGATAAATAAATAAAATAAATTGAATTTTTGATTACTCTATGAGTTATAAAAATTTGATTTATATAGTTAATTAGATAAACAATTAATTTATTAAAATAACTATTTAGCTAGTGTAGTTAACTAATTAACTTAAGTAATTAACCAATTAAATTATCTAAAAAAATAGGAATCATAGATTATACTTTTTAGTATTTAACATTTATTTGATACTCTTCTGTCCTAAAATAAATGATTCATTTGTAAATAAAAGTTGTCTAAATAATTGACCATTTCGATTTTCAATGCACTTCTTTCCAATTGTATCATCTAATTAATAGTATTTATATCATTTCTGATGTAATATCGTTTTGCATTTATAACATTGATAATGGATCAATAGTTAAGACTTTTATTTATACATTTTTCTTAATATGTATGAAATAACTAAATGACTCAATCATTTTGAGACGGATGTAGTATTATTATGAAACCTATTAGTTACAAAGATGAGTGAAGAGATTGGTGTTCAAGGAAGATATGAATGTTGTCAAATAGTTATTTACAATGAAAGCCTTCTTCCAAACGAGGAATACATAGTTAATTGTTTCAAATTTGTTTCCCACACCCCTCATATTTCTTCCCACACTCCTAAAAAAATTTTGAAACCCTAAATACCAAAAATACCCCCTTCACTCTTTATTCAAACCAATTTTCATCTTCACCTAACCTTCTTCATCTTCACTAAACCTAACCTTCAACCTTCACTAAACCTTCTTCAACCTTCAACCATCAACACATCTTCAAGACATTCAACATCATATTGAACATCATCTTCAACCATTAACACATTCGAGTAAGGCATTGTTGTTTTTGATTTTTGGGTTAACCTTCTTCAAGAAATTCTGTTTTCTGGGTTTAATGGGGGGATGATTGTTTTCTGGGTTTAATGGGTTATACATTCTTCATCTTTTAAACATTTTGGGTTGAAGATTGTTTTCTGGGTTTAATGGGTTTTATGGGTTTAAGGATTTTCAGTTCACGTGTTCTGAAGTTGATGGTGTACGTGAACTGAGAAGCGTTACGTGAACTCGATTCACGTATGTGGACGTGAACTGAGTTCACGTAGGCAGGAATTATAAAAATGAAGTTCACGTATGTTCACTACGTGAACTGAGTTCACGTATGTACAATTTGGCAAAATTTTCATTGGTTACGTGAACTGAGTTCACGTATGTTCACGTGAATTCAGTTCACTTGTATGCTACGTGAATTGAGTTCACGTAGGCCTACGTAATCTCATTTCACGTATTCTATAAAATCAATCAACCTCCATAACCATACGCAATCCTAGTTCACGTATGCCTACGTGAACCTAATTCACGTAAATTGTAAAAATTCTTCATCTTGTTAACTACGTGAACTCAGTTCACGTGAAGGTACGTGAAATGAGTTCACGTACGATACTCAGATCTGGAAAAAAAAATACAACTTCAAAATCTTTACCTGCTTGTTTAGATTCACGTTAATGATGATGAAGATGTTCAAAGTGATTGAACTATATTGAACATGAAATGCATCAAAATGATGAAGGTTGAAGTTGGTAGTTAGTGAGAAGATGAAGGTTGATGAAGGTTGAAGAAGGTTGATGAAGGTTGATGAAGGTTGAAGAAAATTGATGAAGGTTGATAAAAAGTGTTTTAATTAAAAAAAGAGGAAAGGGCATTTTTGGTATTTAGGGTTTCAAAAAAAATTTAGGGGTGTGGGAAGTAATATGAGGGGTGTGGGAAGCAATTTTGTAATTGTTTTTCTAGTCTAAATTTAAAGCTTTTACCTAAGAGGTTGCAGAATATGATTATTAGGAACTATTGCATAGATGAGTGGTATTAAATTATTTGTATTTTGTTAAATGCCCATCCTTTTCTTGAATATATATTACTCATGTTTGAGAAACTTTACATAATTTTAAGGGTGAAAAATCACTTGCTGAACTTATATATATATATTGTTTTTGAAAATGAAGCATATATTGTATCATGGTTTTGCTCTTCTTTTTGTGCTCCAAATGAATTGCTCAACCAAACATATAATTTTATTGGTTAGTATATTTTTTAAAGCCATATTCTTCTTTCTTTTTCTCTATTTGCTTATCTACATTTTAATTTTATTTTTTTTAGCATGATATTAAACTATTCAGTTAATTTTGTAAGTATTACTATCCCTGCATTTTCCCACATAACTCCAGGCATATATTTCAGTAGAAATTGGTTCCTCTTTCTAATGTGCTCCACATACTTTTACTTTTAGGTACAACACAAGTGATTTACTACTTTGTTCTAATAAATTCCTGATTTCCAGCTTTAACTTCCCTTTTCAATTGTTACAATGAGTTGAACTTAAAGTGATACAAAGCTTTGAAGATAGCTATTACTTCTCTATCACTGTCTAGAGCCAGAATTTGGATACATAATTTTCATACCTATCTTTTTCCTACAGAATTTGATCTATTTTTATTCAGTTTATATGACTGTACATGTTATGTGTTGTGTAGGAAATGAGCATTTTAGTTTTGCAAAGTGACCGGCAGGGACAACTTGATTTGAAGCTGAGTTTCATACCTGTGCTTCTGCAATCCCTTAGATATTTGAAATGCATGAAAAACCAGAACAAATAACAAGTATATTTTATATTTTGAATTAGAAAGTTTAACTTCTTTTAAATTAATTAGGTCCTGCTACAAAACAAAACAAATAGTGACATCAAACATAAGTTTAAGTTATTAGTTTCTAATTCCTTGCATTAAGAGAAATTGAATCTGGAAGACACATATTCAGTTACCAAAGCTTTTCCACTTGGCTATGTGACAAGTCCAATATAACAAGATTCTCTGCAGAAAACTTCCTTGGGAAAAAGATTTATGACTTTTGAGAAATCTGGTAGTTGTTTCAGAAATTTAGAACATTAATCTTGATGTACAAGACATTCGATTCTGTGATCAATTGACTAGTGTACATCCATCAATTTTTTCCTTTGGTAAAATTGTTGTTCTTGACTGCTCAAGGCCCAACTCACTTTAACTAACATACCTAGGCCCAATGTTGCACAGCCCAAGGCATCACTCAGAACTTTTTAGAATAGTGTCGCCCCTAATTCCAACGGTCAGGATCAGACAACACCGAGAATCACGGCCAAATATCTGTCGAATTTAAATGCTTTTGTCCTCAATGAACCCAAGGATTGACACTATAAATGTCATGGTTCTGACACCATAAAAGGTACACTTTCTTTATTTTGATATATCTCCCTCTTATCAAATAGACACTGACTTCAGCATCAAAATGTTTGCAGGTTCCACCTCACTCTAGAGACGAAGAAACACTCGTGAATCAAGCTCGACCATCTTCGTTGATCTAATCCAAATCAATTGTCAAAATGGTTTGATATTGCTTTGACGTAAAATTAGTAAGTTATAACTAAAGAAGTGTAAAATACACCTTATAGGTAGTTAGTTTACACCAACTAAAAAATAAGTGTAAATTAACAAACTTAATATTTTAAACGCTAAATAGCATATAAGAAAAATACTAAACTTATTGTTGTTTTATATCTTTAATCTTTTGCTTTTCTTTTTTTTAAGAAATTAGAAAAGTCTCTAATATAACAATACTCAAGGCTAACTCGAATAACCTTTTACTATTAAAAGACCCATTATAAAAAGAATCTTTGAGGATTTTATAAAAAAATAAATAAAGAATCTTTGAGGAAAAGAGTCCAGAACAAAATTTAAATGATATCAAGCAACTTTGTTGATACTTCACCAAACAAGATAATTACAACTTAGGAAAATTTACATAACTTATAAACACACAAGTTAAGGGGTTTATTTTTGTTTGAAAAAGTCAATGTTATGTAGTATTGTTAGAATTATATTGAGGGTGAGAATAAAATCCATGACCTTCTTATCAATATGTTCCTTAACATATCCACCTCAGCCACTAAAAGAACCTTATATCCCCTAATCAAATGGCTAATTAATCCAAAGATGGAAACAAGATTTGCATTTTGCAGCCTTGTGAGTGTTAATTATCTTCTGTATCAAGAGATCATTATTACCTTCCAATCTTTTCAAGATTTTCAAAGACAATTTTCATTCTAGGCCTAACTTCAGGGTCACCTTCAGTACAAGCAAGTGCAACATGAAACACTGCCAATACCTCTTTCTTAGCTCTCACTTCTTGTAACAAAGATGGATCAACCATTTCAGATAAAGGACTTTGTTGATCAAACCCATTTCTCACCCATCTTACCAGCTCATAACCTTCCACCACAGAAACCGATGACGACAACGACATGGGAGATGATTCTGGTGACTTCCCTGTTAACAATTCAAGCATAACAACTCCTAATGAATAAACATCCCATTTCTGTGTTGGTCTACAACCAGGTACATGCGCCTCGGGTGCTTTGTAATTGTTGTTATTGGTTCTGTTTTCTTTGTATGATGATTTCATGTAAGCTAAAGCTCCACCCATGAATCCACCAGTTGAAGGGTTGTTACCTGTGATGCTGATTAGTCTATTAAGACCAAAATCAGAAATATAGGGTTGTAAGTCATTGTCAAGTAGGATATTTGAGGGTTTTATGTCACCATGTACATATTTTCTAGGACTGCATTCATGAAGATAGGATAAGCCCCTTGCTATTCCTTTGGCAATTCTTAACCTTGTTGACCATGAAAGGTTTGAAGATGGTTGGCCATTTCTACCTGTACATATAAGTGAAATAGGATTAACTAAACCATTAGTTGAATTGAATTACTCTTAGTGCTTATTTGGATTCCATTTTGAAGGAGGTAAAATTGTAAAATTGATTTTGATCATTATATAATATGTTTAATGCATGTTTGGATTTGCAATGAAAATGTCATAATTAAGGTAATGCAGTGCAACTATGACAAAAGCTACATTTTGAAGTTTGAATAAAATTACTCTCCAAGTGGGACTTGTCACTCGGACTAAAACATTATTGTATTAAATTATTGAGTGAATATGTAAATTTTATCAAATTAGTCTTTAAATTTTGTAAATTGATAATACATCTTTAACATTATAAAATATCAATCAAAATAGTTTATGTGTAAATTTTTGTAGTTAGATATCTTGATTTGACAGTGCAATTAATGTGTAGCTTATTCATGTTGATTCTACATCAATGTTATTTTCCTAAAGACAAATTTGTCGATAAAATTTTGTCATCTCAAAGATAAATTTGTAAGTAATTGTAATTGATCATTTAGTCCATTTAAATTTTATAGAAAAACCAGTTTGTGCATGCACCAGTGACATTGATATAAGTTCAATGTGGAAGAGTCAAATATTGAATTAACATGTCATATTATAATTTCTAAACATAATAGTTTAAATATGAAATTATGATTACTATTTTACAATTTCAAAAATGCATTTACTAATTAATAAAATTAAGAGAATTATTTGATTGACACATAAAATCTGAAATACCAGTCTATTCACTCTTAAATGAGTTTAATAATAATCATAACATTGATTTTGATCATTATTTAACATTTTTATGTTTAGTTTCATAACGAGATTACAATATTCTCATCATGGTTATACAAAAACAAATAATTGTCATTTTTCCAAAATCACATTATCTCAATATAAAAATAAATAAACACGCACTATGTTTAGTGGTGTGTTGCGTTCAGATTTCATAATGGATAAAATTGACTTTACAATCATAAAATTGATCTTGAAAATTATTTAACATGTTTAGTGTTTAGTTATGTGAAGCAACAAAATCCAAACTTTGGTCAATTTTACAGTGGCAACGTGAATTTCAAAACACGCACTTAATTGTGTTTTTGAAAATGTTAACTTTTGCAATGTAAGTATAGCCCAAATTAATAGTGGTAAAAACATTGATAAGAATTCTGAATTTGAACTTATGATTTCTCATTTTTTTCACACTTAAAATATATACTAAACTACTTGGAAAAAAAAAACTACAATTATTAGTGATATTCTTAGTTGCAATTAAAAATGTATCTTGAGTTTAATTTTTCTTCTAATGTATGAATAAAAGTGAGATATAAGTGAAGTGAAAAAAAAGGGAAAGAGTATGAAAACAATTTTAGTGGGGTCCATTAAAATGTTGTGAATCTTGTAGAGACTCAAATGCTTCATTTTGAAGAAATGTAGCCCATAAGATGAAATATATACAAAACATGAAACAAAAGCACCCTTTTTCATTAAGAAACTCAGTTTTCTGTCTTGAATGAAAGGCACAAAAGTGTGAAACTGTGACTTCATCAATGCATCTATTTTGCATCTAAAATCTTTTTCTAAAATTAAAACAATTTTAAAAAAACAATGTTTTAAATAGTAGTCGTAGTTACAATTTTTAATATGTAAAGATATTTAGGTTAGATACAATTTATGCTGATACAATTGCAATTTCAAAGTAATTGCAATGACATAGAAAAAAATATTGACATATTTGGTATGATTATGATAGCAGATCGTTTTTAAAACTTTATATACCATCCCATCAACCATATATGATTGCAATATTTGTGATAAGTTAAAATCTTGAATTCAATTTGAAAACAAAAAACAAATGAAAGCAATAATATAAAATTATGAAACAAGAAAAACTAACCTCGAAGTGCATGTGCCAAATTGCCATTGGAGATGAAATCACTTATAAGAAGTTTTTCATCATGTGCCCAATAATAAGCTCTCAATCTCACAATGTTAGGATGCTTCACCTTCCCAATGGATTGTACTTCAGCTACAAACTCCTTATACCTTTCTTCTCCACCCTCTCCTAATCTCCTCACAACCACTGGCCCTCCATTTCCAAGCACCACCTTATACACAATCCCCAATTCACTCTTCCCCAACACATATGTTGAGGCTCTCAATAACTCATCAAGTTCAATCTTCAAACCTTTATCAATTGTCACCAATTCACCTTCCCCTTTCCCTCCCTTATCTATCTCCACCTCACCATCTTTATCATCTTCCTCATTCTTCAAATTCAAACCACTAACACAAGGAAGCAAAGAACAACCATTCCCTTTCTCATCGTCATCCTCATCCTCGTCACCAAATCTTCTCTTCCTATTGCAACTACCCACATTGTCACTGTCTTTGTTTTTCCAATAAACATAGACAATCACAAGTCCAATAAGAGCGACCACAACAGCATCGGCTACTGAGATCAAAATAATCAAACCAGGGTTGAGCCCTTTGGAGTGGTTACTCGGTTCGTCTTTGTGAGAAGACGAACTGGAACCTGAGTCTCGGTTTGAACCTGTGCATGATTTTCGAAGTGGAAATCCACACAGGTCTTTGTTACCGAGGAATGCAGTTGGGCCCTGGTTTGAAAATGTTCCCGTTTGGGGAATCTCGCCGATAAGGTTATTGTTTCTGAGGTCGAAGCTCACGGTGGCTGGCAATTTCCCGAGTGAGTTTGGAATTTGATCGGAGAGGTGGTTGAATGATAGGTTCAATGTGCCTGAGAGAGAAACAAGGTTGCCTATATCATTCGGGATTGAACCTTTGAAATCGTTAGCGGAGAGGTCGAGTTGAACTAGGTTATCGAGCTCCGACCACACGCCAGACGGAATTTCGCCGGAGAATTTGTTCCTTGCTAGGAGAAGCCGTTGAAGCTGCTTACATTTCTTGATATCGTTGGGAATGTTGCCGGAGAAGAAATTGTCTGAAATATCGAGATTTTGGAGGCGTGGAACGGTGCATACGGAGGGTGGAAACGGACCGGAGAGGTTGTTACGGTGGAGAAAAATGCTGTGAAGTGCAGTCGCATTGAAGAGCTGCCTTGGAACAACGCCGTAGAATTCATTGTCATGAAGATTAAGACGACGGAGGTAGCGAAGCGTGCCGAGCTCCGATGGAATATAGCCACGGAGAGATTTTCCGGCGAGGGCAATTCCGACAACGCGTGGCTCTGGAATACCGGAGATGTTACCGCAGGAAATTCCTGACCAACCGCACGGGTTAGAATCGCCACCGTTCCAGTCGGAGAAGAAGCCGTCCCCGGATTGGTCGACGGCGTATTTAAGAGACAGAAGTGCAAGACCATCGGAGGAGAGAGAAAGTGCGAAATTGAAAAATATTTGAAAGCAAAGAGGAAATAAGCATAACAGAATTAACGTCATTGAAGAATTTCTCTCTTATTTTATTTTTAAAATTAAAAAACTTTGTTTGACAGAATGGTGGTTGATACGACACCGTTTTGGGGTTAAAGCAATAGAAGAGAAAAATGAGTACAGTACAGCAGTATGGTATGGTGATTTTTGTTTGGAATGGGGGGTGAATGAAAAACATAGGAATGTGAAGTTATTTATGAGAATTTATAAGAGATAGACTGTTTTTAATATGGTGGGGTCCGCAAATATTGAAAGACAAAGAGTGAAGTGTAGTGTAAGAAAAATGAAGAAAAAAGTGTTTCTCTACTTAGTTTATACGCTTACAATTTCACATTACACCGTTATTATATTTCATGAGTTGTTAACTTGTTATTATCATTAAGAAATACTGCATGTCCATGAGTTAAACTTTTGAGAGAACAATGATAAAAAAAAAAAACATTTTGAGATAGTTACACATTGAGTTTAACAACTATTTGCCACATAGTGCATAGTTATTAAAGTCTTAAACATAAATAGATCAAATTAAAGATACATTATCTTTAACAAAAGAAAAACCGTCAAAAAAGTCTTCAAGAGAAAAACATAGAATAAATACACTACAATTCAGTAAATGATGAAGTAACACTTTCACTAAAATTATTTACGAATTACATTATATTTTCTTGTGAAAATAGGTTAGATATTACATGTGTATTTTTATTTACATATATTGCTTGTGTGTCCTTAAAACTTTAACACATACTTTGTTTTAAAACAAAAAATAGAAATACAAAGGAATTACATACAACGAGAGATAAATATATAGTGTTTGTATTTTGATTTTCAAATAAGATAGCTGTTTTCATAAGTTCTATTAAGCTAAAAGTTTATTAAGAGATCGTCTCTTTCATATTAATGATCTTTTAACATAAAAAATAAACACCTTATACCAAAGGTAAAGATACTATGCCTAAGCTTAAAGAAATTTTTTGGTAGGAGGCATAGATATATAATGTAATGTTTAACCACACTGGACAAGTACAAATTTCATGACATTATAATATATTTTCTGTTATCATGGATACTTAATTATTGCCTTGACCTGTTCAATCCTTTTCTAAAACCAACCACCACTTTCTCACTCAAAATTGCAGGGTCATACCATACCATCATGAACACTCTTTCATTCAGAATTTCCTCTAGCTTTAAATATAAATAAAATTGATGTGTGATTTAAAATTTAGACCAAATACATCAATTTTTATTTATCTATAATTGTTTATATTTAACTCGAGTATATCTTACTGTAGTTACATCCATTTGTTCCTTCACATGATTGGAGGAAATAGAACCCATCCTTTGCTGTAATTGTTCAATCAGTGGAATTATAAACAATAATTGCATCTACATCTTAATCATGCAGAACAAACTTACAAGCTAATAAAGCCATAATAAATATGGCATAACATTAAGTGCACAAGTTTTCAAAAGTTTATGCGCAAGGAATTTTGGCAATGTTTTTATAGCTAAAAAGAACATCAACATGTCCATGATATCTTCCACATGTTTTAAAAGAAGACACACTAAATCCATTTAGCCAAATAATGAGATATAACACCAACAGAAAAAATAAATTTAAATAATATTTCTCTAGGACATTATTGATTGGTGTCACAATTGTATCGTTTAAATATATAAAGTGCGAATAGTGACACAAACACCAGATACAACGTTGATATGTCGATGCGCTAATAGTTTAAAAAAATAAATTAGTTAAATATAATTAAAATGTCAATGTTGTATCGGTATCGAACATTTAACATACATCAAACACTGAGATACCCTTCGATCTTAAGTTGGGGTGCTATAAAAGCTTAAAAGATTTATTACATGGCTAAAATTAAACATTCCACCTACTTTTTTAAAACTCAAACTTTAACCAATTAGATCAATTAGTTGAACCGTTAGGTTGAACTGATTTAGCCTCATGCTTGGTTTTAAAAACATTGATTCTCACTAGTTGATCATGAAAGACAAAAGTAAAGCATTGTACCCCCACTAATAGAAAAACAGGAAAGAAATGAAATTAAACTATGTAACGTAGCTAATGTACTTGAGAATCCACTAAGAAGTGACACCGCAAACCTACCTAATTTTTGTATCATACTCAAATTCAAGTTACATTAGCACTATTTAGCTTAATATAAATGTGTCATCTATCTATTTTATTTACTTATAACTTTTAGTACTGAATTCGCTTCTTCCACTAGTCAATCTGAGGTAAAAACTATTCCTCCTCTCCATTATTTTTGTGTTTGATTAATCTCCACAATTTTTATGTTATTAATAAAGAAACCAAGTCCCATTATTATTACCATAACCATGCTTACCTGAAGAGTAAGACATCAGTGCCTATGCATCTATATCTTTATCACCAGTTCACTAAATTTAGTACCTGTCATCAGTATATAAAACTCATTTATCCGTCTCAATTTATTATCTCAGATTAATGTCTTCAATAGTTGGGATTAAACGACTATTGTTCAGGATCTGCGATATGCTCTGAGTGTTGTTAAATAGCGGCGCTATAACATAGCAGGAATTTGAACTAACCGCTATTTTCTGCGATCTAGAATCAACTACACAGTTTGGGATTTCTCACCCTGACGCCTCATTAATAATGAATGATATACTTGATCTGTTTTCAAGATTTCAATCTTCCTGCCATATTATAAATCTCTATTCCTACTAAGATCGTCAATTATAATTTACAGGGACCTTTACTACTGTATTACTGTATTTGAAAGTTAAGGTTTTTTCTTGTTTATGAAGAAACTTGAAGAAAATGCGATGCAAATAATACACGTAAATATCTTCTTATTAATTAATATGAAAATCACAAATCTGCAGATAGACAAATCCTTTTGTGCAATCGTCCTATACTAAATTCATTTGCACATATAACAATAAAGATGACACATTATAGTATCTATTAGACCTCATGTGAAATTGCTGAGACTGATTCTAACCCATCAACAACAAACAAGCTAATCAACTCTCGAACATGCAACATCAAAATTCCTCCTGCCATAAAATTCACATTTCCATTATATTCAGTTATTTCACCAACACAACAACAAGTGAAAATTCAATAAGCAAAAACATGCAAATTCATTATTAGAAGTTACTACAAAAAAACACAGTACCGTATACCATACTAATGTCAATTAAATGCACCAGACTAAAGTGGACCTCGTGCCACACAACATCATAAAGTTGGAAAATCAATTGACTAAACTAAACTTTATTTCCAATTGCACTTCCATACAAAAACAGCTAAAAACTGTGTAAATCTGTTAGCCAACATAAACTTGATAATACCTTGAGCCAATTCATGATGTAGCTGTAGGTGACACAGAGCTGGAGCTCACATTTTGAGACACCGGTGCAGAGGGTGGAACATATATGCGTGCTTTCTTGAGAATTTCAGCAACCACCCAATGTTTACGCTTGCTCAAAGGCCTAGAAGAATCCAGCCGAACCTGAAATGACAGCCACATAAACATTGCTTGTTTAGTTATCATGCAAAACCAAGAATAGAGCCAATCACAATTGTACAAGACAATGTTGTCAATCGCAAAAAATAGCTATTTGTTCAAATTCTAATACACAATAGTATCGCTACTTAACAACACTAATACAAGAGACGTAAATAAGTCACAATACTTACTCGGTCACCGATGTTACAAAGATTGTTCTCGTCGTGAGCCATAAACTTAGAGGTACGCTTGACATATCGGTTGAACACTTTGTGGTGGAATAATCTATCAACTGCTACCACAACCGATTTCTGCATTTTATTGGAAACCACCATTCCTACTACTTGCTTCATTTTCTCTGATCAACAAATTCCAACAATCCCTAATTCAAATTCCAATATATGAGTACAACAAGATGGTAAAGGTTTTAAAAAACAGAATGCCACCGAGAAAAAGGCTGCGACAAAACAGTATCTGTAATCTCCGTTACCATTATTCTCCGTTTTAATGTAGTCAAGAAAAATCACAAAAAACTGCCGCGAGGAAACACTTTTACGAGTGCAACGACACTCACTCATAAGAAAATATGAGAATCCTTTTATTTTAAATCTAGAAAGATGAAATAACATTTCCGGAATAAATCTAAACACGACCTTCCCTCCTTCTCTGATTTTAACCTTCTCAAATCTGTCAACTAGTATAATACATTATATAATAGTAATGATAATTTGAATATACTACGTGCAATGTTGTGATTCATTCACACTGCAATCCTGCAATGCTTAAAGTAACATTTGTAATGGCCGAACTCATGAAATCCTTAACGAACCTGCTATAGCTATTTAAAACCTTGAAGATAGGTAGCTGATAAAATCTCATTAATTAATTACACACACGAATTTGAAAGAAAGCAAATAGTAATTACCTATAAAAAAACAATAGAATTAACAGCTACATTTGCAAATTAGTGACATGATAGAGTTCTATAAGAAAGTCTAAAACCGTAATTGAGGAAAAAATGAGTATCCAAACGCAGTTTATTGTTAATATTTTGTCTACTTCTAATTTCCTATCATATTATGTGTATGTTACTTGAATCACGGTTCGTAGTGGAGCTCTACTATGCCGTGGTGGCTATTGCGGCCGCAAATTATCTCTGTAATCGTATCTCCCGCGCAACGAAAGGAAAATTCGAAAAAATAAAAGAAGAAATGAAAACCTGAACGACTGTGGCGCTGTTACTGGCGGCCGGGAAAATTCTCAGACTTCGTTTTCCGGCAAGTTACTTCAGTGAGAATCGGACTTGTTTCTGATATAAGGGCAAAGTTGAAGCGCCTGGGTTTTGTTTTTCGGATTTGATGGAGACGATGAATTGATGGGTCTCTACAAAATAAAGTGGACTGGGCTCGGTAAATAAGTATGTTTTAGTAAATTTTACTATGTACACCCACTCATATTATTTCCCGCATTTTATACCAACTACCCGTTTATTTATTTATTTTAAATAATAATAATAATAATTTTTTTTATCGCACTAATTTCAATTAGTTTCAGAAATTAATACGTTTTGTGAAATACATGTTTTTATGAAAATTTTAAATTTTGTACCCATTTTCAAATTTTTCAATACATTAAATTCAAACTTTTGAGAATTCACAATTTTAAAAATACACAAAAATATATTTATGTACCAAGAAATTATGTATTTTCAAAACATATTAATTTAATGTATCTATAAGTCCTCATTATTTTTTAAGAAAACAACTATCTTTACCCCATCCATTTTACGACAACATTTTGTTTTCTAGAGATTAACTAAGCTATTATATTTGGGTCTTTTGTTTTTAAAGATTAACTACAAATTAGCTATTATATTTGGAATAGTTAATCGCAAATTTTTATATAGTGGCTATAATTTGTCAAACATTAGATTTATACATTATTTTATTATTTTATTTTATTTTTTACAAAACAACAAGAATCTTTTTTTTATATCTATTTTATCACGATATTTGGTGCATAATCTATATTGGGTATGTTTGTTTAAGATTTAAAAAAAATTGACTTTATATTTAAAAAAATGCTTTTTATGAAAATTTATTTAAAAATAGTAAAAGTTTTTTAGATTTATATGTTACCAATTAAAAACTGTAATTTTGAAATAACTTAAATATTTATTATTAGATTTAATATGATAAAAATCAAATTTTTTTAAAAAGGTATTTTTCAAAATAGATTTTCTTTTTAACCATTTTTTTAAATTCTATTATCCAAAAAAAAGTTGTAGAAAATAGATGAAATACTTAAAATTATAATTTAAGATAAACTATT
>JBBPBS010000968.1:19688183-19832286 GCA_037974835.1 Cicer judaicum
TTAGTGATTTCTATTAAAAAGTAAAATTTTCAAAAAAATTTACTAACATAAACCTATTTATTTGTTTAGAATTATTACATAGAGATTTGTATAGTATATTTGAAAATTAACGTATTTTTGTACTATTAAATTAAATTATCAATAAAATTATCAATATTTGAATGATATGTTATATATGAATAAGTTTAATCATATTTTAAATTTAAAATCACTAAATCTTTAAGTTTTATTTTTTGAGTTTCTTTTGAAATTACATTTTTTGTTACGATTTTAATTTTAATTATGAAAATAATTTTTTTTTACTGCATTCAAAATTAAATAGATAAATATACCAAAATTCTTAGTTTTGTCAATTTTAATAGATACTACAGTAATATCAATGTAGATAAATTAGAGAAAATAATTGATCAAAATATTTAAATATAGTACCGATATTTTTTTTTTTATAGTACCGTAGAATTTATTTTATTAAATTAGAAAATTAATACTAAGAAATTGTCGATTATAATACTTTAAATTAATATTTCTTTTTGCATGGAAGATTATTCTTGCTAAGTATGTGTTATCCTCTTTTTTCAACTATATAATACAAATTGCTTATCTACCCATCACTATATCTGATGACATTGATAAGAACGGCATATGATTTGTTTGGGCTGACCAAGAAAACTAAAAAATATTGCATATGAAATTTCATACAATATCTACCAACCTAAAATAAATGGTGAATTGTGGACGTGAAGTGTTAAACATGTCAACTATGCATTCATGCTGAAAGTTTGATGGAATTTATGTGCCGATAAGGATGATTTATGGGTTCGAGTTGAGACCAAAGTGAATTCTGTGAATCAGTGGTGTTGTGTTTGTAAGAGTTAGAAGGTGTATATAGGTGGACATGGATATGGATGTGACCTATGTTAAGTATTTTGATTATGTTCATTTGAAGATAAGATTTTTATGAACATTTAAAGTAAAGAGATAAACCAAATAAGAAATACACAATGGTATACTAGTTCTCAACCAATTGATTGTTATGTTAGTCATTCCCAATCATGATTACTAAAATAGAGCTCAAGTAATGCGATCATATTAGAGAAATTCTCAAACCAAATTTGATGAGTTTGTTTATGACCATAAAAAAAAAAAAATCAACTTGCACACTTCACTTGAATTGTGAGAAACACTTTGAAAATGGACTATATAAACTTCCTCGTGAAACTCATCACTGAGAGAGGTATTTTTTACCTCCACTTTAGAGATATGCCACTGAAGAAAATATGTAACAATAATAAAAAGATTTGAATTATGATCATCTTGAAAACAAAAACAATTTTTTTTTTCATAAATCATTCCATATTATTGAAAGATTTTGTTTTTGCTTGTTGCAATTTTGGTGTTGTATAAGAGCTATATATTTGTGGAAACTTTTTGTGTGTATTTTAATGATATTGTATAATTTATGATCTAATTCATGCACCTTGTGCTTATATTAGATTTTATTGATACATGTTTCCTTCTAAAAAATTAAATCATAACAATATGTTGATGTGCTAATTAGACCACTTCATAATATATTGTATTATATCTTAATAGATGTGAAAATTATGTCCAAAAATTTAAGACTTGAGTTTTTTATTCTAACTTTGACAACTATGGTCTCTTGGTAAAACATGTATGTGTGGAGGTCGTCTTATGGTATTTCGATAGAAAATCAAGCATGTATGAAATAATAGTTAAATGTTGTATATAATTTGGAATATAAATAGAAACTCAAATGACAACTATAATTCATAGAGAAGACTAATTGTGTTTAATATGTCAATAGTTAAATAGCATAACAAATTATTAAATGACCTTTCATCTGACATAAGTTAAATGACTTCTATGTGTAATAAAATGAAAAAAATATAATTTAAAAAATAATAAAATTATCTATGTCAATTTTATCATTTTGGGCACAATATACGTAAAATCTATCCAAATGTGCACTTATGTAAATAAAAATATCTCAATTTCGCATTAATGAAACATTAATTAATAGTCTATCAAACCATATAATCATAATATCATTCAAAAATCCCTTATTTATTAGTTCTCTTATTTCATCCAAACCTTAAGTCACTCCATAAGTCTTGAAGTCCGAACCCCCTCTCCAAAATATGTACCAATTATTAAATTGTAATCACGCAAACAAATATTAATACCAACCTCTTCGATTTCCAATAATGACTTTATTAATGCAAATGCATGTCATATACACACATAATAAGAAAAAATCACTACAAACCAATTAATAAAGCATAAGATTCTATCTTAAACATGTTTGAAAACTACATTTTACATCAATCTATTTACCAACTAATAAAAAACCAATTAACACAACACAAAACTTTATGACACACACAAGTCTATTCACAAGTCTATTTATAGGCCTGGACAAAAAATTCAAACCGACCCAAAACCGCCCAATCTGCATGACCTGCATGCAAATGGGCGGGTGAAATCGGGTCAACGGATTTGACGAAAAAAGTCAACATATTCAAACGAATATGAGCGTGTGAGTGAAATATTTTGGACCGTCCATAACAGAATCCGCCCGAACAAAAAACGTAATGCTCCCGTTTGGCCCAAATCCATTACAAATGGGAGGAGACAGGCCCAAAATATTTGTGTCCACTATAAATAGCATTGATACCATCAACCCTAACAAACCCTAGCCGTCGAATGCAGATTTACCATATCAACCTCTCTATGAGAACACCATCTTCATCCTTTCTTCTTCCTCTCTTTAGGCTTCATTCTTACTTCTTCCTCTCAAATCTTAGGCTTCCAAAATTTTGATCTCATCATCCATTCTGAGATCTCATCTCGATTAACCTTTTGTTATAATTGAATTCTAATTTTCTTACATGTAATTTGAAGATTTTACCTCAAAATTTGATTTTAACCTCAAATTTGTTATTTAATTTATTTTTATACAATGTATCTGAACATAATATCATTTTACATTCAACTCACTTTTAATCAAAATCAAATATAAAAAAAGTGATTCATTCAAATCAATTTTATCACCACAAAATCAAGTACAAAACATGCAAGAAAATTACCAAAAGCTTATGAGCTAAGGTAGATTAGAAAAAGTCTTGATAAAGAAGAGATGATTTTTCAATTTGAAAATAGAAAAAGTCTTGAAAATGGAGTACATTTACATATACTCTAGTATTGCCAAATATTCATAAGGATTGAGAAGCAAAAACAAATATATTTTACTTCCTACGATCCGTAAAATGGGGTGATTCACAGTAATATACCAAATCAAATCGCTTTTACATTCAATTAATCACACAACCTTCTTAAACTAGACTATGTGATCCATATCACTGTGAAGATATGTCCATTTCTAATCCAAAACATGCCCATCAACTAATATCATTATTTTCTTAATTTCGTAATGGATGGTTTAAATAAATGTGACTTACGATACAATACGGATACGTAGGAGATTATTAAAATTTTGAATACGATACACGACTTAGCTATGTTGAAAAAAAATTATTAAAAAATTTATGTACTACGTTAGAAGAGTTGAATTTAATTCCACAATGGTCATCATAAAGATTTTTATGCTAATTTTTTGAGTTGAAATTATGCTAATTCCACAATGGTCATCACAAACAACTCAGCATTATAGAATATAGATCCCAACTATTAATTGGGTCATTGGTCAGAAACTTCCCTCAAAACAAGTTATTGTCCTTAATTTATTTGCCCAACTTGGTATTGCTTCAATTTTCTAATTTTTACATTTTTTTTTTCCAATAACTTTTAAATAAGGACCTCTTATATATATATTTTAAAAAATTATAAATACTACTTGTAACGTGCATATGTAAAGACTAAAGACCCTTTTTATAACTCAAGTTGAAAACAAGTGTCTTTTGCTAAGTGACATTGCAATGTAATCAATAATTTTCCCAAGACGTGAGTTGACTTCTTCTCTCTCTTTCTCCACTCACTATGTTTTCTTTTCCCTTTAAATACCTTCAAGCTTAGCTTAGCTTCATCACATTTTCCTCTCCTTTGTTTGGTTCACTTAAATTTATCTTCAACCTTAGCTTAGCTTCATCACACTTTCCATTCCTTTGTTTAGTTCACTTTATCTTATCGTTTATAGCTGCACCGCAAAGTCATCAATGAATGTTAGAATTTCTACCTAGTACTTTTTCTTTTATGATCCAATAAAATGTATTCAATTTGTTTGTTGAAACTTTTCACTTCTTAGTTTTGCTCTCTTTCCAATCCCATGCATGACTCAATCATCATCAAAGATTATCTTTATTTATTTATTTATTTATTTTTAGTACAAGTACGTAATTCTTGACAAAATGACTTTTGTTCAGGAAAGTTACAGAATTCGTTTCCTACAATTTTTTTTCATAAAAAATCACTTTTTAAAAAAAATAAAATTTTAATCTATTTATTACATTAAAAATTATTTCAAATGAGAAGTTATTTTTAACAACTAAATTTTTATTTATTTTTATAATAGCTTCTCAAAACAAGTAATGTTTTTCTTAAAAACCTCTAAAAAAATAACCTTTAAATTATTGAATATCAAACTCCTTTTTTTTAGAATATGTATCAAATGAACTCATAATTTTTATTGTTGAGAAGTGATTTTAGGGGTCCAAATTCCTAATAGTCCTCTGATTTGGTGAATGACAGAAAATAGTGCTGCAAGTGGATGTACATGATGACAAGACAAAGAAAAAAGCCATGAAGGCAATCTCTAAAATTTCAGGTATACATGGAATTTCAATCTCTTATATTTTATTTTTTATTTCATGCTCACAAACCTGCATGGTTTTTGCAGGTGTTGAGTCAGTGTCTATGGATTTGAAGGAGCAGAAATTAACCTTAACTGGAGACATGGATCCAGTGCATGTAGTAGGGAAGTTGAGGAAGTTATGTAATCCTAAGATATTGTTTGTTGGAGCAGCTAAGGAGCCTAAGAAAGAAGAAGAAAAGAAGGCCACAGAGGAGAAAAAGGAAGAACAGAAAAACTCAACAGCTGGTATTGTGAATGTTTGTGAAGCATATTATTATCCTGTGAATATGATGAAACAACCACATTACTATTACTCTAGTGTGGAAGAGAATCCTAATGCATGTGTTATCTGCTAAGTTTTACATTCTCTGTTTCTTCTTTTCATGAGATATCAAAAAAATAAAATACATAGATATTGATGGATGGATTAAAAATTCATGAGAACGTGCAGCCCTGAAGAGTGTGGTCCTGAGAGTGATGAAGAGCTTAATTTCTCTGTATAAGGACAAAGAGAGGACATGATTATGAACATAACACATTTTGTTTTTAATAAATAAGAGTATTTCAATATTAATGTTGACTCCTCTTCTTCATCAGTGATCTGATTAGTTGGGATCTGTCATGCTTATTTAAATGAAATCATTCCCATTAATCAATGTGTTTAGATGCTAATTACATCTCCAACCTCACTTAATGATTTTGACTTCCTTCATAAACTATTATATGATCACATGCAGATTGCTAGTTGATTGTGCTTGAGTTGGGATACTCCAAAAAAAAAAATTTTAAATGATGACAACTCTGTTATTAAGAAAGTTATATGTATTTTATACGATTATATTTTTGTATACTCAAATTATTAGTAAGGAAGATCCACCTTACTTTAAAATTTGAAGAAAAAAAAATGGACCTCAAAAATAAATAAAGACATTTTAAATTTTAAAACATATCAACACCAATTTGAAATGTTTCTAGTTGAGTTTTCAATTTTAATAGTTTTCAGTTTTCAAAAAATTGTTATCTATCGACATTATAATATCCCTTTTTAAAATTAAATCAGCAGCAATAATCCTTCTAGAATACAATATAAAAGTAAGTGATAACAATAACTAAAATAATAACAGTAATACTATTAAAATCATTAAAATTAACAACAATAATAGTAATAATAATAATAAGACTTAAATACGTTTTTGTCCCAACAAATATAGAGCCAGTAATTCTATGTGTTATTGTCTTTTCATGTCAATATTATCATGAGGCATTGACATGTGATATCAGCATTGCAACTGAGCATTGATGTGTGACACTCAAATTTGTGGTATTCTATTCCAAAAATGTTTGTGTCTTAATATTATTAAGTTGAGTATTTTTACATCTTAATAACTTTGCACGTCATCATAATCACATGACATTGACCTTTAACGTTAGCATTTTCATGTGTCATTGACACATGTCACTTATGTCAAGATGGTGCATGTTGACACAAGACACTCACTTTTCATCCCTCTTTGTCATGTTACAAAAATATATTAATATGACATACATAACCGATGCCATACAGACTTAGTATGCCACATGTTATTTACTTTCCACAACAACACCATATGTGACATTGATTTGTGATGTCAACATTATCATTATCATGTAGCATTGACTTACCGCATCAGCATTGGCATATTTCATTGAAGAATTTAAATTATCTTTCAAAGGAACACTATCTCATTATTATTTTTTTCCAAATATATTTAATTTGTTTTTCAAGTTGATTTTGCTCAACCTTTTCTAACAAACATGCAAAGTAAAAGTTTACTCAACACACTATAAGACACAAAATGTGGATGCAAACACAACAAGAAAACACCAATTTTGTGAGGGCCAAAAGCTCTCACAAAGAGAAAAAAAATAGCCACAAAGATGACTTTTATGAGGGCTTTTGGATTGGTTACAAAATTTTGTGAGGGCTTTTGCAGCCACAAAAGAGCTTAAACACGTTGGCATTTGTGAGGACTTTTGCACAAAAGTCTGTCTTTTGTGAGGGCATAGGCCGCCACAAAGGAAAGCTGAATTTGCCTTATTCAGCTTTTGTGAGGGCATAGGCCGCCACAAAGGAATGCTGACTGGGCATTTGTGAAGGCTTTTGGCCGCCACAAAGGATTGCTGACTTGGCATTTGTGAGGGCTTTTGGCCGCCACAAATGCCAACGTAATTAATAAATTAATTTTTAATTTTAAATTAATAGTTTATTACAATATTATATTTAATAAATTAATATAATTATAATATTAAAATTTAAATTATAATTAAATTAAATTTGAAATATAATGTAATTATAAATTAAATTTAATATATATATATATAATAAATTAATCTTAATATAATTAAAATTTTAAAATAAAGATTAATAATTAAATTAAAGATTAATTTAAATAATAAAATATTAAGAATAAAATATTTAAATTAATAAAAAAATATTTAAATTATTAATAATAAAATATTTAAAATTTTAATTATTAATAATAAATTTATAATTATAATTAAACATTAATTTAAATTAATATAAATTATAAATAAATTATTTAACTGGATTTTGTGTAGAGAGAAATTTTGTGTAGAGAGAAGGATGAGAGAATAGTTAGAATGAAGATTTAGAGAGAAGTTAGATGTGAAAAAATGAAGGAGGAGGGGAGAAAAATATATATAGGGTCACCTTGGGCATTTGTGGTGGCCAAAGTAGCCACAAAATCCAGCTTTAATGCCATTTGTGACGGCCTAAGCGGCCACAAAATTCAGTTGGATTTAGGCGTCCTTTGTGGCGGCATTTGCAGTCACAAACGCCACGTGCACAATCCTTTGTGAGGGCATAGGCCGCCACAAACTCCCTAGTCATGTCACTCCTTTGTGACGAATTTGGCCCTCACAAAATTCTTAAATATTTAACTGGATTTTGTGGCTGTCTAAGCCCTCACAAAATCACAATTGTGATTTTGTCTCACAAAATCACAATTGTGATTTTGTGAGGGCTTAGGCAGCCACAAAATCCAGTTAAATATTTAAAAATTTGTGAGGGCTTTTTCAGCAAAAAAAAAAGACCAATTTTAATTTTGGCGGACTTTTTTGGTCACTAATTTATGAGGGTTTTATTCGATCACAAAATATTTATAAAGTTGACCACAAAATAGGATTTTTCTTATAGTAAAAGTAAAAATGTTTTTTACTTTGTCAAATAATAGATGATTAATCCTTGTGTTAGACCCAGTTTATTCTAATCCTTTGTAACATTTAAATTGAAATGTAAACGATGTTTTACAAGTTTGAAATTAAGAGGGCAAAAAAGACGAAATAACTTTATAATTTCTTAGTGACATTTTTTCTAGAGTTAGTAATTTGGTTCCATAATCAAAGGCAAGAAAACAGATTTATAGTTGTGTCTGTGTTGATACCTTGATCATCAAAGGACAAATGTCCGAAATGAAAAAGAAAAAGGCCAATGAAGTGGGCCAAGTAACAGTACACTACTTCTTTTACCTTTCTTATTCTTGGGCTGCACCTAGTGGGACCATCATTCATTTTGAAAAAGACTTCTAAAGCAACATAGTATGCTTCTTTTACCTCATTCTACTTTGACCAAGTAGTAAATCATGTAAAAATTGGTAATACTACACTACAATGCAACAAGCACAAGCAATAACTATGTCTACATCTAATGTTCATTCCAATGCACTATATGCTAATAGTAACTTAGCTCTAAACAAAAATGTTCAATGGCCATCTGCTGAGTAAATAGGACTTGTTAACTAATTTTATTTATTTTAACATTTTGAAAATCAATATTAGATACATTTATACACAAAAGACACTTTAGTCATATTTTTATACAAAATAAATACATTAATTGCACTATCAGTTTTTCTTAATAAAAATGAAATATGTAATATATGTTTATATTTAATGACGAATAGACTGTAAAATTCTACTTTTGAATTAGATAAATTATATGTAATAATCTAATGCTTGACCCTAAGTAGTTAATAAATCTCTAATAAAAACGAATTAGTAAAAAAATAAATAAACTTGCTTAAAAACCAAAGGATTAATACAAAAAGAAAAAGATAAATTATCCTATATGTGTATACAAATTCTATAAGAAATGCATGATTATAGGAGGCCACTTTTTCTCCTTTAATTTTGTTCTAGCATAGCTTTTGTCAAAGCAGAGAACAAGAATCTAACCGACCACAAAACAAATATTCCACTTTATTTCTCCACAAGTTTCCCGCTCTACAATTCCCTCTAAGCACACACTATCAATACCATAACACAAAGAACATCACCAACATAATTTTGAACCTCCAATTAACATGGGAAACTGTTTCTTTGGGGCCATGGCAGATTCAGATACAACAATCAAAGTAACAACATCAAACGGTGGAATAATGGAATTCAGTGCACCAATAACAGTAAGTTTCATCACCAAAGAGTTCCCTGGCCATGCCATATTCAAAAGCCATGATCTTTTTTGGAAACCACTCAACCAATTCGATGAGTTAGAAACAGGACAATCATACTATTTGCTTCCAATCAACAACAATGTAGAAACATCAAGTGAACAACAACAACATGTTGTTAGACAAGGACATGTTAGATCAAACAGTTTACCAACAACCTCGTACCCTGCTCCATATAGAATGTCCTTAGATTACACCAAGGGAATGAGGTTTCTCAAAAAGTGTTCAAGAGAAAGAGAACATTTGTATAGTAGAAGAAGTGTTAATAAAAGATGCAAAAGTAGCAATAAGTTTTGGAAAGTGAAGCTTGTGATTAGTCCAGAACAGTTGGTGGAAATTTTGGGACAAGAGGGTAGAACTAAAGAGTTGATTGAAAGCGTAAGGATTGTAGCAAAATGTGGAGTTGGTGGTTGCATTTCATCTGTAGCCGAAGAAGACGATTTTGTTTCTGATCATCAGTGGAGCCTTTCTAGTACTAGTTGGAGCTTTTCTTCTAAGATTGATGCATTAGCTGTTGGCATTTAGAAAACAAGTAATTTGTTGAAACTTTTTTTTCTGTTTTCTTTTGGTTAATTTGCTTCAATACTTTTTATGTATGCAATTATGAATGTAACATATTTTGTTTCTTTCATAGATTCACTCTTTTTTGTCGTATCATATTGTAGAATTTTTGTGCAATTGTTTGTTGTAGAACATTTGTCTATTTCAACTAGATCCTTTCAATTCTGGGTTATTACCAATGGGAAAAAAAAAAACAAGTTTGTTACTCTATGCCAATATTATTAGGTGTTTGTTTAATCCCTGCTATTTTTTTATTTGGGTCTAAGGACAAAATAAATAAATAAAAAGTTTTTGAGATTATATTTCATTTTTTATTTTTTATTCTTTAACAATTTTTCTAATATCACCTGGTAGCATTTTATTTTTTGAGTTATTTTAATTTTCTGTTTTTTAAACCTCATCTAGTAATTTGAATTAGAGATTATATTTAGAGATAATTTTTATACAAAAGGTATTTATTAGTAGTATTAGGGATAAAAACAGTACCAAGTTTTTTTTTACTAAAGATAAGTATATTTTAAAAATCTTATAGTTAGGTTTATCTTCTCCGGTTTATTTAATAAGTGGCACACAAATTAATGCAGTTAATTTTGTACGATAAAAAGACCTAAGGAAATGTTCCACAAAGAGAACATATGAATTAATTATCCTTTCTCGATTGTTATGAGGAAGAGAAATAAAAGTTTGAAAAACGAGAAAGTAATAAAGAGCACAATTTTAATATTTCATTGAGAGCTTTTATAGTCTATTTATAAATCGAGTTGTTTAATATATTTACTATGTAAATCAACAAATTAAATAATTATTTAAAAATATCATATTATATTGATTTTCTTTATATTTTATCATAAAAATTCAAAAAAGAAATTTATTTTATTTTACCATACTTTAAGTAGATAATATTTAATTATTATAATTTTTTACATGATAAAAATCATTTTTTTTAAATTATTATTTAATTATTAATTTAAATATTGAATGTATTAGTACATATCAAATTGATATATATAATATCAAACTTTTTTAAATTAATATTATAGAACTAAGTATGAAAGAGACCCACCAAACTCCTTATTTTTTTTATTTGGTACAAATCTCGTTATTTAATTCGATTAAAAAATCATTATTTAATTAGCCATCGCATTTATATAATGATGAAATTGTCCTACCTAAATTCAATTAATTTAGTCAATTAAGTATTTTCTAAATTTCTATTTTTTTATGTTGACCTTGTAAAATTCCACACAAAAAACAAAATATCCACCATTGATGATTTCTCATTCAAGCCTCAAACTCAACAAAACCTGTGTCTTCTTCCTAACTTCAATCACTTCACAATTTTTCATCAATGGCTTCTTCTTTTTCTTCATCTCCGATCTTCATATCAACCGAAACCTTACACACAATCCTCACCCATCAAACTCTAATGAACCACATCCAAACCAATCTCCCCAAAGTTTCAACCTTTCTCCAAACCCCAATTCGCCAACACTACAATCTCTCTCATCACTCTTCTCTCCTCCTCATGCCTTCTTGGTCTTCTTCCTCTTCTTTCCCTTACATTGGTGTCAAACTTGTAACCCATTTCCCTCAAAACTCTTCACTCAATTTACCAGGTGTTCAAGGTAGCTATGTCCTCTTCAATTCAACAAATGGCCAAACACTTGCTTCTATGGATTCAACTGAACTCACCCTTTACAGAACCTCTTGTGTTTCTGGTTTGGGTTCTAAGTATTTATCAAGAGATGATAGTGAGGTTCTTGTTATGGTTGGTGCTGGTTCCCTTGCACCTCATTTGATTAGAGCTCATTTTTCAGCAAGACCCAGTTTGAGAAAAGTGTTGATTTGGAATAGAACAGTAGAAAAGGCAAAAACTTTGGCTCAGAATTTGAGGGAAAGTGATGAATTTTCAGCTTTAGGGTTGAGTTTTGAGGGTGTTGAGTGTTTGGATGAGGTTGTTGGATTTGGGGATATTGTGAGTTGTGCTACTAATTCTGAAATGCCACTTGTGAAGGGTGAGAGGTTAAAGGTTGGAGCTCATTTGGATTTGGTGGGTTCTTTCAAGCATTCAATGAAGGAATGTGATGATGAGGCTTTAAGAAGGGGAAAAGTGTTTGTTGATAATGAAGCTGCAATGGTGGAAGCAGGGGAGTTGGTGGGTGCTTTTGAGAGGGGAGTGATCAAGAAAGATGAAATTGGGGGAAGTTTGTTGGAGCTTGTTAGTGGTGACAAAGTTGGGAGAACAAGTTTAGAGGAAATTACTGTTTTCAAGTCTGTTGGTTCTGCTGTTGTTGATATGCTTGCAGCGCAGTTTGTTTATGAGACATACACAAAGAGATAGGTAAATTATATTGAATGTAGTTTATGCTTAATCGTTCAATAAGGTTTTCTATGTTGTGTTTGATAAGATGAAGCAGTTGCTTATACAAGGGGATATAAATTCTGTGCAGCTTCTAATATGGACTAAAATAAAAGATTGGAAAAATATACGTGACTGATAATACTAACTTCTAAATTTTCTACTATTACAGCTTGTAATGTAGTCTCTTCTCTAGTCTTTGTATGATTGTATATAAATCTCATAATGCAATGCATCTAAATAGGTTAGAATTATATAACTACTGTTTTCTAGATGCATTTTTACCATATTACTGCTGCATGAGTCTAGGGGGTTTAGTTATCAAAGACAGTGAACAAATTAGAAGTTTGGTTAAGAATGTGTGCGAGCCATGTTGCGATGCCTGAAGAATGGAGTTACCCAGCCATCTTGTTGACAGTACCAAATATGGAGTGTGATTTTAATAGAAGTATGGTATGATTTTATGCTTTATATCATTCTATGTGGTAAATTTTGCATTGGCAAAATTGGCGTATGACAGTAATAAACCCATTATGAAAATCCAAGTTACTATTACAACCCATATATTAGAAAAAGAGTTTAATTGTCATATGCGCCGTAAGTGTAAAAAAATTTACACTCTTGACACATCACAAACATTTGTGGATATGACTTTATAGGTAGTTATGGTAAAATTCAAATATCTTTAATGATCTAACATTGTCGATGTCGACAGTGTATACAAATTAAATCCTTGAAAAAAAATATAATCTGAATGTAGTACTTAATTCACTGCACATGAGGCTCTTCCACTTAAGAAACTAGTCTTTTGGGAGAGATTAGGTCCCATGCACTTGAGTCATATAAGTTACACAAAACAGGGAAAAACTAGGATCAGGATTGTATGGTGTCATGTAGTTGAAACATTTGTAGCCGTTCGATTAAGAAGTGCTTGAAATTTGGACTGTGTGATCCTAATCGGACCACCGCATTTAATTATTTAGGAGTTATTGAAGGGATGTTTTGATCTTTCTGCAATTTGAGTAATCTGAAAATCCTAATGGACTCAATCCAACATTAAGTTGGGACTCTCCGGACCTTTAGAATATGGATTATTTGGACTTTGAAGAGGATGACTAGGCCCTTTCTTTCTATTTGTAGTTTTTAAGATGCATCAGAAGTTTAGTTGTCCAATTTGTTTTCTTTTACAGTAGATTGTCTTTGCATTGTATTGTTGTATGTTTGACATGATCTTATGTATGTTGTAATTTGTCTATCTTTGAGTCGTTTGCTGTAGTGTTTTTTGGCTTGGATTTAACCCATCTTTTTGTTAAATGAACTTGGATCTCACTCCTAAAAACTAGCTCAAAGAATGAGAGTGTCCAAACACATATAATCAGCCGCTCAAGAATTTTGACAATGTGGTACTTATAATTTGAATACTAATAATAAGGATAATATGGAATCCTTTGACAAAAAAAATTGTTTAGACTATACCATGGATATTGTTTTATTACTAAGAATATTGTACTACTTTTTTAAGAAGTTAAAATTATATTTTCATTTATCCCTTTAAAGATTTAAACATGGTTGCCTATATAAGGACTAAGAATGCTTATTTAGGGTTCAGCTTATGACATCTTCAAAGACATAATTATAAAACACACTCAGGGTTTTTATGTTTTTGTCGCCACCATAAAAATGCTTCTTGAAAAATATCTATAATTAATTCACTGTGGTCCATAAACCTAATATTGTTACTCAGTAGTGTGATATTGTTGTTTAATCTATAACGAGTTTATGTGCAAGCAATAGTCAAGCACTGTAACTGTATGCTCCAAAGTGTGGCCTATAACTGCATGCTTGTACACATCAATCATATGAGTATGGTAATTGGATTACAACCCAACCTGCAAATAGTTTATTCATCACTCTTATTTCTTAAAAAAAAATAATTACTTATTTTCTCCCTCTATTTTAACATGATAGAAGGATAGTTAATGTCTTTAATAGCCACTACACCAAAACATGTGCGATTTATGTCAACATCAGATAAATATGTGCAGGTTTTCTTTTCTTTTTTTTTTTTCTTTCTTTCAAAGTATTCATGTTCAAAAATTAGAGTCTAATTCTTTGAGGCACAAAAATTTATTTAATGGATTGATTGCTTTTAATCTATGATCTTTTATATGCATTTGCTATAGATTAAACTAATGACCCCATGCTTAAGTTTAGTGGACTCACTCAATTATCCATCAACTGTATCACCCTACCCTATGTTAAGTAGTTTTTTCTATTTTTTATAAGCTAAGCAATGACGTAAATATATTCCCTCAATCCCTAATTATAAATTATTCTTAAATATAAAGTCATTTTCAAATTATTAAATGCATTTATTATTATTGTTATTATTATTATTATTATTATTTATTTAAGTATAACCTTAATTAATAACACTCATTTCTCCAATTTTTGGCATATTATTATATGTATTTATAATATACAAGAGTAAGCTTATGCTTTGACGTGAACATTATCCATGGAAACGTTCACTTTTTCTAATACGAGCTAAAATTTCAAGTGTATTAATTTTATATGAACTAAAAATTATATATATTTTTTAACTTTACCAAAATTTAAGTTATTAAATTTTATAAGAATTAAAAATATATCAAATTTTAATTTTTATATATATGTAACATTTATTTTTCACCTTTGAACATAGAACCAACTCAAATACACTAGTTATTATAAAATATAAAATTTTAATAAAATATTATAAAAGTTATATTTTCTAACATATCATACGAAATCTTAAAATAGATTTAATTTTATTGACATATTAATTTATTTAAAAATAAATTAAATCATTTTTCTTTTAAGAAGTTAATATAAAACAGACTCTTAAGCAATAAATTATATCATAATTTTAAAAAAAAAAAAAATCCAAGCAAATATGAAAAATAAGCTTATAACAAATAATAAATGGAGATAAACCTAAACATTTTTAATTAGTCGAGTTCGAACATTACAAAACAAGTAGAAATATTCTCCATTTACATAAAATATCAATTACTAATGTTTTGAACTTGGACCAAGCCTATTTTTATTTTTATCCCTATAGATCGGTCGAGGAAAAGTTTGTGCCATTGAAGCATGTGGTCAACCAATCTAAACAGTAATGGAAAGAAGAACTACCATTGAAAGATTTCATTCTACTACAAAAAAAAAAAAAAAATTGGACCCCTCCCACGTTTAAGGGTACGAATTAATGGGTTTGCATCAAATATGATAGTGGTGGTCCCGTACAACTCTTTCTTTACTCAACCTTCTTTCACATACTACTCTGCTTCAAGGGTACTCGGCATTTATCTATCTTAAGCTTTTCTGTATATTTGATCTCAAAGTCTTTTAGGAATTAGAATTTATTCTAAAGTTATAAAATTATTTTAACTGATTTTGATATATTTACATTTTGTTGAATATAATTTATCTTATTTATTAACTTTTAAATGTGATTTTTGCATTTAACTTGTGATTTTTGCATTTAATTGAATATAATTGATCTTATTTATGAACATTAAAATATAATTTATTTTATTTTTAAATTATTTTCAATTTATATATAGAAGTAAAAATAAGTCAGACCGTCTATGATATGTTTATGGCTTAATATACTTAAAATTTGATATGAGTTAACCTACTTAAAATTTGGTTTATGCGATCCAAATCTATTTAATTTAATAAAAAGATCATATTTAATTTTCTTTTTTAAATCTATTAATTTAAATATAAAAATGATTTTATGTAAATAAATTTTTAAACCAGATTAAACTTTAAAAAAACATATCAAATCAAATTGAAGAGAAATTTTTTAATAGATTGTTAATCAGATTTAAATTTAAAAAATTAATCATAAGTTAAATTAAGGTCTTTTAAATCAATTTTCGTTACCCCATGCACTTAATAACTACCGTTATGGGCGAAGAATTTTAGGCTTATCAATTAAATTATCATGTATAGATCACCTCCACTGCCACTTCACTCACTATCATCAAAGATGCCATATAAATACTTCTTAATTCATATCCTTTAGTATTAAGGTAAATAGTACTCTAAAAATACTTGTTTAAATATTAAAAAAATATATAATTTATATTTTAAAATTATAAATAGTAATATTTTTTTATCAAATTTTATTTTATTTTAATTTTTGATTGACTTTATTAACTATTTAAGTCGTTAATTTCAATTCATATTTTAATGACGTATATGTTGTGCTTTCTAGTTGCTTCATATTCCTTATGTAAAAACCAAACTTCATTGCACCTAGACCATTTACTTTTATTTTTTACTAGCATATATAATTTTTATTCCTTCTTTCCTGTGCTTCTCTTTTTCCTATATGCTTTTGGGACCTTTTTGTTTCTGGAAACTTAACTGTTGTCTTGTTGCTCCACTTCTTGGTCGCTTTTTGTTTCTATTATTTCTCATACTTTGTATTGTAAATATTAATTTTCTTATCAAAATGATTCTTTTCATTTTTCGATTATTTTCTTTCTATCTTTTATTGCATCCTGACAAAAACAAAAGTAACCACGACAACAAAAAAGGATATTTCCTCATTTATGATTTTTTTTTTACAGAAAAATAAACTTTATTCAAATAATAAAGTTAAAATAATACAATCAAATTAATTATAAGTTGGAATATTTTTCATCTATATTTCTAGATCAATATTAATTATGAAGAAAATAAAAAACATATATGATAAATGGTTAACACAAATAACAACATATATAAACATCTCTGAATCAATGACAAATTACAAAACAAAAACTTTAATATTAAATATCAAATTAATTTTATTAGGTTATCGATCAAGAATAATATAAGATCTAGAGTTTTAATCTCATTCATTTACGAAAAAATATTATTAGTGTTTAATTATATTAACTATAATTGATCTCTAATATAATTAATCCAACTCTATATTGACAAATTATTTGTAAGACTAGATGTTGTTGATTTTAGTGATAGCTTCAATAAGTTAATTGTTCAAAATATAGTATCTATTGACGAAACAAATTATTTGTCTTTCAAAACACTGCTCAACACTAGAAAATAAATAAATTACCACACTATCATAACGAAAACACAACATCACATTTAAAAGATGAAATCAAAAATAAAAATACATAAATAAATTAAATTTACATGAAAATTACTTATTTAAAAAAAAAGGAAATAATGGAATAATTTAGATTGATTTCGAACCACAAAAATGTACTTAATCCACTCATCTGACATATGGAGGAATAAATGGTCAAATTCCTGATGGAAGCGACACTAGGCTAAAGAAAAATCATCTCATCGTTGATCATTCTTCATAATAATATCCAACTTATCAATATATTGATTAGGTTAGTCTCTCTGCTGGTCTTAATATGTGAAACATTCTTTTTACGCATAAGCGCTACATAAATTAGCTCATCAATGTAAAAGTCATGGACTAAGTTTGACAATTTTTTATCTATTTTTAATCTTGGCGAACCTCTAAAACTCACCTCATTTAGTTATTATGGCAAGCAAAAATATATTTTAAATTTTGATCACAATATAAATAAAAATTAATTATTTTTAAAAATATTTAATGCTATTATTTTTAATATATTATTTATTTAATTTAAAAATATTTAATGTAAGTAATTGGATAAATTTGACTTAATTTTTTAAGTGACATTTAAAAGATTAATTTCATTTAATTAATTTTTTAAATATTTGTGAAAGTAGTTTTTTTCTTCTTATAATATTGACGGAAGAGAATAATTGATATACACTGACAATTTATTTTGTATAAAAATTAAATCTCCGTTAATTTATATAGATGAATATTGTTCCGAAAAAAAAAAATTTGTTACAACATCTAACAACAAAAGAGTATATTGTGAAATTGGAGTTAGACAAATATAAAAAAAAAAAATTATTAGTATGATAAAATAGCATTCTTTTCACTCAAAATTTAATGAAGAAAAAACAGTATAGTTATAACACAGTGATAGTGAGTGTAGGAACTTTTCTAGCTAGGGGCATCCGAATCATCGTCATCTTTGTTTAGGTCCCCCTTTGACATTTTGAAAATGTCAATGAAAAAGGCAATTGAATTTGGCATTTTTAGAGGAACAAATAAAACATCTCAAGCTCCTCCAATCCACGACAACCTCCAACCTTCACAAGATTCCACTTTCACACACATCTCTCTCTCCTCTTTCTCTCTCTTAATAACTTGTCAATCAATTTTTTCTAGTATAAAAATGATTAATTACCCAACTCATGCTCCACACCATCCTTCTTGCTTCATCCTCTTCACTTTGTCTCTATAATTTTTGCACTAACCCTCAAAAGTCAGCGCCATCTTTTGTCCTTCAAATTTTTTCTCCCTTTTGCCTAAGATTTTGCTCCTTATTTAGTTCCTTCAATATTAGTCCAAAAAAACCACACCAATTTTTCCCAACTTTCTAACCATACCAAGAAAAAAATATATATCTTTGTGCTATTATATCTCATCCTTAATTTGCATTTAATAATGGATGAGGATTGGGATTTGTTTGCCATAGTTAGAAGCTGCCAATCACCCACCAATACTACTACAAAAGAAAATCCATTTACCACCACCAATAATACTACACAATCTTCAATTTCCTCTTCTAATTTCGAGGTAGAATTAGAATATGAGGCATTTTCCTTTCCCAATATAGTGCAACCTATAACCAATGAGATTCAAGAGTTAAACCAATTATTCACATCTTTTAACCCCACCACCACAAACACCACTACTACTACCACTAGTGGTAATGGTATCAATCCCAATTCCCCTAATAATATTGCAAGATCCATTGTACAACAACAATACCATTTTCCCTCTACCAATTGGCCTCCTTTTGTGCAAGAAACCCAACAATTACAACAACAAAATCAACTACAAGCTGTTCAAAAACAACAATTTCAAGTACAACAAAACAATTCTTCCATTGTCTTTCCAAACACCCAATCTCAAACACCTAGATCAAGAAAAAGGTACAGATTTTATAATTTCCTCTAATAATGAAACATTTCATCATTATTCATTACTCAAATAATGGAACTAATATTTCATCACTATACAAAATATGCTCTTACATTTTATATTTTTATTTAAATTTATAAATTTTTTATTATAAAAAAAATTATATAGTTTATTTTTTCCTATTCAACAGAAAAAGTCAACAAGGGAAAATGGTGTGCCATGTAACTGCAGATAACCTCTCAGCAGATTTGTGGGCATGGCGTAAATATGGACAAAAACCCATAAAAGGTTCTCCATATCCAAGGTACACACATAATTATACTAAAAACCAATCTCATAGTAAATTGTTTTCATACTGAAACAATCTTTAGTCAGACTTTAATTGAACTTCTGAAACAATTTTAACTTATATTTTAAGACGGAATAGTATAGGATGTTTTATGAATACTTTGTTGTTGTAATAGGAACTACTATAGATGTAGCAGTTCAAAAGGTTGTACAGCAAGAAAGCAAGTTGAAAGGAGCAACACTGAAGCAGAAATGTTCGTTGTGACATACACAGGAGACCACACACACCCCAGACCCACCCATAGGAACTCACTCGCCGGCAGTACCCGAACCAAGTCTCCGGCGATGCTTCCGTCCACTTCAACTTCTAGTCAATCCAACAACATAACTTCTCCTTCTTCCTCCTCTTCAGCTCCATACTCTTTGGTTGAAGAAGAAGAGGATATGGACATGGAAATTGAAACTGATGAAGAAGGTGATGATATTCCACTACCTAGTCATGGCCAATAAAAGTAATTAGTGGCCTTCAATCATGGTTGAGTTTTTATTTTATTTTGTAAATAACTTAAACATAATTTATGCACTCACATTCACCAAATCACAATTATGTGAATTTTGAAGAAGTTATCATAAAAGTAATTTTTTTTTAATAATTCGACAATTGAGATATATTTATGTTGTTTATGTATACGAATTAAATTCTTAAATTCATAAAAAGATTTATTTTTTATTTTATAAGTATTTGCAATGAATATAAAAATATAATATAACATCAAAACATATCAACACATGCACATACAACATATTTTTATATACTCTAAATCAAATTTTAATGTAATTAGAACTTGTTTATGTAAGAGAAATTAATATAAAATTATGTGTCTTAAAAAGTGTTTTTAAGAAAATAAAAAATGTAACCACTCATAAATATTGAAAGTAATAATAAAAAATAAACATTTTATCATTTTTAGAAAAATAAAAATTACATAATTCAATAGAGTTTAATTGAGATAGAGTGTGATATATAGTTTTAAATTTGTATTTAACATGCAAGTGCGCCATTTTAGTCAATAAAAAAGTCTTGTACATAGCAAAATCTCAAACTACTTTTGGCAGTTGACTTGGGATGTGTTCGAATGCATAAGTGCAACAACATATGCTGTCCAAATATTTGCACTCTCCATTTGAGTTCCTTTCTTGCAAGGCCTTTATTTTGGGCCAGAGTTTTGAGAACTAAAGTGAGGGATTGAGTGCCCTTATAGGGGTCGACCCTGACCAACATTAATTAAAAAAATGCATCGTGTAGTTGTCCATGATTTAAATATATAGGGTTTATCTTTGAGATTTTGCAGTAACATCACTATATGTTGATTACTATTTGATTGTAATCAAGCATGGATGTGTGGTTCTGATTCGCCATATCTCAAAACTCTTCAATGTTGCACCTAATAAAATGTAAGGAATTTCCAACAAACACCTGCCACGTCAAAAAAAAAAAATTAATATTTTCTTGTTTTAATAAAAATAATAAAATATTTAGAAAACTACAATTGATTGTTTTTGTTGACCAAGTCAAACTTTGAGTTTTTATTATAAGTACTCATGTATTTTTTCGCTCTAAATAAAAAAATTAATAAAGTAATTAATTTTATGTGTTAATAATTTCAAAATAACACTTATATTTAAATATATTAATCCTTATTTTTCATATTCTAAAACAAAATAATAATATTATGCTAACAAAAATAATAAATACATTGAATAAATTATCAATTATTTTCTCAAAAATATTTATAATTAAAGTATTTTATAGTTGTCAAATATCAACCTGACAATCATAGTATAACACCCAAACACGTCAATTAAAAAAGTTGGATTCTTTGACATACTAATAAAAAGGTTGAATCCGTGTCTATAATAAAAGATAATCTAAAATTCAAATTTTGAAAGAAATAATATGCCTTTAAATTATGTATCCAACGATAAATTGTTGGATTTGATTTAATTGCAACAATTAAGTCTTATATTTAATATCTTAAAAATTTAATTAGAAGTATGTATTATTTAAGTAAATAGTTACTCTAACGTGTTACAGAAGCCCTAACATAAAATTCTAAAAAATATTAAAATTGTTACAAATATTATACTTATACTTTCTAATACTAATTTACTAACATTTAAATGAAAATATTAACAAGTGTCTAACATTTAAAGATAAAACTTTACATAAAAAAATGTGCTTATAAAATAAATGAAAATACTAACAAGTGTGTAACATTTAAAGATAAAAAATTTACATAAAAAAACTGTATTAAAAATAGTATATTCTGAAATGTCAAAATTTATTCTTTTTCGTTACAAAATTTTTATTTTTATTTTTTTTATCAAGAAGTGCTGTTAGCATTAATCTAAAACAAATATCTAAAATATTGAAATAATTAGCTACTCAAAGTATTGTGGATTTCCTTTGAACTCCTTACCACAATCTCAATCTAGTAATCATGAGATTTGTTGGAGAATATTAGTGATTCATCGTCTCCACCTTCATTCCTTGTTTAGGGTTCTTCATTCCCATCTCCTCTAATCTCTTCAAACTCAAAATACCAATATATTGATTTAAAGGGCCGATGAATCATTAGGGAGAACAATGGATCTTCTTTCTTTAATCGAAAAGCTGTTGATTAGTTCTAACAATTTTTTAAATCAACAAGTGGTGCACTTTGTATGGGGTGGTTTGTTTGAATTTGGAAGCAACACCAACAAGTGTCTTTTGATTAGTTTGTTGCGTGTCTAGATTTTTGTTGTTGTTCTAGTAAAAAAACGTTTAACTAATGAAATGTTTTAGTTTTTAATTATGTACAATTAAATAATTTAAAAGACCACATATTATATTTTGTTTATTTATTATAAATAATTAAATTTAAATTTATAAATATGTTTTTGAGTTTTGTGGTTGCATCTTTGTAATTCCCTATAGCGTTTTGCATTGATGACCGATTGATTGAAATTGTGCGTGAATCATAAAGATTGTCTGATTCTAAATTGCCATATCAAAGTCGTATTGTTCAATGTTTCACGTACAATAGTTCCTCAACAATCTGCTATGCACATCAATTAAAGGATTTAATGCATATTCTTTACAATCAAGAAAATTGAATGCAAAAATCATGAAATTTATTCATGTAGAGATTTTTTTTTAAGGAAATGAACTTATCTTATTTTCGTTTATAATAGTATTTTGGATATAAGTAGGGATACCAATAAAAATATGGAAAACAGTTAAGAACGAAGTTATTGTTTTTAAAACATGAATTATTTCATTAGTTTGTCTTCTTACAAACTCGACACAAGTGTTTTAAAAATCATATAAAAGTAAAATTCTAAAATATAGATAATAGCTCTCAACTCATATACATCTTTTCGATCTGAATGTAGTTTATCTACTATGTATTTAGAGTCTAATTCAAAAATCAACTCCTTGAAGCTTAAGATCACTCCTTGAAGCTTAAGATTAGGTATCCCGCCTTAAAAAATAAACAATTTAATTGATTCTCCTTCCAGAACACATAGGAGAAAACCATTTCGTCTTAACCATTATCCATGTGAGATTTGTATAAAAATAAACTTGAACTATATATGTGACCCATCTAAGACTTGTGAGTGTGTGTGGGATCTTGAACTTACGCAACAATAGAAAATGTTGATTAAAAAGAAAATGGAAGCCTAATTAAATAAGAAATATCTTCTTTAAAAAAATATGAACACTTCATCCTCTTGCAACTACTCTCCCAATTGTAGCTATGATATAATCTTCTTTTCTAAAATGTAAATGTATGTTTTGGAGGTGTTTGCAATAAACCTTCACAACATTTTATTCTTGTTTGAACCGGATAATATAAGGATATCAATACATATATATATATATATATATTTAACAATTATGATTTATGGACACCTATAATTTTTTTATACTTATTCAATATTTTATTTTCTCTCTTTTTATCACATCACTAATATATCACACTTATCACTTTGTTTTGTCTCTATATTTCTCTTCCTACACACATTCAGTTGGATCTAATTTTAAAATTCGGAGAGCCGAAAGAAAATATAAAGCAAATGAAAATTTGAGATTGAGTAATTCTTAGTTAAAAACAATGTAATATAAGAACTTCAATTCATAATTCACAAATGTTTCTGCTCGTCCAATTCTTTTCATGCTGAAAGTGGACAGTTACTCTTTTCCAACATAACATGGCATTTGTCCAGTTATAGGACTCAACATGGAGATTAATTTAGGGCTTCAGATTGTTTTCTGAAAACTTTTAGAACCTATTTTATATGCAAGTGAAAACCAGCTAACTTAGTTACATCAACAATATTTGTTATCTTCCCTTCAAAATTCAAGGATCATCAATGTAATATATTTAGCAAAAAAAACAAGGAAATGTTTCTGCATCATGAGTGACCTCTGCAAGAACACTTGCCATTCTTAAAGAAATGGAATCGTTTCCTATCCCTCACAATTATCTCCCTACCAACCACTTGTGTTGAAAGCATTATAAAAGTATGGCAGTGAGGGCAGATCAGAGAATTCTTGTTTATGCGTATCGGAGCCATAGTTGGTACATTAAGAACACCATATGCAACTGCCAATTGCTCTGAGTGGTATAACATATCTTCATTCTCTTGGTATGGATACCCTCTATTCCTAAATTCAGTTATAAGAAACTTCAGCTTTTCATTAACTTCATCGTTGATCTTCTCTCCTGTGGAAAAGTGACAAATCTTGCTTCTTATCTCCATCCAGCACTGTCCAGGAATTCTCCTTAAACCTCTTTCTTTCATCAACCTACGTGTCTTCTCTCCAAAATCGGAGAGTCCAGCTTTGTCATACAAGTTCGCAAGCAGCAAATATATTGCAGGATCAGATGGATCAAGCTCAAGACACCTTCTAGCCATATCTTCTCCTAATGCAACATTTCCATGTAAGTTGCAAGCATTTAATAAAGTTTTACAAGTCATAAAGTCTGGCTCGAAAGGCATTGTTTTGATAACTGCCATAGCTTCCTCTAGACGACCGCCTCTACCAAGGAGATCAACTAAACACACATAGTGATCCAATTTCGGTGTTATGTGGTATGCTTTTTCCATAGAATAGAAATACTCAAGACCTAGATCCAATAAGCCACCATGGCTGCAAGCAGAAATCAGTGATAAGAGTGTGACAGAATCAGGATTAACTCCTGCTAACCTCATGTCATCAAAAGCGGAAAGAGCTTGGGATATGTATCCATTCAATGCCAAACCAGATATCAAACCATTCCATGAAAACTGATCTGGCTTATTTATATCTTTGAAAGCTCTATGTGCATGGTGCGTACTACCGCATTTGCTGTACAAATGAACTAAGCTGTTTGAAACTGAGTTAAATCTCTGGAAGCCTGATTTGACAGAGTAACAATGCAGCTGCTTTCCAGTTTCCATAGTGCCTAAGCCAGCTGCTGCCGATAAGAAACATGGCAAACTAAACTCATCCATCTCAATCCCATCATTGCGCATGTGAATGAAAACTTTCAATGCCATTCCATGATCCCCCTTCTGGTTTAGTCTGGCGACTAAACTTGTGTACGTGATGGCATCTCTACGATTCATCAAACGGATAACTGACCATGCCTCATCCGTCATCCCCCCTCCAGCATAAGCATCAACAAGAGCATTCCCAACAGCTATATCTATGTCTGCTTTTGTTTTTATGATATGTCCATGGAGCATCATTGTTGGAACAATAGACCTCATTTTGCCGCAAGCTCCTAGAATGGTAGATAATGTAAACAAATTCGGTTGCATTCCTGCAGCTTGCATCTCAGCAAACAACTGAAAAGAATACTGCTCTAAACCATGTTCTGCAAAACCGGCAATCAAAGAAGTCCAAGAGATGACATTTGGTGATGCTATCCCTCTAAAAGCTTTGACAGCATCTGTTGTGATGTGGGAACATTTCATGTACATATCAACCAGTGCATTTCCTACATAAAGATCATCCTCAAGTCCAATACTAATAACTCGAGAATGAAATTGTTTCCCTAGGTCCAATGATAAAACTGAGGAGCTAGCATTCAATAAACTAGCAAATGTAAAATTATTTGGTAGGATTCCAGATAATTCCATATCAAGAAACGCACAGACAGCCTCACTAACCTGCGAATTTTGAGTAAATCCAGATATAATGGTGGTCCATAAGCACACATCGTATTCAGGTGTCAGATTGAAGACCTTAATAGCATCTTCCATCCGTCTGCATTTTGAATACATATCAACAATGGCCGTCTTCAATACCAAATTCATTTCAGCACCAAATCTCATTAACTGTGCATGCAAAATTTTCCCATAAACCAAACCAAGAAAAGAAGACACCACACCTAATAGTTTAACAAATGTAAACTCATTCGGGTAAATACCAGCTTCAATCATTTTCATATAGATTTCTAAAGCTTCACCCCATTTACCATTTTCCACTAAAGAAGATATCATTGTTGTCCAAGTCACAACATCACCACCATGCTTCGCTAACGAAACCAATTTATATGAATCAACATTACAACCACACTTGGAGTAAAACTCAATCAAAGAAGTTCCTAAAAAAGGGTTCAGCTCTAACCCAAGCTTAACAACAGATGCATGAATTTGTGTCCCAACATCAAACTCCCCTAAAGCAGAACATGATCTCAAGGCACTGGACAATGTAAACTCGTTCGGGCACTGACCCGATCCTAGCATCATATCAAACAGTTCAAGTGCATCAAAATGATGGTTATTCTTGGTGTGAGAAGACAGAACCGTAGTCCATGATACAACATCTCTGTAAGGCATTTCATCGAAGAACTGGCGTGCTTGAAAAAGTCCAAAGCATTTAGCATATAAAGAGAGTAAATTGTTGGTCAAATATAAGTCATGTTGAAGACCCAATTTGATAATAGGGGTATGAATACATAGTCCTTGGTAGAGGGAGTTTGAGTTGCAGAAAGAAAGAACACGCATACAAGTTTCTTGAAAGCGGCATAGAGAAAAAGTATTATGAGTAGCAGTTTTAGTACACAGCATGTGCATGTCTACGCTACACTAAAAAACTTATTGCTATTCGTAGAAGTAGCACTGAAAGCATGTAATTGCAACCTTAAAAAGAGTTGGAAATTACATATAATTTGTTGAAAACATCAAATTTAATGGCTTGTACATTGCGAGGGAACTGTAGAACAACAATTAGCAAATATTCCAAAACCACTTAATAGAATTTCGAATACCGCCACATGAAAATTGGCAAATGGATGGGAGGGACAGTGGCACTGAACTCAATCAACACAGTGGTCACTGGGTATAGCGGGAACTGGGAAGCAAATAAGAGAGGGAGAATGTTGTCATCAATTAAAAATGATTGGGATGTGATTAAAAATTAAAATTAGATATTTTTTTTGTTTACATTTCACTATCTGTGTCTTCATGACACTTATTAAAGATTTAAATGTAAAAAAAATCTTAAAAGTTGTATAATATATAAAAATAGTTATATTTAGAAAGAAAAAAAATTATTTTCAAACATATGACTTTACAGTACTTGTTAATAAAATAAATGTAAAATTTTAAACTTTTTTTACTTAAACAATGACGCTTATATAATAATAATATGTTTGATGATAAATTTATACTGATGATTTAAATGTATAATTGATCAGAATTAATATGTGAATTTAAACCAATAAATATTACAATAAAACAGGAAAAGCATACAACCAATACGATAAACAAAATCACGAAAAAAAAAAAAAGTTGAACTTGAATGAAAATGACTTTTATCTATGGAAAAAAATAAATAAATAAACAAATTTACAGGAGATTGGTCCAAAATAAAAAAGGTGGCTGGGATTTAGTTGTGTGAGAGAAATGGTATAGTCTAAAAATTAGTATAAATCTAAATTAGTTGAAAAATACATAAATACAAAATAAAAGAATTTATAGATCAATCGTTGAATTTATAGATTTGAGACTCCATCCATTCCTCTTAAATTTTTGTCATAACAAGGAAAAATTATATTATACTCAAGAAAACTCAAAATATGAAAAATTTCACCGAATAAGACTCCCGTTGACCATTTGGGCATTTTTGATTGGCATGGGGAGGGAAGTGGCAGGGCAGTGTATATATATAGTAGAGAATAGTAACACGATTTATATGCCATATGACTCGCTTCCTTTCTGTTTGTTATGTTATGTTATTCCCCAATCTACACTCTTTTACCTTCTCTCTCCTTTCTTCTTCCACTTCCTCTTCCATTCCTTTCGCATCCATTCTTATTCTCTCTCTCTCTCTTCATGCTTCTATGCTTTCTTCAAAACTAACTAATTCCTTCTGGTAATTAAGCATTCCCTTTTTATTACTATTCTTTTATTTTATTTTATTTGCATCCTCTCTTTCTTTCATTATTTGTTTCCTTGCTAAAATTACTGGAAATCCAATGTCACATTGATCGTCCATTTGATCGCATGCTTTTTTTATTGGTTTGATTACTATTCTTGTTATTGTTAATCGTTAGTATTAATTAATTAATTAATTTAATACGATGTAATCTTTGTTACACTCCTTCACATGCTTTTTGATGGCGATGTCCAATTAGAAATAGCCTCTATTGTAACGTATAGCTCAAACTGTTTTAATACTCTCCTTAGTGTAGCGCGCTTCTTCATGATAATAATAACACGTGGCATTGTGTCCATTAAATAAATACACTTTACAACTAGTATCTACCGTGGATGCTTTCTTTGCATGGATTAATTGCCCATAAAAATAAAAATAGCTACATCCTTTAATGTTTTCCATGTTAACTTTTTAATTAACTGTTTTTTTTTTTTTACTATTGCAGAGAGAGATGGTTGCCTTTGGGAAAAAGTTGAAAGAAAGACAAATTGAAGAATGGCAAGGGTGTGTGTGTTCTCTCACATTGTGTTGAGTGTAACAAGTCAATTATTAGCTCCACATTTTTTTATTCATTCATTTTTAATGCATGCTTGCTTATAATCTTGACTTTTTATTCAGATATTACATAAACTACAAACTTATGAAGAAACGAGTAAAGCAATATGCTCAACAAATTGAACTCGGAACACAAGATCGACACTACGTTCTCAAGGATTTCTCAAGAATGCTTGATAATCAGGTTTTTGGGTCTCTTTGTTGGTTGCATAATTATGAAAATCACTTTAAAACTACGTGAATTTTTCGACCTTTTTTCGTTACTTTGAACTTGCTCAATTTGGACTCTGATTAGTTTATTTGAGTTAAGATTAATCGTTATTACGTTGCATCATTTTTATTACAAAAGTTTAGTACAATGTATGCCATTCTGTAGTTGTGTAATTAATTACATTGGTTTTTCATTCACTTTAATGTTACAACTCAGATTGAGAAGACTGTCCTTTTCCTGTTGGAACAACAAGGACATTTGGCAAGCAGGATAGCAAAGCTCGGAGAGCAGCAGGATGCTGCTCAGCAAGAGCCTGAAATAAGTAAAATGTCTGAACGCAGAGAAGCTTATAGAACAGTTGGACAAGATCTATTAAAGCTTCTCTATTTTATAGAGATAAATGCTGTTGGTTTGAGAAAGATCTTGAAGAAATTCGATAAACGCTTCGGCTATAGATTTACTGATTACTATGTTAAGACTCGTGCAAACCATCCTTATTCCCAGCTGCAACAAGTGTTCAAGCATGTGGTAATATGTTTAGTTCAAACAAAACCTTCATAACAGAGATCATAAACAAATTGATTTATTTTGATTTTTTGCCATTTTTCTCTTGTGAATGAGTATTGACTAACATGTGTTGAACTTGCAGGGGTTAGGAGCTGTTGTAGGAGCCTTATCTCGCAACCTTCACGAACTTCAGGACCGTCAAGGAAGCTACTTATCAATTTATGATCAGCCTACTCTTCCCCTTCAGGTTTATTTTACATTCACTCTGATACACTGATTTCTATTTGTCATGTTTTCTCTTTATATTTTCAAGCAAGCTTTAATTGAAGTTTAAAGTTTGGTGATATTCCATCAGAATTACGTGGTCTTATATGTAGGATCCTGTCATCGATTTGATAAGAGCAGCTGTTGATAGGTTAACTCACTCAACCAATTTCCTAAACTTTTTGGGGCAACATGCACTCATTATGCAAGAAGAGCTGCCTGCACCATCTGATGAGCATGTTGATGATCAGAGATACCATTTTATGTCACTTCTACTAAACTTGGCTAACACGTTTTTGTATATGGTCAATACATATATTATTGTCCCTACAGCAGATGATTACTCTGCGAACCTTGGGGCTGCACCAACAGTTTGCGGTATTGTTATTGGGGCAATGGCCGTTGCTCAGGTGTTTTCCTCAGTATATTTCAGTGCCTGGTCAAATAAATCATACTTCAGACCTCTTGTATTCAGCAGCATAACTCTTTTTCTTGGCAATACCTTGTATGCCTTAGCATATGATCTTAATTCAATATGGATTCTCCTAATTGGTCGTCTTTGCTGTGGGTAATTAGTCTTGGTCCATTTAAGATTTTCTTAAATGTAAGGTCTAATCACATTGAGAATTCCTTTTGTTTACAGATTTCTATTATGATTGCAGATTTGGTTCAGCCAGAGCTGTCAACCGACGCTACATCAGTGACTGTGTTCCCTTAAAAATACGCATGCAAGCATCAGCAGGTTTTGTTAGTGCCAGTGCTCTCGGAATGGCTTGTGGCCCTGCATTAGCTGGCTTACTGCAGATAAAGTTTAAGATTTACAATATTACATTTAATCAAGATACTTTGCCAGGGTGGGTTATGATGGTTGCTTGGCTGATATATTCAATATGGTTGTGGATCGCTTTTGAGGAACCTTGTCGTGATTTTGAAGAGAAACATACAATACCTCAATCTAATGCTATTGCTGGTACCTCTCTACTCATGAATTCTAATTTTTCTATTGTGATCTTGCAATATTGTTAATCTGTAACAGTCCTCGAATTTCACCGTAGTTCTACTTTTTCTATTGTGATCTTGCACGATTGTTAATCTTTGTCAGTCCTCTAATTTCACCGTTGAGGCCAAATATTTCTTCATGGGACTCAATACAAGTAATAGAAAATGACAATTTTTCTTTGACTTCTAGTAGACAACAATGCACTTGAAAAAGGCTTAAAACAACCATTGATGATTAGTTCAGAAGATAAGGGAGATGAAGATGGTGATCAGGATTATGATGATAGTGAAGAAGCTCCAGAGAAATCTCGTCTGCCAGCCACTTCAATTGGATCAGCATATAGACTCCTTACACCTTCTGTAAAGGTTTGGAAGCAACTCTAAATGTCACACCATCAATCCATTTGATTCCTTCTTTAGATGTATGTTTCAAGTCATTGGTGAGAAGGAAAACTATTTTTTCGTCTGTCAAAATCAGACACAGTATGCTCCTGAATTACAGAAAAGTTTATTGTAGAAAGTTATAGAACTGCTATTTGGTTGTTACCCTGTACTACATAGTTTTTCTCTGCAGAAAAACCTTTGAAGTAGGCACTTACATACATTCTCATTCATTTATTGTAACTTACAGACTTTCCTTGTTTTCCTTTTCAAGTTGTTTTGTTTATTCTTGATGTGCTCTTTGTTTGATGTTGAAATTCAGAGTTCGAATTGAAGGCCAGATAAATGGTTCTGACAATTTATTTAACATCTTCAGGTTCAATTATTGATATATTTCATGCTCAAATATGTAATGGAGATTTTACTATCAGAATCTAGTGTCATCACAACATACTACTTTAACTGGTCAACAAGCACGGTAGCCGTTTTTCTTGCTGGCCTTGGCTTGACAGTTCTTCCTGTAAACATTGTTGTTGGAAGTTATATAACCAACTTGTTTGACGACAGGTAACATATAACAAAACTCATTCCTCATTTTATTGCACCCACAAAAACTGCTTTGGATTTTGTAAAAGATGCATGATAGTAAGTTTTGAACTATATCCTTCAAAAATAAAAATTGAACTATAATACAAGATAAAAAAGATAAAGCAATAGAAAGATCCATTGAGAACCTTAAAATTGTTGAAAGTTGAAGTATTATCCTTAAGCAACTAAGATATCCCACCTTTATGTTGATCTATTTGCAGGCAAATTCTGTTGGCATCAGAAATTATGGTTTTAGTTGGCATACTCTTAAATTTCAATGTAATCTTTCCGTACTCCGAGCCACAGTACATCTGTTCAGGTCTTCTTATGTTTGTTTCTTGTGAAGTACTTGAAGGTAATATTTTACTCGTGATTTTTTTTTTTCTATTTTTGGTAGTGGACAAAATTGAATAAACCCTCAATTTAGTTGCTTTTCTAGGAACAGTTGCATACTTAGTTCAGGACAACTTTGAGAAACATATGACAATAAAGATGATTGTTAGTAACAATCTTAGTATGTTATGTTCTTCTGATTAAATATTTTGTAGAAAGACATTGTCCTGTATGTTGATTTTTTCCTTTGCACTAATCCTCCCACACACATCTATTGATGAGATCTATCATCATTTATTGTTTTAAGAACTAAATAACAAGAAGCATTTGAGTAAGGAACGTGAAAACAAATTGAACGTGGCAAACCTCGTTTTTATTATGTTTGACAATGATTCATGCATATTATATTATACAGGCATCAACTTGTCACTGCTTTCACGAGTTATGTCATCAAGGCTTTCTAGAGGAACCTATAATGGAGGGCTTCTATCTACAGAGGCTGGGACAATTGCAAGAGTGATTGCTGATGCAACTATTACCCTGGCTGGCTATATGGGTGTGAGTAGGCTCCTAAATATCACCCTAATTCCTTCACTCTTCATTTGCATATTTTCCATCACTGCAACCGGCTATACGTACAATTCTTTATATTAATAATTTATGTGGCTGGCTGCAATTGAAAAAAGAGAATTATGCACTGATGTTTGTTTTAAGAAAATTTTGACCCCTTGGTGTTCCTTTGTCCATTCCATTTTCTTGATCTACAAATACCTTAAGCTCAATGTAGCAAAAGTAGTGCATGTTTTAATCAATTGACAGTGAGTTGGTAAAATTACAGTGTTACTGTGAGTTTTGCAAATTCACTTTGATTCCAAACATGTACATAGCAGGCTATCGAGCTTACCTAAATCATGTAAGATTGTCCAAATGCACATTCTTAGCTGAATGCAATGGATTCCTGAAATTAAGATTAACTCTTTTGACACGAGATTCTAGTTATTTGCATGTCATATTGAATTTTGATTGATTCAAATCAAGTGTGTGGCTCTGTTAAGGGGATTATGTTTCTTAGTATCTGTTTTTTACATTTAACGTGCTCGAATTAGAAAAAGAATATATTTTTAACAACAGTATATATATACTCTAAAGACATTGTGTTCATTGTAAGGGCATTTTCTTCACAGAACATATTTTACAGCAAAATATGTTCTAAAGCCAAGATTCATTGCAAGGGCATTTCATTTGTGTAATGTTTTTCCCGTGAACTTTTTGTTTTTACCCTTACCATATATGGATAAAAGTATACTCTACGATGAATTATTGCACGAATACAAATTCTATACACAACTATTATTATTTTAATAGATCCCGAATTTTCAATTATCGGTTCTGTCACATGCACTGTTATGTATCTACACATGAATCGGTGGATCCTCTGTTGTTCTGTTACGTTCCATTTTCATGCCTAAATAAATCTCCCATAAAATATATAATTTAATTACTATGAAATTGTAGCATCCTATTAAGTTTGACATCTAGATTATCAATATTTTATAAACAACCTTTAAAATTATTAAATATTACTCAAGTTTGTCTTTTTGTTTTAATTTATTATCAAATATATCCGTAATATTATTCACATACTTTCAAATGTATCTCTAACATTACTTCGATTATTCCTTCAACAACATTTTATTCCTTCAATTATCACTTTGAAACGTTTGATAATTTTCTAACATTGATAATATGGTAGTCCTTGGATGTAAGAAATACTGAAGATCTCACGTTGTCTAATATATGTAACAAAGCTCATAGTGCTATGTTCATTCCATGCAATGAGCAAGTTCACGGGATAGCAGAAATGAAGAACCCGTGAACACAAAAACTATTGCTCAGAAATAGGAGACAAAAGATGGATCAGCAACAAACAAGTTAGCCAAGTGACAAAATCACTTTCATGATGAATGAGGATGACAGCTATGGATTCTTCCCTCACTTTTTCAACTAAGGAGACCCGTGACTGACCCCAACCCAACAAATTTAAACAAATCGAACAATTGAATAGGCCAAACTATATCTATGTGGATTTTCCTCTTATATATACTTTCTCCCATCAAACCCTCCAACTTAGCTCCAAAATCATTCAATGGACCCCACCTTATCGATCCTCCTACTCCTAGCCTCCAATTTTCCCAATCAATCTCTTTTGCATGTGACAAAATACAAGACAACAATTAAGACTGAGTAGATGCTTATATTTTTTATATATATATATTTAATTTATAAAATATGTTTACTTTATTTAAATGTTTCTTTCTCTGTATGTGAATCAACGACGTAAAAGATTTTTATATATAAATTAAGAAATATAATAATAACAAGAAAAAAAAATATAAGTAATTTTATTAAACTATTAATCCTAATTATCAATGAATTTTCTTTATTGACAATATAAAATATAATAATATTTTAAAAAATATATAACAATTATTGAAATATAATATAAAAGAAAAAAATGATTAAAATTAATTTTTTTTAAAATAACACTCATTATAAGAGAATAAATAAATACATAGAAATATTATATGCAATATTCCACTAACAATCAATAATAATAATGCGCCTCGTCTATAAAGTAATCATTTAATAGTATGAGATCTATTGAATAGTTATGATTGACAACAGTAAAAGTTATTTTCCATTGATGGTGCTCTAACTTTAAACTATAAATTAATATAACACTGTCACTTTTTAATTGGCGTTTTTATTAGATTTGTTAGTTCATATGTTGTTCACAAGTTAATTAGCATTTAGCTAGCAAGGTGTAGCTTTTCAAAATACATCAGAAGAGTATACAAGAATAAAAATTTCAATATAATGCATACCTATTATATTTCATAGATTCATATAGTGATAAAATATTAGAAGTCGTAATCTTAAGTACTGCCTATCCACTTGTATGACTGTATCTCATGAAAATGAAATATCACATGAACATGATAATACAAAATCATCCAAAAAAACATACATCCAAATAAAGAATGAGAATTAACATTACAACGAAAGAAGATGAAGAAAGAGTCAACTTCATCATATCTTTGAAACATACTTTCTTTGTGGCTGCATGTATTTCAGATTAATATTATCTATATACTTCATAAAAATAAAATGAAATAACAAAAAAAAAAACAGATCATACAAAATGAAGGATCATAATGGAAGAAAATTCTTATATATATGCTTACCACATTTTCACTTCTAGGCCTTCAAGTTTTGGATCTTGAAACCCTTCTAATTAAAACCAAGAAGCAAAGAACACGATAAAACACAAAGAATCCTATCAAGAAGTACACATTGGTCCATCTTTGTCCTTCATGGAGCCCTCTCTTCTGCAACACATCACCACCAGTGATCATGCACTCTTGATTCTCTTGAACCCAAATCAAACACTTTGTAACTAAGCAAGAATACTCATTGATAAGAAGTGCATCAAGAGCATATTTGTACATGGAAAAGAAGTGCATGAAGAGCCAATATTTTGGTAAACAATCCTTGGAGATAAAATAGCCAGAGAAGAGAAAAAATGCTGCAAGTAGCACTGTCAATAGTGAAGTGCCAGCAATATAGTTTGGTGCTAAAGAACTCAAGAACAGAACAAATGAGTTTGCCATAAGAACAATGACCCAAATGACCAAAACAAAATAAGCAAAAGATAACCAAGAAGAACAAAGACCAACCAAGAAATAAACTGGTATAGAGTAAATAACAGCAACTACTAGCAAATATGGCAAGAAAACAAGTGTGTTTGCTATGAGATAAGATGATAGCCTATAAACACCACTTGAAGTTTCTCTTAACAAGATTGGTCTCTCATTGATAAAGATTGGAAGTGTTTCAGTTGTGGAAGATAGTAGGAATGTAAGAGTGAATGCAAAAAGACCAAACCTTTTCTGAATCCCTTCTTTGTCAAAACCAATGTTGATGTATATTGTTCCTAAAACAAGTCCTACAACAAGTGCTTCAGCTGTGTTTGTTAAAAGAAGTTGTCTTGTTCTGTAAATAATCTTCCAAAACCTTCTAAAAAGTGTAGAAATTTCATGAGTCCTAGAACTTTTGTACCTGATTTCTCTGCTTGTTTTACTTTTAGTTCCAATAATATTGTCAGATACAGAACAACCTATAGTAGATTTAGAACTACTTTCAGGTGAGTCAGGTGGTGTAGGAAGAGTAATCATTGGTTTAAGCTCATTCAATTGATTTAATATTTCCATAGCATATTCCAAAGCATTAAGCTGATGAGGGACAGAGAACCCTTTTGAGTGCAAGAATGCTTGAAGTGAAGCAAGGCTTCCATGATGAACAACAGTCCCTTTTGAAAGCAACAAGATTCTATCAATACAAGACAGAATCTTGAAGCTAGGTTGATGAATAGAAAGAACAATTGTCCTGTTATATGAAACACAAGATGATTTGAGAGTTTGCATGACTTTGAAAGCAGATGAACTATCAAGACCAGAAGTTGGTTCATCAAGTAGCAAAACAGCAGGATCATGAAGAAGACTAAGTCCAATAGAGACCCTTCTACGTTCTCCACCTGATAAACCATTACCAAGCCTTGTGTTAGCCAAATGGGTCAATCTTAGTTCATTCAGAAGAGAAGAGACAATGGAAGCTATATCAGTTGTTTTTTTAGGCTTAAGAAGACTTGCAGAGAAAGCAAAAGTTTCAGAAACAGTTAACATAGGTAGACATGCATCATGTTGAGGAACATAAGCAGAGATTTTTCTGAATGTTGAAGGGTTTGTTATAGGTGAAGAGTTAAGGGAAAGTGTTCCACTTAAAGGTAATCTTCTAGCTGAAAGAATGTCTAAAAGGGTTGATTTTCCTGCACCACTTGGACCAACAATGGCTAAGATTTCAGAAGGGTAAGCAGTGAGGGAAACATCTTTGAGGATATAGGTTGGTGGAGTTGGTGTACAGTGTTTGAAGATGAGGAATGGTGCAATGATGGTGTTGTTTGTTTGTAAGTTTTTGGTGTAAGAGATTGAAGTTGCTGTTAGTTTGTATGTTTTTGGTGGAAGTGGTGATGGATGGTGTTCCATGGAGGAGATTCTTGTTAAGGGTTGAAAGGGAGTGAAGTTGTTGGAGTGAAAAGGTTTTGGTGGAATGGAACAATTATTGTTTCCATGCGTTTGAGTATAACGTTGTTGGTTGATAAAGAGAGAGTAATATCAAAATCATGTTTTTAAAAACTACAAAAATATCTGTAATAGTATTATAGCCACAATTTATAGATTTAGAATTATGAATAAAATAATGGAATTAAAAAAACAGTGTTGCCCTTTGGTGGTTGCATTGCATTAGAGTACAAGCAAATAGAATTTCGTGAACCATTCATATTGATTAACAACTCTGATTTTGAGTAAAAACCCAAATTTAGTTCTTCATTAAGATTTCTCTGTCAGTATTTCTCTCTGTATCTCTTTATTCTCTTGATATCTCTTAATGTATTTAGAGAAGATTATGGAAAAATTAGAAAATAATAGAGATAGACCAAGAGTAAGAGAGATGAAACGGAGAAATCTCACTCTAGTATTTTGTTGTAGTTGTAAAGCTCGTTAAATTTAAAAAAATAACGTTTATCTCTTTAAATTTAACATTATTTATAATTGCATCGAACCATCAATTTACTATGCATTAATTTAGACTTCAAAGTCGAATTTGTAAAAGTGTGTTAAGTTTTTTTTTTTACATAAAGAGTACCGTTAAGTTAGTCGTTTACTTATTAATAAAATTATAAGTGATTTGTTGTAATATCAAAATATTTGTAAGATTATTAGTCTATTGCTTTTTTCTATTTTTGTTATTTGTTAGTTAACACCGGCTAGGAAATTGATGTAGCATATTAGGTGTCTTATTGATAGAATTTAGATTTTATGACAAGGTAATGTTTTTGTTATAGATGTGATAATAAAAAAATTCAGATATAACAATTTTATATTTGAATTTATAACATACTATTCAATTTAAATTTTTTATTGTAGACTTATCGTTAATAAGAGTATTGATGTTGAGAGTGTTTTATTAATTTAACATAGTCAAATTAGGGTATCTAATGAAAAATTATCTCTCTACATTTTTCACTAAGTCATGGGTTAAAGGACCGAAACAAAATGATTTTAAAATACACACTTCAACTATGTCATTAAGAATAATCATATTTTTTAAATTACAAATATTATATATACGGTTGTATTTTTATAAATAAAAATTATAATTGTGTCATATATTCCAAATAGATGTAACTGTGGGGTCCTAAACCAAAATTTTTTAAATCTTATATTTGGCTATGGAAAAAGGACCATTAATTCTTAAATTGAGATTTTGATCTGGCTAGCATGGGTTCTCTAGTTCACGAGTGTGTACTGTTCTCTCACAAGTCTCAAGTAACAACTAATGGATCTCAGAATTTTTTTCAGTATCTATGCTATAGTATCTTGTGTGTTTGTCTTAACATGTACATAATAAATTAAATACTTTCTTTTTTATTTTGGTGAATGGAAATATTAATGTTTCGTACTTCACTACATTCAGCAACCTCGTCCGTGACAATGCACAATTGCATCCCTGTATATTTAGAAATGAGGATGATTTATAGAGAAACAATGTGATAAATAATACGTACCCATATTAGAAGAGAGACATGAATATACTGAATCACAAACTTTTAATTTATCATTCTTTTTTTAATTTTGAAACAATTTAAATTCACTTTGAATCTCAGATTTAAAGTTTGCAAAGAAATCCAAAATTGGCATCCTTGGGATCAAACCGAGGTTCACAAGATGAAACAAGAGAGACCATCCAATAGAACAAGCTTACATTTGTGTGAGATTCTAAAATTATGCTTACATGTACCAAATCATCAAACTAAATAAAAACAAGACTTTTATTTTAAATGATCAAATAATATTCATAAATATACTTTATATTAATATAAATATATTTATCATGATAAAAAAATTTCAAATTGTTTTTTCATCATTTTAGATATTTAAAGTTATATAAATAAATAGATATTATAAAAAAAAACATATCAAACTTTTAAATACATATAACGATAAAAATAATAACTTGAACAAAAATAAAATTTTCATAAAATTACTATTATTAAAATAATAATTAGATTTACATTGATAAATATTTTGAAAGTAATGGATAAATTATAATATTTTATCTAACGTAAACATAGAGATATTACAATAAATTAATAAAATAATGAGTAAATATAATATTATATTAACAATAATAATTTTATGAGAAAAAAAGAAAAAATTATTTTATACAAATTATTATTTTTAAGGTGTATATCTATTCCTAAGTTTGACATTTAATTTATAATGTCTAGTTATTTATAAACTACTTTAAATATATAAATGATAAAAAAATTTATAAAAAAAAAATATCATCATATAGACATAGTTATTTAGTAAGAGAAGTTGTAAAATCATAAAATATTGATATTTTTTTAACATTATCTTTTATTTATTTATTTGAAATTAACTTTTTGAGTTGGAATGGTCGAAAGAAAATGTATGATTCGAAGAAAATTTGATAGGTTACGTTTCATATCTTTGAATAAGACGATGGTATATGACGTCATTCTGAAGTTCAAGTCAATATTTAATTGAGTTAGCAGTAGAGGTGTGGGATAAAAATCGTCTATATTCACTATGCATTAACATTTTATTTATAGGATGATATTTAGATTTCTTGACAGTGTAATATATCTAACGATTGCAGGTCTCGCGCGAAATCCTTTGTTATTTGTTTATTTTTAATTGTTGAGGTTAGAGTCGACAAATAGATAAATAAACTCTAAATTAAGTTCTAGACTCATATATAATTGATCTCGTTTGAGTTAGGTAAGTACTACACACTTCTTAACATGAAAATATAAATCAAAAGTATCCACAAAATTTATAATTAATCTTTATATTTATTATTCATTAGTTAAAAGTGAAAGGGTAAATTCTGGGGAAGATTCGAAGGGTTGCTGACTAGACGAAGATAGTTAATGAAGAGGGGTGTAGCTGGAGAAAACATGGTGGTGTTGGTAGCGCCTCTCAAGTTCCAAACTAACTAAGGGGGCAAATCTCCCATTACAGCTCTAGCCCATTTCTAATATCCTTTCATGGGAGGAATACAATTATTGATTTGGGCCTCTGATCTTTTCAAGTATCTCTAGGTGAAATTAGCCCAATATGCTTGGATTGGACCGAATCAATTACTATGCTACAAATGTGTGACAATTTCCTTGAACAAGATTTTTGTTATTGAATCATCACTATGTATACTTGGCTTGTTTTATCTCGAGATGCCCAAACAATCCCTCCCAACATAAGAAACAAAATGTACTAAATCAATTATGTTTTCTTAGTTTTGATATTTACAATAAAAATGTAATTGTGACGCGTGGAAAAGTTTTTATCGTTTACTATTACATGTTTGAGAAAACTTCAACAAATAAGAAGATGCAATGAACCAAAAAGACTAACACTAACACTGAACATGATATTACGTTTATATTAATAAATAACTTTAGAAAATAAAAATAATGAATATATTTATAATCTAAAGTATCAATGTTAGATAGCTGAAGGCACAAAAATTCAATTTCCAATCATAATGTCTCCTAACAATGTGAATATTCCAAAAGAGAAAACAAATAACTGGAAAATTGATTTAATAGTTAATAATGCCTTGATGTTAATGGCGATATACATCACCTTACTACACAAAGACACAATAATCTTGTAAGAAACAGAGCAAATCTACTATTCTTGGAGGACAAAACGGTGTTGGGTCGCTGTTTATGGTGTATTATTGCACATTCTATCTCGTAACTTTCTTAACTAATTAGGCTTCTTAAATTGGTGCAAAGAACCTAGCTTTGGTATTTGTCTCTTATTGCGTGACTTTTGTAGTAGACAATGATTGCCGCCATAACACTCCTTATTGTCTTTTCTTATCTTCATGTTTAACCATACTAATATTAGTGATAACCGTTATTTTATTTAGAGCAACATATTTTAGTTCATCTTTTAGTATAGATACTTCAACTACACTTTAGTCTATTTGAGAGTTCGGTTTTAAAGGAAAAAGTTTTGGAAGACTAGTTAATAATTTGATATACGCCGATTTTGAATGATTAATTTTATAATTTGATAAAAATATTGAGAGCAAAACTCTAAAATTCAACTTGCAATTCTAAAGAAAAATTTAGTAACAATTTGGAGATGCGGGGGATCGAACCCCGTGCCTCTCGCATGCAAAGCGAGCGCTCTACCATTTGAGCTACATCCCCGTATTCTGAAATACAAATTCTATTTATTTTATTTATTATTAATATTAAAATCAAGAATTTTTAACTTTAATCCCTATTATCTTATTAATTATTTTGTATAAAAATTATTAAGTCTCTACATGAAAAATTCCCTCTTCAATAAATGACAATTTTGTAAAAGATTTATATTTTATCTCATTATTTATCCCATTAATCCATGACAAAAAAAAAAAAAAAACTACCAACGTTAATCATTGAATAAAAAAAAATTGATTGCAGATTCGTTACTAGTTGGATCAGATTGATGTTTGGAAGATTTGCAACATTCATATTTTTTCAACCGTTGGACCGACGAAACGACGTATGGAGAAAGAGAAATCGTGCTCGCACAACATGTTTTTGAATGTTTTTCTTCTTTTTGTTTTTCAATTGTATACTTTAATGCTTTGTTATTTTGGCTGGTTATAGGTACAATATGTGCATTATTTTGAAACTCTCTTGTACCATTATTTAATTATAGTGAAGCTATTTCGTTGGTCTTTCTGTGATTTTTATCATTGTATTGAGGGAGTTTTCACGTTAAAATATTGATATTCATTACACTATTTAGTTTTGATTAATTTACTGTCATATATATTTGTTGTTGCTCTTTAAGTTCTTGCAAATTAGAAGAATTTTATATCTATTGTATATTACTTGCTATTATGTTTTTATTTTTATTCCGCCTCACTCACACTACGTGAGATACAACCAAAAAATTCCTCTATTTATCTAGTAATCTGGTTAAATGTGTTGTGGCATCACGTTAATTTATATTATATTTTTTTTATGTAATTGAGAGATTTATTTATGTCGCATAAAGTGTTTTGACAATTTATGTCAAACGATTAAGATTTTTGAATCCTTAAAATTGCAATATCATTTAATGTGATACTTCAACTGAGGTGATTTAGTACAAGAGAGTCTTTTGCTGTAACATAAATTTGAAATCTCATGTTATCCAATGTTCACAATTTCGGATTCCAAATGGATGAACTATTACTCAAAAAAAAAAAAAAAAAAAAAAAAAAGAACCTATGACAGTCCTAAATGATGCTGCATATATTGCAACGAACGACACCACACGGCAAGTGCATATGAAAAAAACATAAACCACCAATATATTTATTATGATGCAATGCAATATAGATAAGGGACCACAGTTGCAATGGGCTTGTTGTGTTAGCCAAAAATATGAATTGTGGCGCACCTTGAAATGCGCAATGGAATAGAGGGGCCACGTTTGGTCATATTTGGCATTGTTCTCTTTCTCCCTCATTATTATTATGTTTTGGAAAATACACATTTCTAAGTCTCCTCTCCATTAATTCACCTCTATTACCTATACGTGCAAACAAAACAAAACACCTCTTCTCACCGATTCTATTTTCAAACTTCCAAGATCTCAAATCATCCAACCTTCATTATGTCTCAGATATTATTACTTTCAATTTTCTGTCTTGCCAATCATACTAAAACTGTGTATTCGGTGGTACTAGCCGTTTCAATACTTTTATATTGTATTATTGTCAAAGCGGTAAATACATTAATCAACATTTCAAAGTTATTTGAATAAATAACGGGGATGATTTTTTTTTTTTAAATGTAATATAACGATTGAATTAAATAGATTGAAAAGTCTTGAGAATTTTAATTTCTAAATGATTCAATAGCATCCACTTCATTTATAAATTTGGTTTTTTTAATTAAAAGAATTGTTTATTTAAAAACTGATGGATTTAATATATTTTAAAAAATCTGCAGTAAAAATGAAAATACAACATTCGGACCAAAAATGAAAATTTAAAAATTTATATAGACCAATTTGTCAAATTCAAAAGTTTTAGAGACCAACTTACAAAATTTTAATAAATTTTGAGATTAATATGTAAAATTTAAAACATATAAGATCTAAATTATAAATTTGAAAAAATTACAGAATCATTTTATGATTCATATCTTACAAAGTAAAGAAGGAATTTGAAGCTTAAAATTTTTAGATAGAATTTAAAATTATTTAAATTTAATTTTAATAAAATAATTCATTAAATTTTTTTATCTTAAAAATATTTTAAATTTATTATTGAAATAAAATAATTTACGTGGAAAGATTTGAATAATCTAAAAAAAAAATTCAATCTCTCAACGAACGGACCACACTCTCAAATAACTTTTATTATACACCAATAAATATATAAATTGTATTTTGAGTGCAAAAATGAAAGTAGTAGTTCAAATAAATTGTAATTACGGTGTCCTCTATCTGGAAATATTCTTAAATAGCACTATCATACCATTTAACCTAACACTAACCAACCTCCCCTATTTGCATTTTGAAGTGGCAAACATCTCCTTCCACGTAACACTCATATATTTGTTATGTTTTATTGTTTTGAGGTGAGACTCATTTCAAACTTTCTTGCAGCCGGCATTCATCCTTTTCTACTCATTCCAAACAATGGAAACATTCATCTTCTCTTCTCCACTATCTTTCATTTCCCTTTTATGTAAACCAAACTTTGTAAATCCCCCTATTTAAAAGATAACAAAAAGTAAGTCTTAAAGGACTTTCACTCTCCTCCTTGTTCATTTACCTCCAACCAAAAGAAAAGGAGCAAAGGTGCATATAGTCATAGTAATTATTCACATCCATTTCCTTTTACCCTTTTATCCCTTTTCTCCATTATTATCCATTTAAAAAAAAAGAAGTGACAAATTATGATTTCAGAAACATCATTCTACAAGTCTTATCAATGCTCAAAGACGAAATATTGGTCCTTGGAATCTTATAATAACACTATCGAGGAATCAGAAAATCAGTATACTACTTGAGATACTCAATAAAACCTCAAGCAGAGTGCAGAGTGCAGAGTGCAGAGTGGTAAACTCACACACAACACAGACACAGAATGAGTGACACAAAGAAGATCCAAAATCAGAGGAAATTTAGATTCTTTTCATAATGACCCATCAATGTACACTTTCACCAGCAGGTGACCCTATCACACTTCCTAATCATCACACAAACTTACACCTCTCCCTCTAATTTCCTTTTTTCTTTTTTTCTTTTTTACAAATTACAAAACCAAACATTTTCATTTTCATTTTCATATCTTTCTCCCTATCTTCTTATATCTACCTTCTTTAATTCAACACCATCATCAAAACATCACACTTTATCCCCACATTCATCCTCAAAAGAGCTTCTTGTTGAATACATCGATCCATCCGCATAAAAACTCGTCGAAGAATCTGAAAATTAATTAAAAAAATTATTCAAAATTAAAATAGATACACCATGTTTTACCGCGATAATCAATTACAATCCACTGCCTCAATAAATAATTAAATAATTGTTTTAATTCAAAAATTGTCCTATACAATTTTGTATGATTTATGAATACATTTTATGCATCACCTGTTCTTAAATAAAAAATAGAGTGCAATTAATCTATCATCCTAATTATTATCCTGATACTCCAAATTAATAATTTATCCTTTGGGTAAATATAATTAAAAATAAAATGAAAATTATGTTTATTATGAAACAAAAATTACCTCTCGAGTTAAGCGATCTCTTGCAATGAAGAATGGCACTTTGAATTCCATCATGCTGCTGCAGCAGCGTATCATCACTCCTATTCGCCGGAGAACCAACTCCGGCAACCGTAACCGACGACTTACTCTTACCCAAATGCTTAGAAACCACTCTCATCCCCGCCGGAAAACTCCCCTGTTTCTCCTTCCTCAAAGAAACAGAGCCAACCGCCGGTGACGATGACGGCGAAGCCATCGTCCCCTCACCGGAGAATCTGAGTTTATCACCGTACCTCTTGGAAACTTTAACATAAAGAGGCTTAATCAGCTTCAAATATTTCTGCAAAATCTCTTTGGAAATTCTCTCCGGTTTCGGTTCTTCTCTACTCTGATTACGAACCTTGCTACCAAAACTTCTGGTGCTGTTATCTCTGCTAAGCGTTGTTGGAGTACAATGAAAATCTTTAACGTTCACTTTCACGGCAAAAAAATTCGTTTCTTTCTTCTGATTCTTATCATTCTTCTCACACTCTGTTTTTTCAGAACCCATTCTCCTCTGTTTTCTGAACGTGAAGATTCTGAAGCTCGGTGCTGATCTTAGAAGCGAAATGGGTGATTGAGGTTTCAAAATTGGTTCAATTGGAAGCACTTTTCGTTTGGAAATTGGTTCGTTAGGAGACAAAGAAAGTGTTGTTTTTTTATTAACCATAACTTGGGTTTCATCTTTGGAAGAAAGTGTTTTAGTTTGGAATTGTGGGTCGTGGCTGGTTTTGTTGTTGTTGTCGAAATCGTTGATGGTAAGTTCCAAATCAAAGAATGAGTCATCTTCGTCTGATTCGGAATCTGTTTGAACAAGAAGATGAGGAAGAGTGATGGTGGAGGAAGTGGTGTTGTTTCTCCAGAATTTTAAGAAGTTGAGAGCGTCCATGGAAAGAGTGTAGTTTAGAGAGAGAAGATAAAGAGACTTGAGAGTGTATAGCTGATTTGGGTTTTAATTTTATAGTGAATAAGACATAGGGGTGAGTGAGTGTTTGTGTTACTTTTTATTAAATTACTTTCCTTTTATTTTTGTCTTTCAAGATATGTAAAAGTTCTAAATTTTTGTGAAAAGATTAAAATTTTAAGTTTAAATGGCTTCAATTTATCACAAATAATATACTTATAATGATAGAAAAGATTAAAAGTATTTATCTTATAAGAAAACAAATTAAAGTATTAAGAACCAACTAATTAAATTAAACTGGTTAATAAAATTTAGTTATAGATGACTCATCTGAAAAAATTTAAATTGTAACAAAAATGAATTTTGGTCAAATTATACTTAATATATAACCACGAACTAAATCATGAAAGACCAAAATGTTTAATTTAACCTGAAAGAGCACAATAGAACTAAAAAACTTATGAATCTACAAAAGTAATTTAACGAACTAAAAATGTTATTTAACCTTTAACTTTTCATTACTTCGTTTAATGAATGGATTGTGTAAGCAAAGCATTGAACATGGTGCTTTAATTGGGGAATCAGAGAGGGGTTTAGCTTTTACTTTTTGGAGAGAAAGAAAAGTTGTGCTTTTTGTTTTTATTTTGGTATGTTTATAATGTTTATTTAATTTTACTGAGATTGGTCATTTGGACGTGAGAGAGAAGAGTAGTCATGTAGCCATAGGGGTATAGAGAAAAAAAGTGAGGTAGTGTACAGTAAGTATGATCTCAGTCTTTGAATATATACAGCTAAATTTGAAAACTGAGATTTGTTTGGCCCACTTCTGCTTCTATTTAGCTTTTTCTTTGTTTGCCTTAATCACTTTTGGGTTAATTTTTCTTTTTTAATATAAGGTTATTTTAATTACTACGACTAGGATACATACCATCCATTATCAAAACTACTCCATCTCCATCTGATTCACAATGAATTTTAATTTTGCAAAATAAAAAAATATTTGAAAAAAAAATTGTTTAAAAGATTGTATTTTATAGTTGAAAACATATCAATAATTAATAAATTTTTTATAAAATAACTATTTTTTATCTTATAAAGATTAATTTTTTTTAATATAATATGTAAAAAACTTAAATTCAGCATTTTAAGAAGGAAAAGTTCACTTCAATAACTTAAAAAGTATTACCAATCAATAAGATTTTAGTAGTACACTCCATTTCATACAAACTTGTTAAAATAGTGATTAATTATGATGATTTTTTGAAGCAATTATGTAGTGGTTCAATATTTGGTATTACTATTATTGTCAAAAACAAAATCTTTTGTAATAGTATAGGAGGAGTAATTTATAATTTTATTCAACTGCTCTATTAATAATCCAAGCCTAAGAAAGAATAGGAATACGATAGGTAACTTGTAATTATAAATGAATTATTAGAAATAACATGGGGCAAAATATGATGATTTGATTTTTTTAAAATTGAACTGTAGAAAAACTATAAAGTATAGGATATTATTGTGGTCTCATACTATTACTTACTACTACATGGTGCAGTTTGAGAGATGCTATTTGAGACGTTGAGAATACAAGAGTGGGTGGTGGGAAACTTCCAAAAAGATATAGGTAAAGAAAAGGAAAAGAAAGGAGGATAGAAAGAAGCAAAGAAAAACAAAAGATAAAAAAGAAAAGAAAGAAAGGGTCATAAAAAAGAGAGAAATGGAACAAAGAAAAAAACATAAGGTCTATCAATTACTTTACCTTTTAATTTTTCTTTACAGAGAAACCAAAGTGTTTAAGTCAGAAAATTAGTTTCTTTTACAAGGCAAAAAACATTGGATACAAAGTTGGAGCACGCATGTTGTGTTTGCTTTTAGGACCCCTAGCTACTACGTAATGTGACTATACCTAAAGTTTGAAGAGGTCTAAAATCCTTTTGCCATTGAATGAGCATAAGGGTCCAACTCTTTTGCTACAAAAGGTTTGACTTCTTCACTTGGTTTGGCTGGTCTTGCACTCTTCCTCTTTTTATTGGACTATTAAAATCTTGCAAAAGGTTGGAAAATTAAATGCAAGATTCTAAATCAAAAATATAAACTAGTCAACTTACAATTTTAATTCTGGCACAAAATTGTCAAGACTCGGACTATAATGAATTTTCTGTCCACGGATAATGCATGTGAAGATATAGGTCCCTTTCATATCGATATGCAAAAAAGAAAATGATTTTGAACTTCAATTATTAGACATTTGAAAAAGATTTAATTTATATATTCAGTAAGTAAAGAATTTTGAAATTGCCGATTTATCAAATTGGTTAATTATTATTAATATTTGATTTTTTTTTTATTTCTTATAAAATTACTTACATAATTGATCCTGATTTGAAGAATAATTTTTAACATAAATTACATAGAAGAACTTCATATTTTAAATGACTTGTAAATTTCAAGTAACTTGTAAATTTCTATTTTATTTTTCACTTTATTTAAAAGTTGTAATATATGGATAAAAAAAATTAAGAAATTGTGACAAACATTTTTTGTTTAATTTTTTTTTAGTAGATCATAGAGTATCTTTTTAATATAACTATTTTGTTGTATAATTTATATGTGTAAAAATATACAATGTTTATCGTTTATGATCATTTATTCGTTACAAATATGATTTTAATTTTATTTATTTTAAAAATCATATAAATAATGATTTTAATCAATTGATTGTGCAAAAAATTTAAATTTCAAAATTAATCTAATTGTTTCATAGATAAAATATCATTCATTACGTTATAAAATGTGGCATAATTAGTAGGTCCTTAAGTTAGAATATTGAAGCTAACATCTGAAAATTCATAAGCCATGCTTTACTATTTTGAGCACATTTCCAAAAAAAAATCTGCACACGCTAACGAATGAGAACAACATTACATGGCCTACTTTATCATCCTCCATACCTGGCTGAAATTATTACAACTTGAAATTATTAATCATTTTGGTCTAGTGTTACATAAATACTATATTTGAATAACTGTTAAATTAAACCAGACACATTTTTTTATTTTTTTTGAAGTATGAAAATTGAAAGTATATTTACAAAATCTTTCGTTGAAATCATATGATAGAACACATAGGTTAGATCTCGATCACATGCACTTCAAACAGAAATTCGAATCCCACACAATTATTTGTGATTAACACCAATGATTATTTAAGAAAAGAAAACATAGTATTTCCAAAAAGTGAAAGGTGAAAAAGATATTTAGATGCATATACAACCAACAAATAATATTTCGGGCACAATAGAAAACCAAAAAGAGATACAATTTTAATGTACTATACTAGGAAGTTGAATTGCATCACATAATGTCCTACAAATAGTAATAAGTCTAAAATATTAATCTTGGAAAAAAATGCTGATTTTTTGTACTCAAGAATATTTAGTGGTCCTGATCTAAAATTGCTTCAGTTTTTTTCCTTGAGATTCTTTCTGATCAGTGACAATGAAAAATCACTACCATAATGGTTAATAAATCTTTTGCACAGTTACAAGGCATTCACAAAAAAACAAGCTAAATCATAACCATTAACCAAGCTCAAATTCACATATGAAAAGTAGCTTTCAAAGGGTTCTGAGCTAAAACCACATATTACTAACTTTTGGTTACAACGGTGTACTCTAGATTAAATTAAATTCAAATGATGAAAAGATCACAATCATTCATGTGTTTCTTAGTATGTGTTAGTTTTTACATTTACATCATTGCAACCTTAGGTTTGAAAGTTATTTCACCATAACATTGTTGCGTGAGTTAACACATCAAATAGTACAATTTCAAGTTTTTAGATATGGAATTTGAATGGACTTGTATCTAAATATGAATTTGAACACATTAGTACATTAATCTGAGTTCACTTGAATTAACTCACCTCGAATTTGTTGGAATTTTAAGTGAATAGACATCAACCGTTAAATTAATTGAAATCGACGGATTAGATTTAGTGACAAAATAAAAATTTGACTTATTATTGAAAAAATGTATAAAGTTTGTGATGCAATTATTAGGCAATTTCATACTATTCATCCCTATAATAAATTCGAAACAAATATTCATCAATAAAATACACACATGCAAGAACCAAAAAAACAAAAAATAATACACACATGTATATATCTTACCAATTTCAAAAGGAAACTTGTCTGGTTTATGGCTTGCACGATATGAGATTGATTCCTCTTTATTCGGCAGAATTTGTTGCTGAGTCTACCAAGATTTTGGGTATTATATAAATTTTATTTATTTATTTTGACGGTTTGTGTATATATAATTTTTAAGTACAATATTGTCTCATTTTATTTTATAAACAATCTTTTTCGTCACCAATACTATTCCACGTTTCTTCATTATTCAAACAACGAGAACAGTTTATCTCCTTTTAAAATGGTTCTTCCGCTTATTATAACATAGCATGGCTAGAAGTTTAATTTTAAAATTAAGCAAGTTGTTAATACTTAATGATAAGAAACTCAAACATTTTTTTCTTGTAATCAAACAACTCAATTGTTAATTACTAAGGTATTAAGATGTGGGAGTTTGAGTTTAAACTCGAAATTTTCTACTTCTTAATATTTAATGTGTGAGTTTAATCATCATGTTATTTTTTATTAAAAAAAGTGACTCATACACTTTAAATAATTGATTACAAGTTTGATATCCAATAATTGTGTTTTGAAAAAACTCGAGGAGGAGATGATTCATTTTATGTGTTCAATTAATTTTTCAACGTAGGTTACTTAATGTTAAACTGTGATGAATACATTGTATTTATAATATTGTTAAAAAAATTAAGATGATATAAATGTAGATAAAGTTGCTAGTCTTTTTAATTTGCTAACTTTGCGGTTTAACATCCTTTCAATATAAAATTTCTGGGAGAAACTTGAAGAATTTTATCTAATAAAAGATATACCAAATTTATTGTTGTTGAATGAAGAATATCATATCTTAAACATGGATGATATATATAAAAGTATTTGATCATTATTTTCTAGGATATTGCCTGTGAATAAGAAACTATTAGAGTTAAGATGTGTGATGATGGTGATATATAGTTATGCATACATTGAATTTGTAACAAATACTTCAATATGCTAATAATAATGTTTTGTGCAATTCAAAACCCATTACTCTATTCTTCCATTATACTCTTATGTGAAATGGAGCGCATTGCAAGTAATTAAGTGTTCTAAGAGAATTGATTATGAGGAAAAAACAAACTAGATAAATCCTTTTAGCCACGTTTGTTGTAATGTGACTTGCTTAATAAGGTGGGGAAACAATGTCAAGAGTTTAAATCGGATAAAATAACCTCTAACAAATTATAAGATAATATCATAATTTTTTAAATTTATCTTATGTATTTGGATAAGAGAAAAAAATAATGAATTGTAACATAACATATCCTCCTTTTTTTATAATTTATTTTCAATAGACAAAGACAATAACTAAAATTATAATTTATTTTCAATAGACAATAACTCAATTGTAACATAACAAGTGATAAGTAATAATTTTTATCAATGTAAATTATGTGTTTAGCACTAATAAGTATATGATCTACGAATTTCAATGTACTCTGACTTAGGTGGGGTTAGTTGAAGTTTTTTTTTTAAATAACTATTTTTTAAAAAGTATTATTCAAATACTCCCTTCTTAAATTTATTAATTAAAATATTTTTTAAGTTACAAGTCGTCGTTTAAAATGATGACTTCTGAAAGAATTTTTTTAATAAAAAAATTAATTTTTTTTTCAATTTTTATTCAAATGATAAAAATAATATATATATATATATATATATAATTTATAAAATAAGTTGATACTAGATATCATATTTAATAATAATTTTATCGTAATTTTTATAAAATTTATGATATTTTTTATAAATAAATATATAATTTAAAATTTATATTTATATATTTTTATAAATTATATATATAAATATATATTATTTTATTATTTGAATAAAAATTAAAAAAATTGTTTTTTAAAAAAAACATCATTTAAAGTCGTCGTTTAAAACATAGATTTCTTTAAAAAATTAGTCATTTCAAATTTGAAACTTAGAAATCAGAAAGAGTATTTTATTAATAAATTTGAAAAAGAATATTTAAATAATTTGTTTTTAAAAAAAAATATTGAAAAGAAAAAAACCTTGCTGAAAGGGTGTACTGTTATAAATTTTAATTTCAAACTTTGTAATATCAGAGTATTCCTAAATAAACTACACTGTATTATCACTAAAAAGAAATCATAAATCGGGTCAAAGCCAGAAGGCTGCAGTGCTCGGGCAGCAATACACCGTACACTGTAGAGTCAACAGACTTTCATGCTTTGCTCCACGCCTCCACATGCATCATTCATCTTCGCCTCACATATTTTTCACCCTACAAATTCAGGTTTCAAACAATATTTTTCATGAAATCACATTTCATCAGCCATTAACATTAAATGATCCCTTTTTGCAAACCCACCAACCTTATGCGCGCCGCTAACATGCAATTACCGTGACTCCAAGCATGTACGGACACTTAGAAACATAAATGGTGTGGGACACGTCAAGTACGGATTGGATACTCATGGTTTGGTTCGCATGTTTTGTGCTTCTAGTCCTATTATGCTGTATTTTTTTGGTTATGCTAACAAAGTAACAAGTGTTGCATTATCTATAAAATATCAAAATTTAAAATTTTATAATTAAATGTGTCATTTTTAGAATTAATTTTCTGCTAACATTTCTCTATTATTTTTACCTCTCACTTCTAGAATTAATTTGAGAAGAAGAAGTAAATGGGATGACTAAGCTGGTGTTTGGATTCACTGTGGAAAGCATACAAACACATGCCAATTTTGAAGTTACTTATCGTTGCTTCGACAGTTAAACTTATTTGAACTTAGTTCCGCCACAATTATAAACATGCAATAAAAAGTCCTTCCACGTTACATTAAATTTTGTTTTGCTTCGTTAGAGAAAATCTCTCCAATAAGAATGAACTTAAAAATGCATTAGAAGAAGACTTTGGAGTTGAGGCTAAAATGAATTTATAATTTATAAATTATAAATTTTATTTAATAAAAGTCATTTATGAGTTTATAGTTTATAATATCTTTTTGATAAATTTATATTTTTTTTATTTTATCTTTATTATTAATTAAAATTCTTTTTTTATCCTTTACAATTATTTATTGTAATTTAAAATAAATAATTTAACTAAGTAACTAAAAATATATCAGATTAACAAATAATTTATTAATTATTAATAAATAATTTAAATTGAAAATAATTAATATTTTAACATTAATAATTTATTTATTTTAGTTTAAAATAAATAAAATGGAAAAAAAATATATCAGATAAGTAAATTTTAAAAATATTTTAAACATTAACTGATAATATTTATTTTTAATTAATAATGCTTGTTTTATATTATGTTATATTTTAAACTAATTAAATCGTTAGTTTTATCAAATATTTCAATTAATTTACCAACTATCAATTATAAATTAGTAGTTATAAACTACTAACTAATTTTATCAAACAAAACTTACATAAATTTTTAAATTCATTATTTCTCTTTATAATAGTCTCCATTTTTTTCTTAATAAAATATAGTAGTCATAAATAATTTTATCTCATTCCTTTCAAATCAGAACACTCCCAAAAAAATCAGAAATTCATCTATCTTTCTATTGCTCTCATTCCCACCAAAGTCCCTCTCCCCTGCTCCGTCTTAACTCCCAAACAAAGCTTTAAAAAAATTTATAGTTAGATGAGGATTTTATATTCAACGTGGGGAGGGGGAAGGAGTAAACTTTGAGGAGAAGGGAGGATAATTAGACTCTTGCCTTTTGTACCTCCATTTAAACTTGTATCCCCAATTTATTAAAAATCCAATTTTACCCCTCATAAATTCATTCATGTGAGCGGTAAAAAAATACCTCAAAATTAATCCCCTTGTTGAAATTTCCAGTAAGTAATTTTAGTAAACGAAATTTTCGGTAGTTATATTTTCAATACCGGAAATTTTAAATTTTCGGAAGCTATCGGAAATTTCAAAAATATTGAAAATTCCGGTAATTTGTTTTTGTTCACCGGAAATTTGGTTGTTTGAAATTTCCGGTAGTTAATCTGGAAATTTCAAAAATTATTTTTTTTTTTGAATATTTTTTGAATTTGTTTGTTATTTTATTTTAATTTTTTTTTTTTAAATAGAGATGGAAAACACACGACCAGTATTTGTTGGCGTTTTTGCCATAGTTCACTGTGTACCATAGTTCAGAACGCTGATTGTGTGACATAGCTCAGTTGGTTGACGACCAGTATTTGTTGGCGTTTTTGTCATAGTTCACTGTGTACCATAGTTCATAACGCTGATTGTGTGGCATAGCTCAGTTGGTTGGAGCGTCTTGATTGTGGAATGGTTGCAGCGCCAAACCCTAATGAGTTGTGGAAAGGTTTAGAGAACTCTCTTGAGAAAGAAACCGGAAAATTGAAAAATTCTGTAGTGAAAAATACATACCAGAAATTTCATTTTTGAAATTTCCGGTAAGCCATCCGGAAATTTCAAATTTCCAGTATTGATTTTGAACTACCGGATTTTTCAATTTTTCGGTGACTTTCCCAGAAATTTCAAAAACGAAATGTCCGATACGTATTTTTAACTACCGGAAATTTCAACAATCCTTGAAATTTCCGGTAAACGAAATGTCCGGTTACTTTTTTACTGAATTTTTTAAGGATATTTTAGGTATTTCACTCAAAAAACATTAAATTGAGGGGGTAGGAGTTTAAATGCGGGTACAAAAGGCAACAGTCGAGAGGATACTTTTATACTTAAAAAGACGTTAAACGGGTGATTTTAGCTTGTTGGGCCTCAGAAAATTGACTCATCTGCACAAACTCTAAATTAGTCCCTTTAAGAGAACACGCTTTTAAAAAAAAAAATAACAGGTTGAATTGTTGATTTAGGCCCGTAACTTATTTTACATAAATATTGATATTTTATGTTTTACATAAGAATATAAATATAATTGTATGTTGTCTTTGAGTTTAATCAAGATTTCACACTTAATTATGGTAACACGGTAGAATTATAAATGAAATAGTTGAATGTTCGGTGTATTTTCTTTTTAAATAGTCAATATGTGTAATTAGTTGTTAACTTTATTTGAGAGTGGAGTTGGACTCATGATCTATTTGTTCATCTAACTTTTCTAAGCTACTAATAAGGTCGTCTTAATTTTTTTTGAAACGCTGTACGAATCTAAAAATTGGACTATAAATAAAATATATAATTTAAAAAATTATAAGTTATTCTAAAATATTATATTTTTATTGAATAAAATATCAAAAATTCAAATTATTTTATTTAAATTCATCAAAATAAATAGTTTTTCAATAACATTATCAAACCAACACTAACCTTTTTGCTATTTACAAAGAGTTATTCTTTTAACACTTTTTAAAGCAAATTTATCAACCAAGTCTTCATATTATATTGTCTCCAAAAGATCATTATTTTTTCATAACACTATCCAAGACATTATAAAAATCAATCTTTCTATATCACACGAAGTATAAAAGACTCTCGAATTTATTTCTAAAAGATTCTTACTAGACCCATTATCATAACCTTGTCCTTGCCCATCAAACAAGTCAAAATCAATATTTTTCAATTCATTTTGTTAGACATCAAAAAGCCATTGCCTAGTTGTATCATTCACATTCAAAAATCCTAAAAAATATTTCTCAATATTAATAGAGTTTGAAGAAACATCAATATATCTTATTATCAAAGACATATGTTCTTGGTGACTAACATCAGGAGTATGATCAAGTATCATTGAAAAATACTTTGTTAGTTTGATTTTTCTAACAATTTCATTTTTAATTGTAAAATCAAGCAATAGTATTAACTCATTTTGTAAGCTATGTCCAAGATAATGAAAATAAATCTTGTAATCTATAATACATGTAACATGTTATTGGACAGTTGAGTCAAATTCAGCTAAACCCAAAAATTTCCATTGTTATTTTGGTGCAATCTCTCGTTAGAAATACGAAATGTCAAACTATGTTTAACATAAAATTTCACTATTGAAATAATTATTTTTAAAACATTTTTTCAATGTTCATTTTCTTTCTCGATTAGTCTTTGAGTAGTTTTATCAATAGCTCGACCTTTCTTCAGCCTTTGACATAATTCATACTAAATTGTCATATTTCTAACATGATCTCTGTTTATCTCATGTTCTCTAAGTCTTTCACCAATATGTGTTCAGTCACCAAAACCCTTGTTTGTTAGTTGACATTTACCAATCAATTTTTAAAAAATTTACAAAAAAAAGAGAAAAAACAAACTTTATCAAACTTTTTTGAATAAACAAGTCAATCTCTATTGCACTTCTCTCCATTTGATAAAAATCTGGTATACCAATTAGTCATAAAAGGTCTCTTCCCATTGTCCTTAGAATCCTTTATAGTGGAAAAATCTCTTTTACAACATTTTGTAACTAAAAAATCAATAATTTTAGAATTAAGAACATCTCAATTTCTTGGATCAAATACATCAAACAAATATTCAAATGAGTTTGCTTGCTCTACATCCTCTTCATTGACAAGTTAATTATTCAAATTAAAATCGTCACCATCATCACAATGAACATTATCAACATCATCATTATCATTATCAACGTACATCATCATTTTCAATGGACACATTGTCAAACATTTTAACAACATTATGATTTTCAGATTTTTTTATAACAAAAATTTATCAACTTCTATTTGAGATTGAGTTAAATCTTCAAGTTTTTTCTTCTTCTTTTCATAGATTTCTCACATCCATAATCATACTTTCTAATATTATGAGGCATAGTAAAAAAAACCTAAAATTTCTCTCAATTGTGTCAGCTAATGATGTTTAGCTGCAAACAGTTTCTAAAATTTAAAATCCTAACATCAAATTAAATCATAATAGAGAACGAGTTCCTAAAATAATTAAATCAACCATTACCAAAAAAATTGAGTTCCTAACTCAATGAACCACAAAACCTAAACATCAAGAATACCTAAACATTAAGATTCTGATACGAGTTTGGGTGGTGGCGCATAGTAGCTATAACAACTGTCACATACTCAAAGTGGTGAATGTGGAGAGGAGATAAGTGAGAGAAATTAAGTTTAGTTTCAGATAAGATAGTCTCCGTTTAAAAAATAAATATTTATTTTGAACATAAGTTAAAAATATAAGATTTTAGAATGTTGAATATACAAAATTCAATATACAAAATTAAAATTATGAATATGATTTTTTAAAATTCACTTATCCTATAAATTATTTTTTTGAAACACTTCATAATTGGGGACCTGCCAATGTTCTGGTGGTAGAGAACTATGATTGATCTTGACCACTAAACCACCACCTCATGGCTCTTTAATGTTGTGTGCATTATAAAAAACAACTTTGATTCGTGCATTTATTTGAATATTTCCAATTTCCATGATAATTTGTGATGAATGCAAAATTGTATGTGGAATGGTAATAGATAGTATAAAGATAAACTTTAATTTACACATACCATTTAATGAAAGAACCATTTTATTCGTTCGTTGTATTTAATGTTGTGTGTCATTATTAAAAGACACTTTGGTTCTTTCTTGTATTTGACTTAGATTGTTTTAATATAAAACATTTAATTTTGATGATAATAATCATACAAATGCCTTAGACCGAATAAGTTAACGAAGTGTTATTATAGATTATAGTTAGGATTTGTCATGTGAAAATTTAATAAAATTCAGATATTATAGATTATAAATAAAATTCAGATATTTTAGATTATAAATAAAATTTAAAATGTTTTATAGATGTTATGGATATTATTTTAAATATTAGAATAGTGAAAAATGTAATTTACGGTTTCACTATATTAATAAAATCCCTCTCCTCATCATCGCTTCTCTATCGAAATATCGGATCAGATTACTCGCAGTTATTGTGTCACACAGTATTGTATTTCGGCTGTGTGATGTAAATGACGATAGAGATTGATTAGTTACGTAAAATTAATTGTATAATTTGAACCGTCGATATTAAAACCACTGTTGATATTGTTTATTGCGTCAAACTTTGTAGTGCAGCAGATCCAGGTCCTAAAATCTCTTGTATCAAGTATCAACTAAATATAGATAGACTAGTTGATTTTTGTAATGAGTGATGGATAGATACACTGGTAGGAGTACTAATCGAATTTGTGTTAGTTAATGAGCACAAGAAAACAAAATGAGGTTATTAAAATTATTATTAAGGTCGTGCAATTCAAAAGATAATTAAAATCAGAATATGGCATTGCAAGGATTAAGTACTGCAGCTGTAGCGGTATCGGTATTGGTAGGTCCTCCTACTCTTCTTCGAGCTAGAGTCTACAGCGTCACATCATCAACGTCGAGGTTATGCTGTGGCGGTCGGACTCGTTATTCGGGAATCAGAATCGGCTGTAAAGCCGTCGGAGAAAACCAGCAAGGTTCATTGGACGATAACGTAGTTTATAACGGTATTTATGGCCCTTGGTCCGTTGATTCCTCCGATGTTCGAGAGGTACTCACTCACCTCACCTTCTCCTAATTCAATTTCGTTGCGCACTATCTATTTCACTTTTCGATTCATAATTTGATACGGTGTATTCAACGCATACTTACTTTTGTAGTATCATTAACGTTTGATTAATTACTCTCTTGGGGATTTTTCAATAATTTGGTAATTGAGTTCCTAATTTGTCGATAATTTGTAATTTATCGTCCGAGCTAACAACTTTAAACCCGATCCCTACACTTATAAATATGTAATTAGGTATTAGTTCAAACACACATTTAAAAATTCTCAAATAATTTAGGGGCATCAAGAGTAGTTATACCTGTTATTAATTATTGTTTGTCGTTTTATATAAAAAATACTTTAGTAAATTAAACTTATTTAATCATATCTATTAGTACTCAATGATTTTGAAGTGTATAAAATATAACCTTAAACAACAGTTAATATGAGAACGAGATAATAGTATTTTGAAGTACAGTTGAAAGCACAGCACCTGAAAACGCAGTGTGGAGTATGTTACATTGCATGATACATATACAGTTGCAGCTTGAAAGCTTTTGGCTTAAGCTATGTATGTAAACTTGGTTGTGCCCATGGCAGGTTATTTTGTACAGATCAGGATTGGTGACAGCTGGTGCATCCTTTGTCATGGCTGCATCTACTGCCTTTTTGCCCGATAACCTAAGTGATATTCTCAAGCAAAACCTTGATTATTTTTATATCCTTGGGTCAGGTGGGTTGGGTTTATCATTATTCTTGATTCATATCTATGTCACTGAAATCAAACGCACCATACAAGCATTTTGGGGACTTGGGGTTCTTGGCTCAGCTGCAACCTACATCGCCCTTGCTCAACCAGCTAATAAAACTCTAATACAATATGTTGTTGATCACCCATCAGCTGTCTGGCTTGTCGGTCCTCTTTTCGCTGCTTTGACAGGACTTGTTTTCAAGGAAGGTGATGTTCAATTAAATTAAATCCATCTATTTTTTATCTTGGCATTTAATATTAATTGGACAGAGAAGAAGAAAAAGTCAATTCTCTTGATATTTTCTTGTATTTATAAACAGGACTGTGTTACGGCAAGCTAGAAGCTGGAGCTCTCACGTTTATTATTCCTATACTTCTTCTTGGGCATCTGGTATTCTTCTTTTGTTCCTCTAAAGTGCTCCATTAAACATATTGCCTATTTAATTTAAGGTAGCCATTAGCATATGGTTCCTATTTCTTTTTTCCTTTCAAATTTATTAGTTAAGGATTTGAGTTCATGGATTTCTAAATACTTACGTAGTCATTACAGTAAGGAGATTGGAGTTGTTGGATGATGATCTAATGATTCATATTTTAACTTCATTAAATGAAGTGTATTCAGAACCCAAATTCTTTCTAATTCTAGCCCTACATCATGTCCAACGGTTGAGTTGGACCGTGCTGCAGGGCTGTAGAGATTCCATTTGTGAGTAACAGCCTCCTATGATGTTTGCACTGAACTGAACCCTTATCCTCAAACTAAAAGCCCCTTATCAAACTTCTGTTGACGTTATTATTTATTTGAATCCATGCATTTCACAATGTCTTCTTGACTCAGACATTATTGCACTGCATCTTTTACCTTCACTAGTCAAGCTGAGAGATTGTTATCATCACCAATACCAACTAGTACATTTGTATAAGATCTGTTTCTTTTACTCCTAGACAAATTTTACTCTAAAATTTGCAGAGCGGTTTGATGGATGATGGAGCTAAACTTACTTTGCTTGCTTTATGGATGGGTCTTTTTATGATATTTGCCGGAAGGAAGTTTACCCAGCCCATCAAGGTAAATTACTTACCTTGATTTTTTTAAAGTATATCTTCAGTCCCTGTACAAAATTCCCTGATCTTGAACTCCTGTTTAACATCAAGGATGACATCGGTGACAAGTCTGTTTTCATGTTCAATTCTCTCCGTGATGACGAAAAGACAGCCTTGATTAAGAAATTGGAACAACAAAAAACTCAGTATTAAGCGTATCAGCTCCAATACACCTTGAGGTGGATTCCAGTAACTTTTAGGAGTTTTTTTCGAAAAGATGACGGCGCGCAAAGCTATGTGAGCACAGCCTGCAATTCTCTTATGAGGGAGACAGCACTTTCCCATTACGTCTTCCTTTTGTTGTAAAAATTGTATGCCATGTCTTCTTTTCGTCCCTGTAAAAATTGTATGCTATATTGCCTAATGCCTAATGACAATTTAGTACAGCAGTTAGACTTGTTTTAGATCGTATCTCATAATCTTATCTTAATCTTAATAATATATAAAATCAAAATTGGTAGGTCTCATGGCATTTTAGTAAATTGCATCTTCATGCCTATTTTAATGGCAGATATGTAATGTTATACAATTAAATCCCGCCGAATTTGTGCGGAGACATGTACATGGCATTGTTTTTTTGTTGTACATGACTGCATTGGTTATTGTCTTTGGAAATGGTATTAGACCATTAATGTTACTACTGCTGAAATTGTGTGTGCGCCATGTCTCGACAAAGGAAAAAAATCTGCACTGCTTGGATTGCTAATTTGAAACGGTTCTACTTGAGTATGAATAAGTTCCTTACTCTGTATATGTCCTTTGAAATTTCCATTTTTGTTGGGGTAATATTTCTGGGCAAATATTTCTTTCTTGAATCTCTGACTCTGGAGTTGTTAATATCTTGCAATTGGCTTCCCATATTGATTGTCTGCGAGATAAACCAAAAATTCTTCATTTTGACTGTCATACTTGTAGTGACAGTTTTTTGTTTGCATTAGGGATGTTTAAATACTTATGGTGGTAAAGGTTTTGACATGCTAGTAGTTCATGTTTTAACTTATAAACCAGCTGGGAGCTCTATCATTTTCCTTTCACAGGTTCAACCTTGGAGGATTCCTGTCCTTGTATTTTGCTTCAAGTATCCAGGTGAACCCTCAGAATAGACCGTTTCAGTCACTCATTTGCTGAAAATTTCCTTTCTTTATGGAATTGTATTTGATAGCAATTCTCAACTACTTACGCTGCCAAATGCTAAAGGAATTTGCAGTGCTTTGGAAAAGCTTGAAAGTCTTGTCTCTTCTGTTGTTAAGCATATTTACTGAAAAATTGAAGCAAAAGGGGTAAACACCATACGTGAATTAAGCTTACTTAAGCTACCTGTGATGTTAATAGTAATATGGTGTATTTCTTTATTGGTTAATATGGAATATAAAAATGAAAAGAAAACTTCAAATCTGCAAGAGTACACAAGAGGATAAAAAAAGTATAATCAATAAGCGCAGTTTTTGTAAAATTATTTTCAGTCTCCGTCCTTTTAGATTGTTTGAATTTTTTTAGGTCAATTTATCTAATAAACTACAGAAAAACTAAGAGGAACATTGGCTTGTTGATGCTTCAGTAACCTTGGGATTTAGCAGAGATCAAATGGTGGCTTCTTGATGCTGCCTGGAACAGGACTCTCTGGTTTTACTCACAGAACTGGGACTTGGAGGGTTGGGTCCTGAAGCCATGGCGGTGATGGTTGATTCTACTTCTTGAGGCCTCAACTCTTGAGAATTTGCGGCAACATGAATATAGGAGAATCAATTGAAGTGAGTATGTGAGTCATCGACAGAGGTTGAATAGTAACTTTTATAAAATTTAATTTAAATTTTGTACCTCAAAAGTTCTCTCAAGTATTCATTTGAAGTTGAGAAGAATAAGCAGAAGCTTGATAATGAACATTCTAGTGTAGAGAAGGTTTAAATTAGACAACAAATTCTCTGAATAAGTTATGAGTTGATTTGTCAGTAAAAAATTGTGTCTAAAATGATTTGTTAAGTTGTTTCCTTAGTGAAATCAGATTATAGAATGAAAGTTACACATGAAGTTATGATTTGCAATTATTAAAATTGACTTATATTTTTCTATCAAATATCTTTGGGCGTAATAGGTGTATAGACAATTCAGCAGTTGAGGGGACAGTTAGATCCAGAGAGCTAAGTTTTCTCTGTAACATCCTTCAATCCCCACATGTTACAACTCTTGCACCGTGAAGTTGTTGTAGGTGTGATTTAAGTCATGTAATAGAGGATAAATATCTACTCTAATTTGTTAAAGGATAAATCATCAATTATATATTTGAGCATATGACCACGTACAAATATATCTTTTATTAGTGCGACTTCAAAGTCTTTTTAGTTAATCATTTTAAGTATATTTTAAGTATTTTTAGTTAGTCATTTTAATTCTTGAATATTGAGATATATTTGACATATATTTATTATTTTAATATGTTTATAGAATGACCTTCACACAAGACCAAAACAACTATTTCATCGAAACATGTCGATTACTATTTTTGAATATATAATTGGCAACATTAATCATGCATTCATAAGTTATAAAAATAATAGTAATAAATATTTTTATTTCTTTAAAAAATAAGGAGGAACTCAACCGATAATAGAGCATAAGATAGTAACTAGTGAGAATTAGTATAAAATACTTTTTTTTTTTCCAATTTTTATTTATTTTTTAATAAATTTTTTATTATCTAATGTGATCTTTTGATAGTTTTTATGAAATTTAACTCTTCTAAACTCGAGAAATTAATAAAACGAATAAATTAATAGTTAAAATTATAATATTACATAATTGATTATGTATATGTATATAATATCAATAATTAATTTACTTATCGACTATTGATAATACTTACTCGATTTTCTAAATTAAATTATTCAATTTTAAAAAACTTAATCTATTTTTATGTATTAGTCTAAATCTCGTTCGATGAGGTGAGATACAACTGAATTTTTTTTTCATTTCTAAAAATTTTAATAGTGAAACTCATATACCATATAAAAAAAGATTGACTTATAAGAAAAATATAAAAAAAGAGAACTATCATGAGTTAATGTCTCCATAACTATTAATGTCTCTATAACTATTAGTTGAAGTTGTTACGATCCGTTTATGTTAATTTTTAAAATATCTTTATATATCTACATAGTAATGTAGTAATTGAATGTGTTCAATTTTTTTAATATTATTTTATTATATATATTCCTAAAAAATGTAAAACAACTACTAGGCGAAAAAAAAACTAATATACTGTAAGAAAAATATTTTATTTATTCAATATGGCCCCTTTAATTAATGTTTTTTAAGAGAAAAGGAGTTGTTTAAAAAAGAAAGAAAGAAAAAAAAAATAAATAAATAAAGACAAGCGTTTGTATATTTGACGTGCTCTCTCTATCTAGTACGTAGCTGCAAGTGCTAAGTGGAAGGTTTCCGTTATTCATTCCGAAGTTGAGGCTTCGACCACTCAACAACCCGCCACATATAAACTAACCGTTCAACGAAACTCGCTCTTCTCTCTCTCCCTTGCATTCGCTTTCTCTCTGTGACTCGTTACTTCCTTCCATTTTCATTTGTTGCATCCATCAATGGCTCCAGGGGACGCGGATTCCTTCATCGATAAAAATGAAGAGAAATTTCACGACAACAACTCCGATTCCGATTCATATTCGGATTCCTCCGACGACAACAAGAAAAGGCCGCCGGTTACGGCCTCTAAATCCAACAGGACCAACACTGTTTATCGCCTCTTCGGTCGCGATCGTCCCGTTCACAAGGTCTTAGGCGGTGGAAAACGTACGTTACTCCTCTCACTAACGCACCTACCTTTTTTCATATTTTCCACTACTGCATTGATTAACAATAACTCATCGGAATCGCGCGTTTTTTATTTTTTATTTTTATTTGAAAAGTTATACATGGAAATTCTGAAATGTTTATGTCTAATAGCATTTTAATGCATAGCAATGTCGTTTTGTTGGAAATTGGAAATTGAAAATGCTAATGATGATTGTAGTGGTGGTGGTAGTGTTCTTTTAATCAAATTTGATATTATTCATCGTATCCTATAAATAAATGTTAATCTTACTTGGATTAGAAATATTTAGATACTATATATATGAATGTTTGATTTAGATTGAATTTGGATTGTGATTGCATCATGGTAATGATTTGAAGCACGGATAATAACAATTGACACCACAATGTAATAATTTGAGAAAATAAATTTAATAGAATGTTGTAATCAATGTATATGTGTCGTGTCCATATCGGACATTGAAACGTGAACACGCATCCGATTAGAAGGATTGGTACTAGACTAGAGATATATTAATAATTCAATTAATAGTTTTTTTTTGTTAAAACTCACTTTTCTTTTTGCCGAAAGTTATTCGAGAATGTAAGATTCAATACAAAAAAGTTGTATTAATTGGATTGAAAGCTAGGACGGTTTTTTATTTTGCAAAACTGTTGCCATAAATTTTTAGTTGAGAAAACGATGAAACAGGATTTCGCTTGACTGACAGGGTGAATTTCTTATAGCATTAGATTTCAAATTGGAAATTGGGAACATTTTACTCCTGATGAATGATAAAATTTATTCATTTCTGTTGATAAATCAATTTCCTCTGTTGCATTATTACATAATATGAACGTTTTCATTGCAGCTGCTGATATTTTACTATGGAGGAACAAGAGATGCTCGGGAATGGCACTTGGTGCTGGCACTGCCTTGTGGGTTTTCTTTGAGTTGCTGGAATACCACCTTATTACTCTTGTTTGCCATTTAATGATTTTGTCTCTTGGAGCCCTTTTCTTGTGGTCTAATGCATCTGTCTTTATCCACAAGTAAGCCTTTGCAAATTCTTCCACTTTTTTTTTTTCACAAAAAGTTTGTTTGGTGTGTTCCCCTTTACAATAAGGTGAAGATCTCGGATAAGGATTCTACTGTCCGGTGGCTGTATAGGAAATTTAAATTCAAGAGTTTCATGATGGCAACACCGAATACCAAACATACTCTTCATAGTAAATTGTTTATAATTATATCTTCTAAATGCACTTTCATGTTGTCTTTGATATTTTTGAAACTAGGTCTCCAATGCAAATCCCACATGTTTCAGTTCCTCAGGAATGCGTTCTTGAGGTTGCTTCTGTTCTGAGAGTTGAAAGCAACCGAGTAGTTACTGCTTTAAGGGAAATTGGAACTGGGAGAGATATTAAGAAGTTTCTTTCCGTAAGTTGATCCCTTCCTTCATCCTTATGTTAACCTACAATGGTTTCATGATGGAACCTTATTGCTTGGGTTCCCTTTGATTTTGTGAGAATTTGAGGTTTAACTCGAATCATGTCCATTTATATCAAATTCAATTTTTTTTGGGTCCTGTTATCAGGTTGTTGTTGGATTGTGGGTTATCTCAGTTGTTGGGAGCTGGTTCAGTTTCTTGACATTGTTCTATTTATGTAAGAGTTCATGCATCAGTTCCATTCTTCTTCTTCTCAATGTTACCAGTTTTTAGTTTTATGCTTAAAAGACATTTCTTATGGTATTTTCTTAACAATGAGTACATTTGGTGATATACAGTCTTTGTATCACTGTTCACACTGCCACTGCTGTATGAGAAAAATGAAGACCAAGTCGATGCACTAGCTGAGAAGGCAATGATCGAGATCAAGAAACAGTATGCAGTTCTTGATGCTAAGGTTTTGAGCCAGATACCAATCGCGGGGTTCAAGAAGGATTAGAATACATCATCTATCTGTCAGGTTATTGTTAACAGAGGATGACTGTTTTGTTCAGATATTAAATTTTTAAGTCTTTAGTGCTTCTCCTCTTCCTCTTTTGATTTATTGAGTGAAATATAATATGAGGAATAAAAAGTCCACCTAGTGTCAGCTTTATTTTTAGGATTGTCTTCAATTCTTTATGAGTAGCCTTAAATTACATATCAAAACATCAACATTTTATTGTATACATTAACTTGATGAACGTGTACCCCATGTCATCAAATGAAGTGCTTGTCATGTTCAATTTACTTTATTCTAATTTTTTTTTTATATTCTTTGGCTTTTATAAAGCTTGGTTAACTAAAATAAGTCAAACTTCTGATCACTTAAAAAGATTCTTAGACCTAACAAATCAACCAAGTAATAATCTTTTTACTTTTATAGGAATATATAGCTTAATTAGATTTTGTATATTGTGCAGTTATTATTGATAATTTAATTTTTATGTAAAGACTTAAACATATATAAGCTTGGTTCGTTACAAATAAACTTATAATTTATTTAAATATTTTACTATAAAACATACTTTGAATATATTACTATGTAATGTTAGATTTTTTTATAAATATTTAATTCATATATATTGTTAGTATAAATAGTTTAACTTTTACTACAACTATCTTTAAAGTCATGTCTATAAATTATTGTGATTTGTTCACAGTGAACACTGATAATATTTAATAATTTAACTTTTTAAAATTTAAAAGATTTATATTATAAAAAAATAAATTCATATATTATAAAATTCAGTTTAATTTTTATATTTGACAATTTCCACGTACCTTAAGCAGTAGTGGTGTTAAATTTTTATATTTTATAGTATATTATACATAAAAAATTTCTTAGTTCATTGACCAATTAATCGATATAGGGTTAAGCAAAATGAGTTATATAAAATTCGATGTTCTATATTGAGATTTAACGTTAGAAGATTGTGTTGGTGATTTCACTATAAAATCTACTTGCATACTACTATTTTTTAAGTTGAGGGGCATAATAAATTTTTAATGAGAAGACTAAAGTTGAGTATCTGAAATGAATATGAAGAATGTCTCATTTAATCTGCGGCTTGTAAATTTGAGAATTGATCGGTAATTCATATAACATACTATTTTTTATATTTTTGTTAAAAATACAAAATATCTACACTTTTTCTTGAGTAACTACACTTTTTTTTTTTTGACAAAGAGTAACCACACTTTTTATCAAATAAAATTTGATATAAGATTAACTATATGGGTGACGCATCATAAACAATAATAGATTTTTAACATTTTTAAATGTAGATTGTTGTAATATTACTTTTATTTTTGTTTTTTTAAAGTGATTTATTTAATTATTTTTATGATCTGCAAATCAATCTTTTTAATAGTAGACCTATGTGAAAAAAAATTCAGACCAATATCACAACTTTGAATCATTCACATATAACTCAACTAAATTCTTTTAATATGTGAATAGCATAACGAGTTAAATAAGATGGACCAACCCTATGTACCTAGCTCATCAGAACACCAACATAACCTATTCAAGTGGATTTCCAACATAAAATGATCGAAATTCATAGGTCAAATAAAAGTCCAGAGTCCAAATTAACCTTTACAAATAAATATCTAGTCCAAATTAACCTTTACGAATATCTGATGAGAAATATAATTACGTTCAACACATATAAGGTTAAACTTGGAATTTAATATTGAATTAATTCAATGATAATTTGAAGAGATCTGTTAGTAGAGGTGATGACAGAGTCATGAGTCCATAACTAACGCCTATGACACTAAATCCTTAGTTTAAACTTTGTCATCGCCTACTGAAAAAAAAAAAAAAAATTGTTTCAAAATATAATCTTGAATTTTTTGAGCAAATAATAATTAAATTTTAATTCTATATACATTTTTCTTTTTAATGAAGACATGTTAAACTTTCGTGGTAACATCATTTTCCATAATTACATGTTAAACTTTAATATATTGATTACAGGGTAACATCTAAAATGCCATGTCAAGTATATATTGATTGGAGGCTTACAATAAATGCATAATAACTATAACATATCATTCTTAGTTCTACTTTTTTGTGTGAGTAATATTTGTTTCCACTTTCTAACGTGAGATAAACCATTTTTTACCATTTAATCTGACATGTCATTCTCTCATCCATTCTTACTTCCGTCAGTCTATCCTTCATTATCATTTCTAATTCCCTTTCACATTTTATTTCTATAGTAGTATTATTATCTCCATATCATTTATCATACTCCAATTCCAATCTCGTACATGGATTAGGTATTGTGGGAATACCTTACCACTCCGTGGCAGTTCCAAATTCAAAACTTTTGATATTTCATAATAACAAATAAAGTAACAGCTCACTGTATGAGGTTCCAAGTTCCCTTTAGTAGCCATGTAAAGCCTTGCCTAATCCACATAATCCCACACATGAAAGTGTCTGAAACTAGTTCAAAAATGCACATGTAATAGCAATTTGGATTAGGGGAACTTCTTTTTCCACCTCTACATATATTTCAAAAGTGCAAATCTGGAAGAAACAGTTTTTTTTTTTTTGTCTTCCTGATGTATACTTCCAAACAAAAATACTATTTTTTTACCCTCTGAAGTGTACATTCGAACGGATTAAGCATACTCCTTTCACATACTCCATGCCTCCTCCTTTTCCGTAGAAGGTTCAATTAAGCTCTTATGTTGGGCCTATCCTAAAAAACAAGGCTTACCCAAGTGTTTACTGAATACACCATTTACAATAATAATCTAATTAAAAAAACTAATATTCATTATATATATTCACATAAAACCACTTCGTACAATAAACTAACTATTACACTTCTCCCCATCTCTTTGTTTTCGGAGACATTAAGAGACAAAGATAAAATCAAAAATCAAAAGTGATAAAGTGGTTTGGAAAAAGAAACAGATTCGAGAGATAAGGAGTTGTCGGTTCAACTTCCCCACTAACATTTCTAACAACTACTTATCAACATTTGTCATAAAAAAAACATGACAAACAAATAAAATAAATTTAAACTTCTAAAATGACAATAATCTAATTCCTGTGATGCCAAAGATTGCAATAAGCTATTTTCTCAGTGAAGGACACCAGCTAGAAGTTGGAAAGATAAAATCTGCCGGCTGCCGAAAATATCATACAACAACAGAATGACCATATATAGATTTGATTCAATGTAAAAGCTGTCCCCCTAGTAATTTCTTAAATGCTTGGGATATGCCCATAACCTAGAAACCGATCCTCCTTCTGAATCGCTGTCACTGTCTGAGGAAGATGTTATGGATAGAGAATCATCTAGAAGATATTCCACAACCTGAAATTAGTGAACTTTTACTGTCAGTATCAGCAACTCTAGTTCAATAACTTCAGTAAAGTATGTTGTAAAACAGCAGACGAAAATCAATGACTTTTTTGGAATAAAAGTAGGTTTTGTTTTGGCAGAAGAAGTCAGTCCCTCACAACACAACAAACCACTGTACGAAATGGTGCCCGTCTTTAGTATTTAAAATCTCCTCAATAGGATTGTCGTCGGTATGAGGAGATATTGGGTTCATCTAAAAACTAAGATCAAAACTTACTTTGCCTTACAGCCTGTTCTCATATGAATCTGTTATAAACAGAATTCAAGAGAACAAAATTCAGACCACTACAATACTGACACCAGTTCCAGCGTAAAGATTTAAGTGTGATGATAATACTAGAGATTCAACCCTCTCCTAGACCATCTACCCCGCTCCCCCTTTCCAAATTCCAAGTGCTTGCACATTCCAAAGTTTAAAAAGCTATGATAAATAGACCAAATATAAAATGGCTAAATACAGTACAAAGTATACCTGGAATGACGTTACGGGTTTGATATCATGAATTTCAGATATCATTCTTCCATGTACATTGGGGCATTTTGAGTTGTTTAACCAAACTATAGCTTTGCAGTGTTCACAATATCCTCGGTTGGTTGTTAATTTCTTGGATAATGCTCCTATATATCCAAACAGACTAATTGTGATGAGAAGGGAAAATATCAAAACAGACTAAAATGTGTGCATGTATGCACTCATGTTTTCCATCTCCGTGAGAGTGGGTTCTTTCTGTATGAAATTCAACACTTCTGAGTTCTGACAGTTTTTGAAGGTATAGTTTCGATCCTTATGCAGATAGCAGAATACACTTTTATTTCCGATCTCTATATGCATCAATAATTTCTTTTTTAAAAAATTCATAACTCAATGAAGCACTGGTTGTGAAAAGAAAACCAAGTTAAACCTCAATTCTTGATGCATAAGAAATAAACATTTGGCTTACCGGTGTACGCCCCTTTAACAGCCTCTTTCCAGTCAGTAACCGTTCTAGTATCCACAGGTTGCTGTAAAAGATTATTATTTCTGCCTTCATCCAGTCTCATAGGTTGCTGTTTATCAGCACCACCATAGAGCACAACATACTGCAACTCCCACAGACGGTTATCATTTGCAGCCATGTTCCATGACCTAAATGCAATATTGAGTCGCCACTGGATCAGTATTGATAATACTATCTTAAGCTCTTAACAACATTCATGACAAATTTAATGTACTAGCCAAAGCAGGGAAAAAAAAGTATGATTAGCTGCTTCACAGTTTCACATGCTCAAGAACAAATATATAGGTCAAAATGATTAGTTGATGAAATATAAATAACTAGCATAAAAGAAAGACTGTATTACCAGCAGACTATCCCCGCCGAGACCAATGATTGCATATCTAGAAAACTGAAAATGTGTACAAGAATATCTTGTGGCAGTTGGAGTGAACCTGAAAAACATGAAAAAAAGAAACTTGTTAAACATGACATGTTTTGGTTCTTCAGTAAAATAACACAAAGCTATATTTGTTAACTATAATCTGACCTTTCTGTACCTGGTGAGCTTTAGAGCGCCTCTTATGAGCGACCATTGCCTGTTTAAATTCTGTTACAGCCATATTCCTTTTCTGTTTCGGCAGTGCTGCTTCTACGCTTTGAAGGAGTAAATGGACTGCTGAAACAGCACTCTGAGTCTGCATTCTAGAATTAGAGAGTATCCACAAAAATAATGAGGCAAAATGATCCTCAAAAAGTTTCAATTAGTATCAAATTAACATTGATTAAAATTAGTCACATAAATTTGTTCCCCTAAGAAAACACATAAATCACATTTCATGGTTTTATCTATTAAATAAAAAGCATAAATATTCCATTGGCACATGAAAATTATCTAAATTTTACAGCTTAATAAAACATAATTTAAGATTATGAATAAAAAAAAATATCCTTAATTTGATTAACGAAAGAAAGAATAAGAAGAAAAATTAGAGAAGAGAAAGGTACTGTGGGAGGAGACGGAAGGCAGAGAGAGTATCTTGGAAGACGATGGATTGCAAAATCTTTGGGAATTGATTGAAAGCTTCTCTAAGAATGAAGCTTAGTTCATTGCAGGCAATTGGGTATCTGTAGTTTTTAGATAGAGAATCTGTTAGGGCAAGTTTTTGGTACCTCTCTAATGGGGTTGACGACATCTTCTCAATTCAATTCAATAAACACAGACACATGATCAAAATATCTTCCGTCGCTTCAATTATTGTAGCCAATTTTTATTTTATTTATACCATTTTGCTGCTCACACCCATCTTTTTGTTAACCACGCACTCAATTTTTTTTAAATTAAAATATCCAAAACATTCTTGTTTATTTATCACGTTTTTTAAATTATAATCTATTTTTCTATCTTTATCTTTTATATTACCTCTCTTTTTATCTTAATCTTTTATTTTATAGTCATATTCATTATTTTCTTTTGTATCCCTTATCATTTTTTTCTTCATTTTCATTTACTCTCATTTATAGTTTTGCATCATCTTATTTTTTTTTTAGATTTTTACAATATTAGTTAGGGTTATGTGATTGAAATTAATTTTAATGAAAATGAAACTTATTTTGTCAACCGTTTTGTTTATGCAAATTGAGTTTGTCTAGATGTGAAGTAAGTTTGCCTTAGACTTAAGTATATTTTTAGACAAACTGAGTTCATATAGTTTCTAAACAATCTGTTCATGTATGCAATATGAGTTCACATAAGCAAACTCAATTCAATATGTTTCTGGACAAACTGAATTTACATACGCAAACTGAGTTCATTTTTTTTTTCTGAGTAGATTCAATTTGCGTAACCAAAATCAGTTGACAAAATAAGTTTTATTTTCACAAAAATTAGTTTTAATCACATAATCCTAACTAAATATTATAAAAAAAAACAAGAAGAAGAACAAAATTATGCAAATATGATGTAAATGAAAGTCAATGAAGATGATTGTAGATGTTGAAGTTGTTGAAAATGAAGGAAGAAGGATAAAAGAGTGAGAGAGAAAATGATGAATATGAGTGTGAGGTAGATGATAAAGATAGAAAGATAAATTATGATTTAATGAATGTAATAAATAAACAAGTATATTTTGAGTATTTTATTTAAAAGAAAAATTGAAAGATATAGTTAGCAAAAAAGAGGTGTAGATAGCCAAATTGTTATTTATATTACCAATTTACCACCAAAGTCATCCTTCGAATTTTTTTCTACTTTTATTTATTTTTTAAAAAAATTTGAAGAAAAAAACAATCGTTCTTTTTTAACTATTTATAACATGTTTTTTTGACAAAAAATATAAGGGGTTTATAATTAGTGGTGTGATAGGAGGTTCTTCGTAATATCTAATTTGATCTTAACTTGTTTTTAACAATTGATCTCAAATTTATAAGTGGAAAATTTAATAGTCAATTGTACGAAATGACAATTTAGTTCTTTAAAGTATCGAAGATAAATTAATAATTTTTTTTTGTTTTTTTATAAAATAAAAAAGAAGATGAGTTAATTTAGTCCATTCACTTGAGCATTTTTTTAGAAAATATCTTTGCAAATTTCAAAACTTGACTAGTGAAAGTTTAGTCTAATAGAAGATGTTAAATTTTTACAATAAGTTAGTGTCTTACACGTATCTCGAGTAAAATTATTTATAATGGAAGTAATTTATAAAAAAACACACAAAAAATTGTTTCAAAATTTGTTGGACTTTGAAGATAAACTAAAATGGTTGACGATTTTTAATTTAAGGGACAAAATTATTATTTTTTAAATATGAGAAATTTTATTGTTTTATGCTTTTATATATAAGCTAAATAACATATACAGTTTCTTAACTTAATTTTATTTTAGGTTTTTATTTTTTTTTATTTGATCGTTTATTTTAATTTTAAATTACAATTTTATTTTTTATCTTTTAAAGTGTTAATAATATTATTATTTTTTTATAAAAATTTAAAAAATTCATTAAATTTTTTAAACAAAACCCATAATCATATCTTATAATTTTAATGATCAATTGAGTAGAAAAAAATCATAATCATATTTTATTTCCTTTTGATCATTTCAACAAAATTAGTTGTTTGAAAACACTACTCTCTATTCCATAATATTTGTTACACTTTTAATTTTTAATGTTATTTTGATTTTTTTTTTCAATTATATTTTCAAAATTAACTCTATCTACATCTCTTATGAATTATTATTCTTTATTTTATATTTATGATAATGAAAATATATCAATAATTAATAAGATTAATTTGACAAAATTCTTAGTGTTTCTTCCCTTTATAATTACTTCTTAATATGTGTATAACTTTTATGAAAAATTGTAAACCAAAATATTCTTTCCCTCAACTACTATTAAATGGCTAAAGAATTAAATTATCCACCACTTTTTTGAGTGTGACAAAGTGTAGATAACAACATTTGATTATTCATTTTTATTTTTTACAAAAATTTATTTAAATTAAAAAAATACTCATACGATGCAGTAATTTATGCTATTATTCTATTTGAAATCATGATCACACAATACCATTTCCTGAGTGGATAAACTTTCACAAGTTTTCAATACTTCAAAATCCTTTCAGCATTTCCCATTTTCAAGATTAATGTCTGGAGAATATGATTCATACATACTCCTCCAAACATGATGATAAATCTCTTCACATTTGATTTTTGCAACAATCTAGCATGCTTTGAGTTCAATATCTCTGATGAATGATATATATATATATATATATATCCTTTAGATGAATATTAAGGTGTACTCATGAAAACTTGCTTTCCACAATCTTAAATGAAATAACTAAGCGTTTCCTCTTTCTCCTTTGAACCTCCTTCACCGTACAAATCATTCCACTGCTTCAACGTGTTCATCATTGATCCTTTTGCAGCAAAACTTGCAGCCACCTGTATTTACAAGTGCATCTAATCAATTTCCATGCATAGAAATAATTATTCAGCAGGAAGAAGACAAGGCATTCATTTTTCCATACTAAAGTCATCGACAAAATGTATACATGGAGAACAAAAAAAGATGACTGAACCAGTTTACAATCTCCTACAAATACTACTAAATTAATATAATACACTATCTAAACAGAACATGCGTTTCTATCTTGAACCTTATGTATTAAGTGTATTCCTAACCGTCTCTACAGCTGCTGTATAGGATCCATTTCCGTTAATTGAACTCATTACTGCCAAATGTTGCATTAAACTAACCTCAACTCAATGCCAATTACCCAAATGTTAGATATTTATTCAAGAATCACCTTTATGAGTTCCTAGTATTAATGAAGTTTGTCTTTAATATTTTACCAGACAGTGCAAGGTAAGGCACCCAAATCAAGTAACTCTACAACCGTTAAAGTGAATGATTTTAAGTCCAACACACCTTATTCTTTGCATGTCTCATGTCTTCCATGTTTAAAGGCCTGAGGGCAATCACTTGATCTTCTTTGTCTTCTATAGCATTGGAAGTATCTTCTGAGATTTCAACTTCTGCCTCCTTTTTCTGGAATAAGTGATTATTACTTAGCTTTACAGGAAGTGACAAGTACACATTGGATAGAGATCATTTCAACAATTATCACATTATTAGAAGTGATTAAGTAACTACCAAATCTTTTGCCTTCTCCTGTTGTATTAGCTCCTTGACGGGGCGATAAGCTGCAGTCATGCACAAGTTCTGTTTGCAGAAATTAATGTCAATAGATCATCGCCACAAACCAGTAGGGAATTATAAATAGAAAGAATGACTAACAAAATGAACCTTAAGATCACTTCCACTATATCCTTTTGTCATAATTGAAAGTTCTTTGAAGTCTATATTTTCATGTTTTTCCTTAGCTAGAAGAGTTTTCAAGATCGATTCCCTGTTCTCAGCAGACGGAAGACCAACCATGATCCTGCTCAAAATTTCCACGAACAGAGATGTCATTCACAGATCTCAAAAAGAATAGCCTGTGCATCAATTCAGTAAACTAAGCCGTGCAATAGAGGTGCTTTAATCAGTTTCAAAACTGAGAAGTTGTTATTCTTGCACAACTTTTTTTTTTTATAGACAAATATTAGTATTATGATAGTAAATTACATGACTATATAAGTTTTCAGGAATTAAACCTTAGACCTCTTGATAAGTTTCCAGAGTTGTTATTCTTGCAATTGGCAGAAGCAACAGATAATCATGACAAATGTGTGGTTCCTCTATATTAGGATATACTAGTTTGTATATTGCCTAGTCAAATATGTTAGTTAGAAATCAATTTTGAATTTTGGTATAGTTTGTTAATTGTGTCAGTTAGTTTAAAATCAGCGAGTTAGTTTTACTAACTGGCTTTTGTATATAAGCTAGCTTATTTCATCTTTGTATTGGGTTAACCCATTGAATATTTTTGTATCACAGAGTGTGGAATTCAGATAATGAATGAAACTAAGTTTCTCAATATGCATTATGCAATTATTCCAATACTCTACCTGCGCTGAAACCGTCTGATAATTGCTTCATCAAGGTCAAATGGCATGTTGGTGGCAGCAAGAACAAGAATTTTCTCATCAGGTTTCGACAACAGTCCATCCCAGCGGGACATGAATTCATTTTTAAGTCTTCTCATTGAGTTGTGCTCACGATGACCATTAGACCGATGCCCAAGCAAGCTATCAACTTCATCAATGAAAATAATGGTTGGGGCAACCTTTGCTGCTAGCGAAAAAAGAGCTCGGACATTTTTTTCACCATTTCCAAACCACATTGCAGTGATGGTGGACGGTGAGACATTGATGAAACTTGCTCCAGCTTCATTTGCAATTGCCTTTGCAAGCATTGTTTTTCCTGTACCAGGAGGTCCGAAAAGCAATACACCTTTACAAGGCTTCAAAAGCCCACCACCTTTGAATAGTTCTGGTCTTCTAAGGGGAAGCATAACCGCTTCCTGAAGTGATTCTTTAACATCACCCACTGCACCAATATCTGAAAATGTCACCCCAATCTCATTTGCAGAGATAACCTCTTGTCTTATGTGCTCCTCAAAGACATCATCATGAAGAATGTTCTGCAAGAATGCATAAATTAACGACAAATAGAGATGAGGTAAACATAAAAGCTGAGTTTATATATCACAAGGTTTCTTCTCAAAGACCAACGCATGAACATGCATGATGGATAAACTCGTGAACTGTATATTTTTTGCAACATAAAAAAATATATGGCTCCGTTTGAATAAACAACAAATTTAAGTGTTTCTACTATACGCGTTTAATATATAAATACTTATATATAAGTTATTTCTATAACAAACAATTAAATAAAGTCAAATTGTTTTCGCATAAACTATAAACTGTTCTCATAAGCTATCATGGAGAGCTTATGGAAATAAGTTGAAACAGCTTAAAATATATCATATGGTTCACAAGCTCTCCCATACAGACTTGCAAGTGCGTATGCCGGTAGATAAACTCAAATAAATCAATCCAAATAGGCTCTCTATATATTTGGCTATCTATTAAGAAACTGACCATACATTTTCTTTTGCAGGAGCTTTAATATCAGTGTCTTTCTTTGTCCCTTTTGAGATAGGTTTATCTTTTCTGGCATCACCCTAGCAGTAAAGAAAACAAAAAGATGAACAAATTTTTTTCTCAATTAGTTAAGTTTGCATTCAACTATCATGCTTTTTCTGCTTGGATTATTCATCTTACGAATCATTATACTATAGCTGAAAAATAGTTGACAAACCTGTTTTGGTTTTTTAGTGTTTATAGTCTTCGTATTATCCTTCTCATTGCTTTTACTCTCCTGGAACAAATTCAATACATGGCACAAACTGCATCTGTCCAATATTAGTAACCAGAGAAACTTTTCTCTTAATGAATTGCATAAACAGTCATTTCCAATATCTTATTTACCTTTTGGCTGATATAATTAGCTTTCCATTTTTGTATTCTGGATGTTTGTTATGCATCAAGTGATAACAAATTACAGATGCCACAATCCCTTCGATGCGATTACCAAGTAGTATAATGTCAGTATCACCGATTGAGTTCAAGTCATTACAGTCAATGTTGTGGGCTGCAAGCACTTCCTCAATGTGGTTTCTGTTATCTATCAACCGAGTCTCTTTCATGGCCTTTTTTAGTTGGTCTTTCCAGATTTCGAGAAGAGTCTTATCTTGAGGCGGTTTTATCTCAATGTTGCAAGGGAATAACATAGTGAGTTTTTTACCAACTTCTATACAACTATGATCTTCTGAATCATAAATCCAGGAACCGAGTATTAACACTGATCCTGAGAGTTTCTTTAATAGCTTTTGGAACAAACTGTACATCCTTGGCGATCGAAGAAAGATCTTCTCAACATCCTTGATGTATAAAATAACAGAACCATTTTTCAATATTGAAACCAAGACCTGTAAAAATTACAACAGTTTTGCTTGTTAAAACTGAACTTATCAAAACAATGTAATATTTGTTTTTCATGCAAAATTAAAAGAGATACCATGCTAATAAAGAATTTATAATTTGACACAATACAATACAAATTTGATCTTATAAAAGCTTTCAGTGATATAATTAATTACCTTGCAGAGTGAATGTAAGAAAAGCTTTTCATCAAAACAGAAGCGACTTGTGCGCTTCATATCAGAGACAGTAGAAGCATTCTTATGAAGCTTTGGAGGATTAATGGAATTTCCAATTTTTATTTGTTTTCGTTGAATACCTGCATAAAAGTCATCATGAATGTCAAGTTAGTTACATTTAGATAAAGGTCACAATTCCAAGATGTCAATCAATACAAATTATTTTAGAAACAACAGATATGACATTGATGTACGCATAATCTTTCAGAAGAATTCATAGACTATGAACACTGAGATATTAAAACCGAAAATGAAGACAACCTATTACCTAAATTCAAAGCCATTGATACACTGACAAATATTTCACTATTTCATAACAAGTAATTATAAAACAAGAAATATCATGTTCAGAAACTTTAAGTGCTACTTCCTTTAGTACCTCTAATTGGGATCGTTGAAGGGAGGATTGACAGGTACCTAAAAAAACCAGATGCTTTCTCCAGAGTCACCTCAGATATCGACTTTTTTAAATACTAATATAAGCAACAAGTTAGAAAAATCTCACTTTGGACCAACAATTATTAGCATGTTGTTTCCAAGAGTGACAAAATTTGGAACAGACGAAACTCTTACCGGTTCTTTTGTAGGACATCCGTATTTGTTCTGCATCTGTACAAGGGAAAACATGAAAGATATGATTACATATATAACACAAATCATAGCAAATAAAGTGAGAAGATGCAAATAACAACTACCTTCAAAGAGAAGTCGGTAATATCTAGCAACAGTAACTTCGATTCAAAGAAATGTGCTAAAGCTCTAGCCAGATTTTTCTGATAAAGTTCTTCAAAAATTAAAATACTGCTAGTGTTAGTTATATGATTTGAAAACCAAATTTATTTTTTCATGACAAGACATAACTTGTACATAATATACCTGCAGGTCCAGAAAGCAAAATAGCTCGGCTTACGGGCGGAAGGTTCCTCATGTGCTTGGATAAGTGGTGTGGTCTTAAATGAACATATCCAGCACATGTCAAAAAAAGTTTGACATCTTCACTGTCATTTCAATCATCATATGGAAACATAAGAAAGGGGGTTAATAAGGGAGAAGAAAGTCAATATAATACCAAGCATGGCAACTGAATGTAGTATAATCCAACAAAAAGCTGATAACGCTGCTCTATGCACATTTAGATGAACTTATTTCAGTTTATCTTGTCATATAAGTTAAGTATTTGAGATAACTTACAACATGTAGATAAACTAAGTTTCAGTTTATTTTAATGAGCCTTTTGGACTCACTTATGAAAACAACATACAAGTTGTTTAGTTAACGCAGGCACCCCCTTATTTGATCAAGTGTGGAATTCACAGCACAAAAAGAAAAAAGGAACTTTTTTTTCAAAGAAAATAATAAAAAAAACATTGAAATTCTATGAATCATGGACATGAAACAGACACTAGACACTACACCAGAGTGACGCGTCCAAGCCAATGATAATTTGGAAAATAAATAAATTAAATATCATCAAAGAATCGGTGGAACATGACTTCGATCAGAAGTATCGGTAACACGTATAATTACATTACCTTAAGTAATAAGGAAAGCGATCAAATGTGACTTGACTATCTTTGCCATTAATGGCAAGGTTCATGAGCTCCATAACAATCTGTTCCTCAGAAATCTCATTAGACTTAGGAATAGGAACACCACCAATCGGAACCAATTTTGCCAACCCAACCCTCAATGCTGAAACGTGCTTCTGTTCCATCAAAATCCTTCTAGGGAAGAAACAAACCCCAAAGTAGTTGAACAACAAAAAGTTAGCACATTTAAGACACTGGTGACCGATTCTCAGACAAGGGTATCAAGATTGTGAAAGTTCATAAAAATGCATGAATGTTAAGTAGAGTTTGCAAGAAACAGAGACTCTGAAAAAGTATGCATTACAAAGGCCGGTCGATACTCTTGTCCGTGTTATGTGTTATATAGGGATAGCAATATAATGGGTACTCGTGGATACCCCACCCAAACTCGTTAGAATTGGAAAAAACAAAAAACACCTTTAATTAGTAGGGGTGCAGATCTTTTCCAAAATTAAATTTCGAGCGTGGAGGCGTTGTGATGATATCCACACGTATTATAATACTATTGTGTTTTCGATTTTTTTATATATATAAAATAATACTATTGTAAATAACTGTAAATAATACTATTGTATTTTCGATTTTTTTATATATATAAAATATACTTAATATTTTTTTTAAAATATTAAAAGTTATATACTTATCTTTATAAAAAAATAATTTTTTATTTTATTATTATCTAATAATAATTATTTTATTATATTAATTATAATAAATATAATTTTTAAATTTATAATTTTACACATATAAATGGGTGCGCGTGTGAGCGGAGTGGGGTGCAGATTTTTCCGAGGGTGTGGGAGTGGAGGAGTTAAAATCCGCTTCAGACTAGGCATGACAACGAGGCAGAGCGGATTTCGCCTTATCCACACTCGCACCACTAACAGGGAAAAACTTACACCCGCCTCTGTTTCATAGTGGGTGTAAAATTTAGAAACTCATCTCCGCCCGCACTCGCACACTATAATATATAATATTCTAAATTAAAAAAATCATATTTATTATAATAATAAAATTAAAAATATTTTTTATAGAATAATAATAATTTTTAATATTTAAAAAAATAATAAATATATTTAATATATATATATATATATATATAATTTAAAAATTGCAGTAATATTACTTGTGGGGCGGGTGCGGGGTGGATATCATCACCTCAAACCCGTCTCTGCCTCCAAATTTTAATGTCGGAGAAAATCTGCACCCGCATTCAATTAATATGGGTTTTCTCCGCCCAAATCAAACGGGTTTGGGTGGGTATCCACGAGTGCAGAGTTTACTGCTATCCCTACCCTCGACCCACCTCGTTGTCATTAGGAATAGGAATAAGTTAGGTCGTCCGTTAGAGGCCTATGGTCTGACCTACTTATGGTCTGGTCTGACCTATTTAATAAAAATGCTAGACTCATACTATTTTTAAAGTTTATTTATTTAAGAAAATTTTACCATGTACCCCATCCTTTATCCCTATACCCCAAAAAAGTAAAGGAAAATACTAAAATACCCTCGTATTTATTTGATTTTAACTAATTTTTTTGATAAGAAGAATATCTGACTTTGAATCTTAATCGTCTATAGATCTTCTCGTAGAAGGTATGTATTAATTAATAATTATGGAGTATTATTTTTAATTATTAATTATTATGGTATATTAATAGTGTATTAATTATTAAATAGTGTATTAGTTATTAATTATTAAATAGTGTATTAGTTATTAATTATTTATGGTATATTATTATTTAAAAATATTTATGGTGTGTTAATTATTCAATGATTATTATCATTTCTAAAAATAATAAAATTTAAAAAAAAATTAAAAAATTGTGTACCGGACATCTTTTTGAGAAAGTTTTCCAAAAACATTGTCTGAGAAAGTTTTCTGGAAACATCTTATGTACTAAAAATCTTTCGAATGTAGTTTTCCGATAGTAAAATTTTTCACTTTTGTACAGGAAATCTTTTTTAAAGGTTTCTGTTAACAACCTTATGTACTGGAACATTTGAAAAAAGTTTTTCAAAAATAAAGTCTGTACCGGAAATCTTTTTTGAGGTTCCGAAAAAGATGAAAGGGTAAAAAAAAAAACTTTGAGTTAATAAAGGTATAATTGACTTTTTTTTTAAAAATTATGGGGGTATATGTATAAAAATGGAGGTACAAGATAATTTTTTTTTTTATTTAAATAGGTCAGACTTATGAAAAAATCTATTAGGCCTAACAAGTCGGCTTATATATGTTTTTGTCACGATCCGAAAATTTAATGTCGTGACCGGCGCACAAACTATGCCCGTAGTCTGACAAGCCTATCAACTAAGTTCACACTTAAACAACTAAATCGCTCTTTAACTATTTAAAAATATATATATGTGTTTTTTTCTCGAAATTTCAACAGAGTATCCTCTATAATTTCAACATTTCCAAATTTATAAAATCCCTATTTAACTTTCAATTCAGTTATAGTTCAAATAACATAATCAAATTGCTTAATACACTTCCAAAAAAAAAAAAGACTTTCTAGACTCCAAAATAGCTGCAATTTACATCTGATTCAATTTTTTGAACACAGATTCAGACAACAAATGAGACTCTCATAGAGTGCTAATAGCTCTTGCAAGTAAGTTTTGTCCGGGTACACAATTTACTAATAAGAATCTATTATCACCCTATGTTTGCAGCTATTAGGACCTACGAGCTCTAATACCAACTTTGTCACAACCCAAAAATTTAATGCCTTGACCGGCACACAAGCTATACTCCTAGCCTGGCAAACCTATTAACTAACTTCACACTTAAACAACTAAATCGCTCTTTAACCATTTAAAAATATATATATGTTTTTTTCTCGAAATTTCGACAGAGTATCCTCTGTAATTTCAACATTTCTAAATTTGTAAAATTCCTGTTAAACTTTCAATTCAGTCATAATTCAAATAACATAATCAAATTGCTTAATACACTTAAAAAAAAAAAGACTTTCTAGACTCCAAAATAGCTGCAATTTACATCGGACTCAATAGACATTACAAAAAAAATTTGTCCTCGATCAAAGAGGCCTACCAAAAGAAATATGTTGAGACTTGAATCAAATAACAGATTCTACTCAGCTGCCTGCGAATCTCGAAAAAAATAAGCAACATAAAGGGGGTAAGTCACAAAGACTTAGTGAGGAGACAACAACCATCATCAATTAGAAGGGAAACACAAAAGGCACAAATAACTATTTAATCGCGTGACATAAATATTTAAAATCCAGTTAATAACGAAACGAAATCAAAATGAACAACCTTAAAATCATCATAAAATTCAAACAAGTAACAATACAAATTTTTAGAACCAAGAGACGACTTTATCTCATTGATAGCCGTTTCCTCTTAAGGGTGACATTTCCCTTAGGGGAGGCTCCATCTAACAGATGACCCTCTCCTCTTAATCCCGCAACACATCATCACGTATCAATTAGGGAGCTTACATCTCGTTGATAGCCCTCTCCTCCTATAGATGATCTTTCTCGTAGGGGCGGCTCCATCTAACGAATTAATAATTATAACACCGATTTCCCAAAACACGCATTTAAAATTATTTCATCGTAATTTATGGAAAATATATTCAATTGCATAAGAAATCAATATTTAAATACTTTAACTCATACGTAAATCCAACTAATAACATGTTATATAACAAAAACTATTAAATTAAATAATTGACAAAATTAACATAAAATTCAAAGGTTGTCTTCCTCAAATTTTTTAATAAATACTTTAATATAGAAAACAAGTAAAATAATAATAGCATTATAAAAATATATGACGATGATCGCTGTCAACTCACAGCTATAGAGAATCATCTAAGTTTGTTCTTCAACAACTCTCAGAGTAGCCGGTAGGGTCTCAGTTAACAAATCTGAGTATCAAATATATTTCCAAGACTTTAGAAAAATCTATTCTAAAGTTTAACTAACTCTAAAAAACCATGAAAATTATTTAAATATACTTTAAGCACAAAATAATATTTTAGAGTTTAGGAGTTGAGTAATATAGTGAGAAGAAGCAAGGAGAAGAGAAGGATAAGAAAGAAGAGAAAAGAAAAAAAAAATTAAAAAAATGGGAGAGTGGAGTTGTTGAGGGAGTGAGAAGGAAGAAGGGGAAGAGTGAAAATAAAAAAGAAAGGGAAAAAGTTAGTTTTATTATTATTATTATTATTTATTTATTTTTTTTCTGAAAACACAGACGTAACAGTTTTATTATTTATTAATGTCATTTTTTATTATTATATTAATAGTATTATGTTCTATTTTAAATTCTATCAACTAATCAATCACTCAGTAGTCATTCCATATTTAGTAGTCATTGCGTATTTTTAATCAGTAGTCGTTCTATATTTGTTTGAGAGTCAATAATAGATGCGTTTGTTTCAGAAAAAAAAAATATTATTTGAAATTAAAAATTATTTTTTAGATTTTAAAAGATGTTTGTTTCAGACTTTTTTAAAATTATTTTATTAGAAAAATTATTTTTTGTTTAATATATATAGATATGTACATTAATATTGGTATATGGAGATATGAGTAGGACATTTAAATGTTTTAATATGAATAAAACTTTTAAATATACTTCCAGTCCAGACTAAACTTTAAAAAATATGAGGTCAAACACAAAAAAAAACCTATGATAAATTATATATCAGACTTAGACCTAAAAAATTAATTGTAAATTAAATTCAAATCTTTTAAAATTTAGTATGACATATTTTCACCTTTAATTGTCATATCTAGTGTTATAAGAAATACGAAAATCAATGCAAGATGTTATTAATATCTCCGATTTTACTCGGATAAACAAAAAACATACTATGTGAAATAAACTACTATTTTTATTAGTTGCAAAATTAGTCATAATTTAACAATTTTTTTATTTAAAAGATGAAAAATATTCTAGGGCGGTAGAATAGTATTATATGTGTATATATACTGTCATCCCTAATTTTCACTTTGTTAAATTTTATTTTTAATATTTTTTTATTAAATAAACTTTTAAATGAAAAATTAGCTAAAATAGTTTATCATACAATATTATTTTAAGAATTTTATTTATTTGCTACAATTTTTTTAAATAATAAAATTTTAAAAAATTATTAAAATGAAAAATTATTTTAGGATATTCTTCATAGAAATTATTTAATAAAAAAATAGGATTTTTATTACGTTAAATCTTTAATTAATGAATTTAAGTTATTAGATGTCAAATTTTTTTTAATTTAGTTCATAACAAATGAATTTAAAATAACTTATACTATTTTTTTAAAAAATTTCATAACTTTTTTTTTAAATATAAAATTAAAATTACGTTTTTAAAATTTTAAATCAAACGGACTCAATATTTACAAAGAATATATATATATATATATATTATAGTACAGTGATTCATATATTTTTTTAATTGGAGAAAAATGAATATAAACTGTCAATGTAAATTAATTTTAGAGTAACATTCCAATAAAAATAAAATATAAGTTAGTTACAAAACATTTCAATAATACATTTTTTTTATGACATTTTTAGAGTAACATTCCAATAATACATTTAGATAATAAAAAATATGACTTTTTTTTTATGAAAAAAACTACAAGTTGTTAGTCTCTTCCTAATTGTCCCCTAATTCTATATTGACGAAGTTGTCGAATACATTGATGAATTTGTTGAGGTCATTGAATGGGTTGAGTTTGTTTCTGTTCTTCCTCGTTATTGTCAATGTACATACAATAGTATTTACGTTTTTTTTAGTTTTATAACGATGAAAGGTTTTATGATACAAATTATTTGTATCAAATAGCACTATCCACTTTTTCGATGTGGACGAAATTAAATCACTTCTCCAACTACCAATAAATGCAATTTGATGTGTAATGTGTTGGATTTTTTATTTTATTTTTATGTAACGTGTTTAATATAACATTTTTAATATAGTAATTAGAATCCTTTATTTTTTAATTTAATGTTTCTATTTTTATAATTTTGAAATATGGTAATCTTTGTGGTACCAAAGAAAGGAACTTGATTGGTCTATATAACCACGGATTGATACAATATAGTGATCCTTGTGAAACTAAAAGTGCAACCTAATTTCAAAAAAATGAATTGGTACAATATAGTGATCAGGTGCTTCTCTCACTTGCATTTCACCCGGACCATGGCACACACCAAACAATAATCCTTGCTGTTAATCGTAAAGAGAAATTAATAACGGTGATATTTATTATCTGTTTTAAAATTATACAAAAGAAAGAAATTGAAATTGTAATTATAAATAATATTATTTATTTGTATAAATTAATTATGATGATATTTATTATCTGCTTTAAAAGTATAAAAAGAAAGAAATTAGAATCATGATTACAAATAATACTATTTATTTGCATAAATTAATTATGATGATATTTATTATCTACTTTAAAATTATAAAAAAGAAAGAAATTGAAATCATGATTATATATAATAGTATTTATTTGCGTAAATTAATTATAGTGATATTTATTATCTACTCTAAAACTATAAAAAAAAAAAAAATAATTGAAATGTATCTATTTCTTTATATAAACTATAAAACAAAAAAAAAAAATTAAAATCGTGATTAGAGATAATATATTATTTTTTGTATAGACAAATTTTCAACACTTCTTTCAGCATTTCCCATTCTCCATGATTAATAGCTTAAACCTTATATTCAATTTAAAGACCACCGACTATGCAAGATGATTCACATAAATAATTTAAACCAAAACTCTATAAGCAGTGCTGCTACACAAATCAATTTATAAAATTTAATGTATGGAGAATATGATTCATACATACTCCTCCAAACATGATGATAAATCTCTTCACATTTGATTTTTTGCAACAATCTAGCATGCTTTGAGTTCAATATATATATATCCTTTAGATGAATATTAAGGTGTACTCATGAAAACTTGCTTTCCACAATCTTAAATGAAATAACTAAGCGTTTCCTCTTTCTCCTTTGAACCTCCTTCACCGTACAAATCATTCCACTTCTTCAATATGTTCATCATCATTGATCCTTTTGCAGCAGAACTTGCAGCCACCTGTATTTACAAGTGCATCTAATCAATTTCTATGCATAATTTGATCATTTGCGTGGAGAATAAGTACTAAGTAACTCTATAGCAATTGAAGTGAATGATTTTAAGTACAACAGACCTTATTCTTTGCCACTCTCATGTCTTCCATGTTTAAAGGCCTCAGGGAAGCATCTTCTGAGATTTCAACTCCTACCTCCTTTTTCTGAAATATGTGGTTCTTACTTTTAGATTATTTGTAAAAAGGATAAATTTGCAACAAATCGACAACAGATAGGAGCGTAGATAAGTTTTATGCATACATGTGAAATATATGTTAAGGAGATGAAATGAAGTAAGTTATATGAAAAATGTATTTAGAGTTTAATCACTAGCATATCTAGGATAATTATTATTTAACTTCAATTAATAATTATTATCATACATATCTAGGATAATAAATGAACAAAAAAGACCCGAGGGCAATCACTTGATCTTCTTGAGCATTGGAAGTATCTTCTGCCTCCTTTATCTGGAATAAGTGATTATTACATGCTTTACAGGAAGTGACAAGTACACATTGGATAGAGATCATTTCAACAATTATCACATTATCAGAAGTGATTAAGTAACTACCACATATTTTGCCTTCTCCTGTTGTATTAGCTCCTTGACAGGACGATAAGCTGCAGTCATGCACAAGTTCTGTTTGCAGAAATTAATGTCAATAGATCATCGCCACAAACCAGAAGTAGGGAATTATAAATAGAAAGAATGACTAACAAAATGAACCTTAAGATCACTTCCACTATATCCTTTTGTCATAATTGAAAGCTCTTTGAAGTCTATATTTTCATATTTTTCCTTAGCTAGAAGAGTTCTCAAGATCGTTTCCCTGTTCTCAGCAGACGGAAGACCAACCATGATCCTGCTCAAAATTGCCATGAACAGACATGTTATTGTTATGTCATTCACAGATCTCAAAATGAATAGTCTGCATCATATCAGGAAACTAAACCGTGCAAAAATTAGGGAGTTGTTATTCTTGCAAACTTTTTTTTTTATAGACAAATGTTAGTAAATAAATGAACTACGACAGTTTTCAGGGTTTGAACTTTGAACCTAAGTTTTCAGAGTTGTTATTTGAAGGTAAACACAAATTCTAATGAAATATATGTTTATGAGAAACTTTCTTGTCTATTATGAGAACTTAAATAATCAATAAGGATGATGAAAACAAAGCTTGTCCTTGTTCAAATGAAGAAAATATTGCAATTAAGCAGAAGCAACCGATAATCATGAAAAATGTATGGTTCCTCTACCTGCGCTGAAACCGTCTGATAATTGCTTCATCAAGGTCAAATGGCCTGTTGGTGGCAGCAAGAACAAGAATTTTCTCATCAGATTTCGACAATAGTCCATCCCAGTGGGTCATGAATTCATTTTTAATTCTTCTCATTGAGTTATTCTCAAGACCGCTAGAACGTTTCCCAAGCATGCTATCAACTTCATCAATGAAAATAATGGTTGGAACAACCTTTGCAGCCAGCGAAAAAAGAGCTCGGACATTCTTTTCACCATCTCCAAACCACATTGCAGTGATGGTGGACGGTGAGACATTGATGAAACTTGCTCCGGCTTCATGCGCAATTGCCTTTGCAAGCATTGTTTTTCCTGTACCAGGAGGTCCGAAAAGCAATACACCTTTACAAGGCTTCAGAAGCTGACCTTTGAATAGTTCTGGTCTTCTAAGGGGAAGCAATACCGCTTCTTGAAGTGATTCTTTAACATCATCCAATGCACCAATATCTGAAAATGTTACTCCTATCTTATTTGCCGGGATAACCTCTTTTCTTATACGCTTCTCAAACTCATTGTCAAGAGAAACTTCCTGCAAGCATGCATAAATTAATGGAACACAAAACAAACGGATATGAGGTAAACATAAAAGTTGAGCTTATATATCACAAGGTTTCTTCTCAAAGACAAATGCATGAACATGAATGAAGATAAACTCATGAACTGCATATTTTTTGCAAAATAATTGACAAACCTTTTTTGATTTTTTAGTCTTCTTATTATCCTTCTTATTGCTTTCACCTTCCTGGAACAAATTCAATACATGGAACAAACTGCATATGTCCAATATTAGTAACCAGAGAAACTTTTCTCTTAATGAATTATATAAACAGACATTGCCAAGATCTTTTTACCTTTTGGCCAACATAATTAGCTTTCCATTTTTGTATTTTGGATGCTTGTTATCCATCAAGTGATAACAAATTGCAGATGTCGCAATCTCTTCAATGTAATTACTAAGTAGCACAATGTCAGTATCACCGATTGAATTCAAGTCATCACAGTCAATCTCGTGGGCTGCCAACACTTCCTCTACATGGTTTCTGGCATCTATCAATCGAGTCTCTTTAATGGCCTTTTTAAGTTGGGCATTCCAGATTTTGAGACGAGTCTCATCTTGAGGCGGTTTTATCTCAATGTTGCAAGGGAATAACATAGTGAGTTTTTCATCAACTTCTATACAATTATTATCTTCTGAATCATACGTCCGGGAACCAAGTATTAACACTGATCCTGAAAGTTTCTTTATTAGCTTTTGGAACAAACTGTACATCCTTGGTGATCGATGAAAGATCTTCTCAACATCCTTGATGTATAAAATAACAGAATCAACTTCTGATATAGAAACCAAGACCTGAAAAATAAAAATAGATTTTATTGTTAAAACTGAACTTATGACAAATATATCCTAACAATGTAAGATTAATTCTATTTTTTTTCCATGCAAAATTAAAACAGATGCCATGCTACTACGAATTGATGCAATACAATACAAATTTGAACTTTTAAAAGATTTCAGTGATAAAATCACCTTGTAGAGTGAATCCAGGAAAATATTGTCATCAAAACAGAAGCGGTTTGTGCACTTCAAAGGAGCTGAAAACAAAAACTAAGGCAGTAAGCATGTTATTGCAGAAGGTCGCTGTAGTGTGATTAATAACTGAAAAGAAAGAAAATGTTCAGAAACTGAAAAATGAATACAACATATTACCTAAATTCAAAGTCATTGATTCATTGTCAAATCATTCATTGTTTTGAAGAATAAACTCCATAACAAGTAATTATAAAACAAGAAATATCATGTTCAGAAACTTTTAAGTGCTAATTCCTTTAGTACCTCTAATTGCGCCCTTTGAAGGGAGGATTGACAGAGAACCAAATAAATCAGACACTTTCTTAGATATGGACCTTTTTAAATCCTAATATAAGCAACAAGTTAGAAAAATCTCACAATGGACCAACAATTTCTGGTTCTCTTCTAGGACATGTTAGCATGTTCTTTAAAAAAATAATGAATGTGGAGCAGACAAAACTCTCACCGGTTCTTTTCTAGGACAACCGTATTTGTTCTGCATCTGTACATGGCAAAATATGAAAAATATGATTACATATATCACACAAATTAAAGCAAATAAAGTGAGAAAATGTAAATAACTACCTTCAAAGAGAAGTCAGTAATATCTAGCAACAGTAACTTTGATTCAAAGCAACGTGCTAAAGCTCTAGCAATATTTTGCTGATAAAGTTCTTCAAAAATTAAAAATACTACTAGTGTTAGTTATATGGTTTGAAAACCGAAATAGTTTTTGAATGACAATACATAACTTTATACCTGCAGGTCCAGAAAGCAAAGTAGCTCGGCTTACTGGTGAAAGGTTCCTCGTGTGCCTCAATAAGTTATCTTGTTTAAAATAAACAAATCCAGCCCTTATCAACAAAAGTTCGATATTTACACTGTCATTTCAATCATCACATGGAAACATAAGAAAGTGGATGGAGAAAGCCTCATTCTTATCATATATATTGTGCACATTTAGATGAACTTATAATTTATGTATTTCAGTTATGAAAATAGCTTATAGCACAACAATAAGCACCGTTTTGGTTTATATTTTCGAGTCTTTGAGAATCGCTTATGAAATAAATCAACATACAAATTTTCACAAAAAAGTTGAAATCTGTTTAATCATGTTGACTCTTTTAATTACAGAAATAGTTTATACAAAAAGTGCTTAATCAAGTTGTTTAGCTAACCGAAAAGATTAATGTCTAACACAAACACAAGAAATTTGAAGTGTAGTTCAAGAATTAACAGCACAAAAAGAAAAAAGGAGAAAAGTTAAAAAGAAAATAATAAAGAACCTTAAGTAATAAGGAAACTCATCAAATGTGATTTCAATATATTTGCCATCAATGACAAGGTTCATGAGCTCCATCACAATCTGTTCCTCAGAAATCTCATTAAAATCAACCCCAACACTAACCCATTTTCCCAATCCAACACCCAAACCAACCCCAACACTCAATGCTGACAACAAAACGTGCTTCTGTTCCATCACAGCCCTCTTTCTATATTCAAGAAAGAAGAACAACAAATTTTTTGCAGCTTTGAGACAGTTAGAATCGAGTCTGACCAAAGGATTCAAGAAAGTTCATTGAAAGTGCATGAGTTTTTGTTATAAAGGTTCATGTACTTGTTGCAAGGAACAAAATGAATTTCGCTCTTTAAAGTTAAAAGTTGATATTATATAGTTTCATTCTAAGTCAAAACTTCATCATAGATCTAGTGGGATTACTTTGATCTTTGATCTAAGGGTAAATAATGATGGTTCACTATGGACCATATGATAAACTAACTCACACACCCCTACTTAAATATGAATTTTTCTTTGTTTCTTCAAACCCTCTTATTCTTAAACAAAACAACACTTTAATCTAGAATTAAATAGAGAAGTAACTAAATTTTATCGATGATTATTTTAGTTAATATTTGAAATTTAAGTTTTTTTAAATTATTTTATTTTTAATTAAAGACCATTAATCATTTGAGTCTAATCAATTGATTTAATTAATTAATAAAAATTTATTTAATTTGATAGAATTTTATTTTACTTTTAATTGAATCTTGTCATTAATACTTGTTATTTACTTAGAAAAACATATTTATGTTGGTTTATATTTATTTTAGTTTTTAGAACAAATATCTTTTAATATAGTTTTTTTTCCAGTTACAATAGAAGTTTTCTTCATTAAAATATTTTTTCGGTGTTTTTTTTATAAACTCTTAAAAATATTTTTTAATTGTTATATTTTTTTTCTAAAATATGACTTATAATTCAATCCAATTACACCCATAAATGTCATTTGCACCACTTGGTGTTCTTTAAATCTTTTAGAAATATACTTCAAATTATTCCATTTGATGAGCATAAAGTTAATTTGTAAACATGTTCAAACAACTAACAAACTAGTATAGATAAAAATTTAGAATAGTATAAGATAAAAATTTAGAATATAACAAAGAGTCTATGATGAATATACGAATAACAATAAAATGAAATAATAGCACATGATTAATAAATTTAAACCTTTAATTTTATTTTTTGATGTAATAATTTAAACATTTAACTGAAATTCTCTTTATTAAAATAAATATATATACTACTAAAAATAATAATTTTGATATCCTAAAAAATAGAGCCACCATTGCCCATACAAAGTAGTAATTCATTAATAATTACTATTATTTGAAATAATGATTAAAAATAATTATATTTTAAAATAAAAGGCCACACGAGCAATTGTGTCTTCGTTTTAAACACTAAGTTACATAGTTGTTCTAAGAAAAACAAAACTATATAAACAGTACTTCTAAACAATAAATTTATAAAATTTATCTGAGAATGTGATTTGTACATATATAATAATCCATTATACCTAAATGGTTTGTTATAATTTACTCCTATTTTCTGAAAAAGAAAAAAGAAAAGAAACATTGTAACATAAACTCAAAACATGATGCATGATGATGAATCTCTTCACATTGGATTTCTGCAACAGTCAAGCATGCTTTGAGTTCAATATCTGTGTTGAATGATTAATTCCCTTGTTAAAAAATATATATTCCTTTGGAATAAATAATGATATGTCCATATTAAAGCTTGTGGCTTTCCACAATCTAAAGGAAATAAGTGAGCTGCTCTTTCTTCCTTGAACCTCCTTCTCCATACAAATCATTCCACTGCTTCAACTGGCTCATCACTGCTCCTTCAGCATAACTTGCAGCCACCTGTATTTACAAATACATCTATCAATTTCTATGCATAGATATTAGTATTCATCTGAAAGAAGACAAGACATTCATTCTTATAAGGCCTAAAACCATCGACAAGATGTATAATTTTATCATTTACACGGAAAACAAAGTTGGAAAAAAACTAAGAATTGCTAAGTAACTCAAATACTAATGAAGTTTATCTTTAATCTATCTACCAGACATTGCAAGGTAAGGCACACAAATCAAGTACTAAGTAACTCTACAGCAATTAAAGTGAATCGTTTTGAGTCAAACACACCTTATTCTTTGCCACTCTCATGTCTTCCATGTTTAAAGGCCTAAGAGCAATTACTTGATCTTCTTTATCTTCTGTTGCATTGGAAGCATCTTCTGAAGTTTGAGCTTCTGCCTTCTTTTTCTTAATTTTCTGAAATAAGACATTCTAACTTAGCTTTACAGCAAATGATAAGTACACATTATTAGAAGTGATTTAGTAACTACCATATCTTTCTCCTTCTCCTGTTGTATTAGCTCCGCAACGGGGCGATAGGCTGCAGTCATGCACAAGTTCTGTTTATAGAATTTAATGTTAATAAATCATCACCACAAATCAGAAGTAGGACATTAGAAAAAAATAGAGAATGACCAACAAAATGAACCTTGAGATCACTTCCACTATATCCTTCTGTCATAGTTGAAAGCTCTTTGAAGTCTATATTTTCATGATTTTCGTTAGCTAGAACAGTTTTCAAGATCCTTTCCCTGTTTTCAGCTGAAGGAAGACCAACCATGATCCTACACAAAATTTTAATAAACAGAAGTCATTATCATATCTAAAAAATATAGTCTGCAATATCAGGAAACCAAACTGTGCAATGATACACCTAAGAGATGCTTCAGTCAGTGCTCAAATTAAGGAGTTGTTGTCCTTGTTCTAATGAAGAAAAAATTGCAATTGAGCACAAAGAACACATGATCATGCCAAATAGAAGACAAGTGTGTGTGGTTTTACCTGCGTTGAAACCGTCTTATAATTGCTTCATCCAGGTCAAATGGCCTGTTGGTGGCAGCAAGAACAAGAATTCGCTCATCATGTTTTGACAATAGTCCATCCCAATGGGACATAAATTCATTCTTAATCCTTCTCGTAGCCTCGTGCTCATAACTTTCAGACCGCTTCCCAAGCATGCTATCAACTTCATCAATGAAAATAATAGTTGGTGCAACCTTTGCAGCTAGTGAAAACAAAGCTCGGACATTCTTTTCGTCTTCCCCATACAGTTTTGAAGTGAGGGTGGACATTGAGACATTAATGAAACTTGCTCCAGCGTCATTTGCAATTGCCTTTGCAAGCATTGTTTTTCCCGTACCAGGTGGCCCGAAAAGCAATACACCTCTACAAGGCTTCAGAAGGCTACCTTTGAATATATCTGGTCTTCTAAGGGGAAGCATAACCACTTCTTGAAGTGTTTCTTTAACATCATCCAATGCACCAATATCTAAAAATGTCACCCCTATCTTATTTGCCTGGATAACCTCTTTTCTTATGCGCTTCTCAAACTCATTGTAAGAAGGAACTTCCTGCAAGCATGCATAAATCAACAGCAACAAACAGAAATGAGATAAACATGAAATCTGATATTATAAAAAATGCATATTTTATGCAACATCAAAAAAATAAAATATATATATATATTTGGTTATCTATTAAGAAACTGATCATACAGCTTCTTTTTCCGGATCTTTAATATCACTGTCTTTCTTTGTCCCTTTTGGTATCGGTATATGTTTTTTGGCACCATCCTAAAAGTAAAGGAAACAAAAAAAAATTGTCAATTAGTTAAGTAAGCATTCAACTATCTTGCTTTTTCTGCTTGGATTATTCATCTGATGAATCATTATGCTCTTGTAGAAAAATAGTTGACAAACCTTCTTATCATCCTTCTCACTTATTTCACCACGTTCACTCTCCTGTAACAGTTTCACTAACTGGCACAATCTGCAAATGTCCAATATTAGTAACTCGAAAAAACTTCTCTCTTAATGAATTGCATAAACAGCCATTGCAAAGATCTTTACCTCTTAACAGATATAATTAGCTTTCCATTTCGGTATTCTGGATGTTCTAAATCCACCAAGTGATAAAAAATTGCAGATGCTGCAAACTCGTCGATATAATTACTGAGTAGCATAATGTCGGGATCACTGATTGAGTTCCAGTCATAGCAGTCGATGTCATTGGATGCAAGCACTTCAGCAATGTGGTTTCTGTTATCTTTCAACCGAGTCTCTTGCATGGCCTCTTCTACTTCGTCTTTCCAGATCTCGAGAAGAGCCTCATCTTGAGGTGGTTTGATCTCAATGTAGTGAGGAAATAACATAGTGAGTTTTTCATTAACTTCCATACAATTATCTTCTGAATCATAAATCCGGGAACCGAGTATTAGCACTGATCCTGAAAGTTTCTTTAATAGCTTTTGGAACAAAGTGTACATCCTTGGTGATTGAAGAAAAATCTTATCAACATCCTTGATGTATAAAATAACAGAACCAGATTGTGATATAGAAACCAAGACCTGTAAAAATAACAGAACCAGTTTTGCATGTTAAAACTGAACTAGTGATAAATAATATATCCTAACAATGCAGCATTAGTTGTATTTGTTTTCGAAACAGATATTAAAAGAGATACCATGCTAATACAAAATGAAAACACTAAGTCTTAAAAACTATATTATGGAAATTTTGTCAAATATGATTGTTTTTCTTTGATACAATGCAAATTTGAACTTTTAAAAGCTTTAATGATAGAATCACCTCGTAGAATGAATGTAGGAAAAGCTTTTCATCAAAACAGAAGCGGTTTGTGCACTTCAAAGGAGCTGAAAACCAAAACTAAAGAAGTAAGCATGTTATTACAGAATAATAACTAAAAAGAGATTAAAAAAGATTCCCGTCAAGTATGACCTGGAGCTGATGGACCAGATTGACTAGTAGGTCTCATATCAGATGTAGTAGGGGCTTTCTTTTGAAGCTTTGGAGGATTAATGGAATTTCCAATTGCACTACTTTGTTGTAATTGAGAACCTGTAAAAGTCATCATGAATGTCAAGTTAGTTACATTTAGATATAGGTCACAACTCCAAGATATCAATCAATACATATTATAAAAGAATCAACAGAGATGACATTGATGTACGCCTAATCCCTCTGAATTCATAGATCAAACACTTTCAAAGCCATCGATACATTGTCAAATCATTCATTATTTTAAAGAATAAACTCCATAATAAGTAATTATAAAACAAGAAATATCATGTTCAAAAACTTAAAGTACTACTTCCTTTAGTACCTCTAATTGCGCCCATTAAAGGGAGGCTTGACAGGGAACCAAATAAAGAAGACACTTTCTCCAGAGTCACCTCAGATATGGACCTTTTTAAATCCTAATATAAGCAACGAGTTAGAAAAATCTTAATATGGACCAACAATAATTAAATGTTAGCATGTTTTTTCCAAAAGTAATTATGATATTAGGTGACCTAGTAGCATCTCTAATTTAATTAATATATTCAAAATATACATTCAGGTAACAACAAAGTCAGAAATATGGAGTAAAAAGATAAGCAACTTCAGTTCTTAATGCAGAGAAGAAACGAAATGTGGAGCAGGCGAAACTCTTACCGGTTCTTTTATAGTACAACCGTATTTGTTCTGCATCTGTACAAGGGAAAACATGAAATATATGATTACATAAATATCACAAATCATAGCAAATAAAGTGAGAAGATGCAAATAATAAATACCTTCAAAGAGAAGTCAGTTAAATCTAGCAAGAGTAACTTCGAATCAAAGCAATGTGCTAAAGCTCTAGCAAGATTTTGCTGATAAAGTTCTTCAAAATTAAAAATACTACTAGTTTTAGTTATACTATTTGAAAACAAAATAACTTCTGCATGATAAGACATAACTTGTAAATAATATTACCTGCAGGTCCAGAAAGCAAAATAGCTCGGCTTATTGGCGAAAGTTTTTTCGCATGCATGGATAAGTGAAATTGTCTTAAATGAACAAATCCAGCACTTGTCAACAAAATTTCGATTTTATCACTGTAATTTCAATCATCAGACGGAAACATAAAAAAAGGGTTAATAAGGGAGAAGAAAGTCATTCTTGGCATGACATATGAATCAAATATATCACTATTCTAAAAGATTGATCATAGTTCATGAAACTACAATGTTGTTAAGCTTGTTGTTTCATTACTAGAAACTCAATAGTCTATTCTCACTCTGTTCCTTTTTAAGTATCGTTTTTTAAGAAAGTTTTTGGTCTTTTTAATTGTTGTTTTTAAGGTTCAAAATCATCCATAACTATTAAAGAAAAAAAGTAAAAAACTTTCACATACAAATTTTCACAAAAAGTTGAAATCTGTTTAATCATGTTCACTCTTTTAATTATAGAGATAGTTTATACAAAAGTGTTTAATCAAGTTGTTTAGCTAACCCAAAAGATTAATGTCTGACGCAAACACAAGAAATTTGAAGTGTAGTTCAAGAATTAACAGCACAAAAAGAAAAAAGGAGAAAAGTTAAAAAGAAAATAATAAAGAACCTTAAGTAATAAGGAAACTCATCAAATGTGATTTCACTATCTTTGCCATCAATGACAAGGTTCATGAGCTCCATCACAATCTGTTCCTCAGAAATCTCATTAGAATTAGGAATAGGATAACCACCAACCCCAACCCATCTTCCCAATCCAACACCCAAACCAACCCCAACACTCAATGCTGACAAAAAAACATATTTCTGTTCCATCACAACCCTTCTTCTATATGCAAGAAAAAGGGAAAAAAACAAAAACCCCAACTTGTTAAACAACAAAAAGTTTGCACCTTTAACGCAGTATTAGTCAATTCTCACTAAAGGGTATCGAGATTCCTGAAGTTTATTACAAGTGCATGAATGTTTCAGAGTATGCAAGAAACAGAGACAAAGAAACTGTTATGGAGGGTACTTAGTTAAATATGAAAATTGATTTAATTTGGTAAAGAATTTTATTTTATTTTTAAGGTGACTCTGGTCATTAATATTCGCTGAGAAAAATATATGTTGATTTATATTTAACTTTTACATGACTCAAAAAAAAGATATTTATCTTTTACAACAGATATATCTTTTAATATAGATATTAGATATTTCTTTTTTCAGTTTCAAAGATAGCAAATTTATTAAGTCAATCCAACTTTCTTTTATTATTAAGTCAATCCAACTTTCTTTTATTATTAAGTCAATAGAACTCAGTTTTATGGATTCTTGTTTTAATATCTTTAATATTGTTTTTGATATGCAATCCAGAACCTCTTTATGGATTCTTGTTTTAATATCTTTAAATGTTTAAATTGAACCTCTTCCAACATAATTTTTCAAGTTTGGATAAAGTAATCATTTGTGTAAAAGTTTGGTTATTTTATAAATTTTAAAATTTTTAAAAAAAATATGGATATCAAATGAAAAAGTTGTCCAAACTGAAGAAAAAATAATAGACCACCCCTAAAATTTAAGAAAAATTGAGAGACCAATTTATAAATTTTAAAAATTTATAAAGAAAAATTTACAAAATTTTGAAAATTATAATGTGAAAATTTTAACATATATAAGAATATATTCATAAAATTTGAAGAAATAAAAATATAGAAAGTATTTGAATATTTGTGTTTTATAAGGTAAAGATGCATGAAATTTTAAAGTCTTTATTTTTAATTTTTAGGTGGCATCTAAAATTCTCTAAATTTATTTTTAACAAAGTGATTCATGAAATTCTTTTATTTTAAAAATTTTCTAAATTTATATTTAATAAAATGACGCATGAAATCCCTTCATTTTAAGATAATCTAAATTTATAAATTCAAAGAGTTAATTTATATTGAAGAATATTTCATCTATTTCGAAGTTGTTGAGGATCATTTTTGTATTTGGATTCACTCTCCAAGTTTAATTTATTTTCTCTTATATATTTAAATAAATAATTTTTCACATAGTCAATTTTCTTGTGTTTTATATATGATTTGTTGTATGAACGCGACATTGTGTTGTTCATCATTATCGTTTTTTTTCTTCTTCTTGATACAGTGTTCTAAATGTGGAACGACTCGTTTTGTTGGTATTATATTTTGAGTAAAAATCTTGTGAAGACTATAATCAAATTTAACATTCTTTCAACTTTATCTATGTTTTGTCAACACGTGGTTGTTTTGATTATGAGTGAATACCAACAAATAATATTTCTTATGGATGAATGAGATTAATGACTCTTGATCTTGTGTTATTATTTACCATTGATATATGTAGAAGAAATTAATTTGATTTTATGATTGAAATTTTAATTTGGTTATTTGGTAGTAGCTTTTGAAATGTTAATATGTATCATTAACAATTTTTGTCTTCTTAATCATTAGTATTAATCTCAAAATATAGATGTAAACTGTCTGGTTTATAATTAATTTTATTCTATTATTCTTATTTTAGCATTTGAATAAAATTTATATTTTTAAAGAAAAAAAAATGTGGATAAAAGAAAATGCCTTTCAGAATTTATTATTGTAGTGAGATATTTTTAAATGAGTAACATATACATATCTACTCTAAATAAACTAATAAATTATTTTCTTTTTTACGTCAAAAATAACTTTATTAAAGAAAGTCCGACAACAAATTAAAAGTTAAAATAATACAAATATAAGGTGAAGTCTCTTCAATTTAGAGACAATCTAAATTATAAAAGAGCTTATTTAACTAAATAATGAATAGTTTGGTTAGTCTTGCATCTAACATTTAAAAAATTAAAATTATGAAAGTAAACATTAAAATTAATATAATCTATAATAATATAACCAAAATAGGTAGAAGATTGCTGTCGGGTGTTCAATGTCACAGCCACATTTGACACTACAAGAATTATTTGAATTTGCCAGAACCAATAACTATGAAATGCAAAACAAAATCTAGGAAACACCACATTTCCACTCTAAGATTCAACAAAAATATATTTTTAACAAATTCTAAACCGAAAGTGATAATGAAATATGACTAAAATTTCTGCTAAATATGAATTTGATAATGAAATGTTTGTCAGACAACAACTACTACACCATCAATAAAACAACATCTATATTCCATTTAGCTCAATTTTTCATTTGATGTATCAACATTAAACTTATGACAACTATTAAACGAGAGTGTTCGACGAATACCCCATTTGAGCTTATAACAACATAAGTATTCAAAACCGTGTATTTGGCCAATTTTTTTAACTAATCTCTCAATGGAAAAGTTTATCCAAACCAATTTCTCAAGAAGCTCCATAAAAAGTTAGTTTATTTGAAAAGAAAAAAAAGGGAATTGTACCACGTACCCCCCACTTTTACCTCTCACCCTCTATTTTTTTATAAAGATTATTTTGTTCTTTTTATTTTTCTATAAAATTATTAAAAAAAATTGTCACTCTATTTCTCACCCCTACTTTCGAAAATTACAAACTTTCAAAATAGTAAAATATTACTTTTCTTTTGTATTTTTGAAAGTTTTGTTAAATTTAAAATTTTCTTGAAAACATCAAAACTTTCGAAAATTTTGATGAATTTGAAACTTCCGAAACATAATGCTCGAAACTTTCAAATTTTCGAAACACATTTTGAAACTTTTAAATTTTCTATGTAATTCAATTTCGAAAATTTTAAAAAATTCGAAACTTTCAATTTATAATTAAAATTTTATTTTAAAAAATAAATTTATAATATTATTATTAATTAAATTTATTATTATTTTTGAAATTAAGTATGAAATTTATTACTATTTATTAGTATTAATTTATTACTATAAATTTATTACTATTTATTATTATTTATTACTATAAATTTCGAAATTTTGAAGGATTTTAGAACTTTTAAAATGCATCTCGAATCTTTCAACCTCTATTTCGAAACTTTAATACTTTCGACATCATTTATTTCCTTCAAGCCTCAATGTTTCGAAGCTTTCATTGTTTCATTGTTTCGAAGCTTTCAAAATGTTCGAGGCATGCATTTCAAAGATTTCAAACTGATGCAAAGTTTCGAAAGTTCTGGTTTTATGCATTTTGAATATTTGAAATATTCGAATGTTTTCTTACTTTTGAGATTCGAAACTTTCTAAGTTTCGAGAAATGGGTTGAATCAGATTCGGATATTTGAAACTTTCGAATGATCTGGGTGAAAAATGAAAATAAAATTATTTTTTTGATTTTTATAGATGAAATTGAGGGTAAAATTGTTTTATACTCATGACTGGGGAGTGGCAGGTAAAATTGAGGGGGTACGTTGTACAAAACCCAAAAAAAAACTTTTTTTGGGCCAGTTGATGTTTGGGCCTCATACCCCATATTGAGGTGTAGTTTGTATTGGTCGGGGTGTTGCCTTTTTCTTTCACGAATAAATATTTTTTTTTGTAAGTTTTCTTTTTCATCTTCAAATTTTTTCAAAAGGTTCACAAATTTTGTTTGGATTAGTTAATCTATAGTTATATTTTACATGTCTAAATTAATCAATGTGTTTTTGAAAAAATGAGGTTCAAATAATTCTCAATAATTAATCTTTTACTAAAATTCACTTACCACTTGAATCAAACAAATTAGCATATATTTATATTCTTGACAAAAAATAGACTGGTTCAACGAAGAAATAATATATTTTAATGGAAGAATAGAGAGATGAATAAATAAGAATATATAGATATATGTTATAGAATACGAAGAAAGAAATAAAATTTTATTTAAATTTTTGTTTAGTTGAATGAGAGAAATTTTAAATGATTTATAAATCATTTTGGTTTACCCCAATGGAAGATTTTTTTTTTCTCCTTTCAAAAACTTAATCAAACAAACATTATTCAAAATATTTCTTCCCTTTACCTCAAAATTCCTCCAACCAAATGGACCCCGCACATTGGTAGCTCATTAAATTTAAATAATCAATCATTTTTATGTGAAAAAAATCGCTTTTATTTTTCAGTTGTGAAAATATCATGTCATTTTTATTTCAATTTTATACATAAAATAATTATTATAAAAACTATTTTTACTATTTTGTATTCAAACTTTTTACCAGTATAACAAAAAGTGTAAAATAATATTTTTATAATAAAAAATAAAACCTCATTATAAATTAATAAGGATTTAATAACTATACAATGAAAATGTAAAAACTTTTAAATAGATGTTCGATCATACTTCATCATATATATAATTTAGAAAATAATGTCATGCCAAAACATACATACCTATATCAATGTTTCATTACTGCACTTTTTACATTGTTAGAATAATATCATTCCATTTGTCGTACAATGAGTAATATATTTGAATATTTTAAATATATTAAGAAAAATATACAAATGAAAAGATGAAAATTATAATATTAAGTAAAGTCATTTTGATTATGTACACATTATATAAATGTATTTTGCAGTTCAGATCATAAAAAATGGCAAGGATATCAAATATGTTGAGGCACAAAATTAAACATACACTATTCTATTTCTCTACAGTTAGTGTATTTATTTGAATATTTTAAACATATTAAGAAAAATGTACAAATAAAAAAGTGAAAACTATAATATTAAACAAAGTCATTTTAGTTACACATTAATTATATATATATATATATAATTTGTAGCTTATAAATTAAAAAGTTGAAGAAACATTAGATATAGAGGCGTGAGATTCTACTAAACTATTTAAAATAAAACAAAAAGTATGCATGTTATTTTTGAATATATTTGGCCAACTGAATAGTCTACCAAATCTGAGTAAAAATGATATGTTTAATCATAACAATTATAGAATCTTAATCGAATTGATTAGTAATCAAGACATCTTTACCTGTATAGTAACTAAATTTTGGTTTTTAAACAAATGTTGTTTCTTTTAAAACAATTATGTTTTAGAAACAAGCAGCACCAAAATATCACTTTTCATGGATGTAAACTTAAGAAAAGTAAACTATGTTTGAAAGTAAAATTATGCAAAAGTAAAAGTTTTATAAATATAAACAAAATCTTTTAAAATGCGTATAAAAAGTAAATTTAATGAAATGTAAATAGACAGTAATTGAAAAGATTGCAAATAATTTAAATGCAAAAAAATAGAAGACATAATTAAAACATTGAGAATATTAGAAACTTTGCATTTAAACGATTGAATGACAACAAAATTAAAGCCGTGTAAGACATGCTTGGATTATGATAGCTTTAGTTCGTTTCCAGATTAAGATTAGGTTTCAAAATGCAAGTATTCAACCCTTATACAATAGCTATAAATGTTACATATACACACAACAATAAACATTAATTTTTTTTAATAATATACTCTTATCTTTGAAAAATTGTATTAATCTTAGAACTTTAATTTTGTATGCTAAACACTTTAAAATTTTACATTTACAGCATATGCTTAGAATAAATATACAGTTTTCCACCACTGTATATATATGACAGCAGCTGCATCATATCAGATGTCACAATTCATCATTAAATGTTAGAATTTTCTAATTTTAAGATTCGAACATAGTTTTAAAAAACATTGGGACGAACATGTTCATGCACCATAATGATATAGTGTTGACATTGACCTAGAATTTGTTTATAATATCACGTGTGTGTATGTATAGGAAATTAAACATATTTAGTCACAAATTGGATCGGGGAGGAGGGTCCCCTGCTCAAACGTTATCATGCTTGTCTATTTCAAATTATGAATAGAAAAATTATGAATGTTGATGTCAATATGCTGGCAATCTTTAGTGAAGAAAGGATATGGAAAGTACTAGAAATAATGGGGACATTTCATTATGTTTCACAAGTGGTTGATAATATTGTTTGCTGATCCAAATATAGCTACTAGCTTCCAATTTCCATTACTCTTTTATCCAATTTCAGAATAATTCCAGTGAGCTATCAACAACACAAAGGCCAAATACAAAGAACTGGTCAGCATGATCGATACATTGAACAAAATTAATTATTTCAATATGAGTTAGTTAAATCACAAGCGTGGAGTATTAATTATTTAAAGGTATGCATATGAAGCTAATAATATAACGCTTATTAATATGTTGCGTAAAGTTTATTTGCTATGGACAAAATGCATGTATTTTTGTCCCCTTGATAGTTTTGTTAATGTGTCGTACAACTTATACACAGTCGATATATGGCTTTTGGAACATTTACATGTTTGATAATTACATTTTGTATTCACCACTAGCAGTTTTGATTCTATTCCATTTCCAAATAAATGCGTTACTTCTCTCTTGATAGTGCAATATAATGCAATGGAATAGCGACATTGCCACATTGTTCTATCTATAGTGGCATCCATGCACCATGTTTAGATGTGTGGTCACATATGACTTTTTTTTTTTTTGTATAAATTAAAAAACTGTTGTTAATAATTAAACTTATTAAAAATTCTATTTGTTGAGGTGCTTATCTTTTATATAAACAAAAATAAGTAATTAAATTTAAATAATTAATGAATTTTAATTAAAGACGAATCTTTTAAAAGAATATGAGTTCGAATTTTAGCTGAACAACATTATTTTTTGTTGAATTTTAAATTATGAGTATCTCATTATCCTGAAAATTAAAAAATGCACTCAAAATTTCAAGACCCTTTTAATTTGTCTTCTTAATCAATTTGCTCACACTTTCCACAAATTTTCTTTTGAGAATTTAATTTTTACGCAAGTGCCGATAAAAGAAAGTTTGCAAAAATTGGAACAACAAATTAAACGACTCCACTGGGGATCGAACCCAGAGTCTCTGGTTCCGTAGACCAGCGCCTTATCCATTGGGCCATGGAGTCGCTTCTTGTCATTAATGGAATAAGTAATCAATTTAAAATTAGTATAATTTTGATGGATTATTTATTTTAGCTTACATTTCCAAAATTATTGAAGAAAGCAAATTCTCATCTGAACCTAAAGTGTTCCTCCCCTATCAACAACATCATTAAAAAATAAAATTGAACTCTAGCTTTTTTTTTAGTGCATTGGCTTGAATGATGACCAACCAATCACATATCCTTTAAGCATATAGAAGAATATTGGAGACAATATATATATATATATATATATATATATGAGTGGCTCATAATAATTTGGTCTCTTCTTCACCTCACATGGGGCTGTTGTTTGTTGTGTTCATCTTTCCTTTCTTTTATTTTTTCTAATTTTATTTTATTGCATTGACTTACCGCCACCAATTTAAAAAGTAAATAAAATAACCTTTCACATAAGTGAAAAAAAAAAAAAACTTAGCTACAACAATAAAGTGGCATGTTTTTTCTCATCATAGTATAAAAAGTTTATCTTCACCATCTCCACTATGCTGCTTCCTTAACTCATTCTTTCTGTCATAAGAAAATTATAAAATATTAGTACACCAAAGGAACTAAACAGTTGCTTAAAAAAATTAAAACCGTTACAAATAAATAAGATAAAAGATTTCAAAATAATTCTTAAATTTGTATATTTATACCAATGGATCTTTTGCAATGGAGAACTGCCTCATGTATTGAGCTTTCAGAATCACAAGACTTTCTCCAATCATCTGAAGAAAAAGCTACACTAATTCTTGGTGATGTTTCGGAATTATAATGTCTCCAATTCATTACACCCTCACCTCTTTTAGCAACGGTTTCAATATTTGAACTTGATTTTTGACCCTTTAATCTTCTACATAAAGGTCTTAAAAAATTCAAATACTTCAAAAATATTCTCCTTGATAATGTTCTGCATCTTTTCAAAGAAGAACATCTAGAATGACCAAGAGGAACTACCACACTTTTTATTGCATGTGAAGATGAATTGAGACTTGTATTGGAATCTAAGGCTTCATATTCTTCCATTTTCAATGATTCAACAAAAAATGGCATGAGGTAACCATTGGAAAAGAGTTCATCTGCATGAACAAGAGTGAGAGGGGATTCTGAAGTTGGAAAATCAAATTTATTGGAATCATGTGAAATATTCTTGAAGAATCTTTTAGAAGGTGGCATTCTTGGGTCCATTTCAATGAAGGAAGCTTCATCAGATGCATCAAGAGAAGTTCTAAAGGAACTATCTAGGCTTTCTAGTGATGGTTTAAGGTTCACTAACCAACTATAAGAGAAGCTTTCAATTGAAAGAGGATGAGAAGTTTCCATGGTTACTTTTAAGGTGTGAATAAAAGGAAAAATTGACAAATTTGAGAGTGGAAATTAAAGGAAGAGGATACAAGGTAGGTATAGCTAGAGAAGGAACTCCTCTTATGCACATATATTTTGACTTATACACTACACCCCTTAATATATAATCTCTCTCCAAGAGTAGGTCATGTGGCTATCTAGACAGAGAGAATTTTTTTTTTTTATTATCATGCTATTGGTGGAAAATATTTACCTTTTAATCAATAATTTATGCTGATGAATTTGATTGATCATCTTTATCTTTAGTGGAGTTATCCATGATTTTAAATTATAGTCTATAATTGCAATTGCACTATCAATATTGAGGATTTTGAAATCTCTACAATTATATTACAACCATAATTTCGACTTCGTCACTCACATTTTTTTCTCATTTTACCGTGATATAAAAGTTCATTATATAACTACAATTTTAATTTAAAATTATGAAATTATCCTTTTCAATTATTTTTTTTATCTATAAGAGATCCAAATCTAATTTTACTCGAATCAACGTAGCGGTGATAAAGAGAAAGAGTTTTAATAATTGAAAATGAGAAAAGGAGAATGAAAAAAAACAATAATGTGAGCCCCCATACTCGTAATGTCATGTTTCATGGTTAGTTAACCTCACATTTCCTTTTTAATCATTTGTTGCTTTAAAATTTTCATAAAGGGGGTTGGTTTGTTTATGGACTTAGTCTAAATAACAAATCATTTAATCACAGTCAAGAAAGAGGTACATGCATATTATTCATATATATGGTAAAATAGGAATTCGGAAAAACCAAGAAGAGCTAGCTTTTATTGAATTACAGTGTTGCCTTTAAGATTATAAAAGCAATCAAAGGGAATCTTTGCAAATTAAACATGCCCAATTGGGAATATTATATTTATAAGTTCAATTTGAAGTCCTCAATTATATCTGTCATAAATCAATATTCTATAAAATAAATATTTGCAATGTGGTTGGTTATATTAAAGTTTTATGTGTTCTCTGTTAATGTCTTTTTGTTCTGTGCAATATTAGTATTTGGATGGATATAACCACTTTGGACGAGTGATTTCATCACTCTGATGATAACATTTCAACTGCTACAAAACCTGCAATATAAGGCGAATACTTAAATGATAAAATACTTACTATATGTATTATGTATTATGTGCATGTAACCTAAACAATCACTCATAAACATATTTTATTGGAACATTATTATATGTATTGTTTCAGGAAGAGTAAAAGCAGTCTGCCGTAAATAATCATAGTATTTTAGAACTATGCAAGAAAAAATAAGAGATAGAAATGTCTTTTTTTTTTTTCTAAAAAAAAAATTAACTTTTCAGTTAGTTAACAGTCTTCATAGAGTAGTTTTTTTATCAAGGTCTTCAGAGTATATTTATAGAGTAAAATTTATTACAAAAGAACTAAAATATTCTTATTTAGGGCTATAACAATACTTTTAAGGCATGCGTTGTTATTAGAGTTGTAAATTTAACAAATTTACGAATTATTGATTTCATTCAATTAAAGGATTAAAAAATTTCATAACTACAAAAAATTTAACCCCAAAGTTAAAAACCTCCAAAATATTGTGGATTATAAGTACATAAGCCCACTTTACAGATTTATCTTCCAAAAATATTTCGGAAAAATTTCTATTTTTTTCCAAAAATAAAATTATGTCAAAAGTTTTTTGAAAAAAATTCAATTTTTTCCAAAAAAATGAATTTTTGATAGTTTTTTCTTAAATTTTTTGAAAAACAATTATTTGAAAAGCTTTTTTATTTTTTTAAGAAATTCTTTTTATAGTTATAAAAAAAAATAAAAAATTTAATCTACAATAAATAATAAAATAATGAATCAAGATCTCAAAAATTATCTGAATAGAAAATTTTATATTAAAGTTTTATAGGGAGCTTTTTAAAAAAAAAAACTTTAAATTTTGAGATTTAATTAACCACTCTAATTATTATAGATTAGAACAACATTTGTTAACCATGAAAGCGTTGTAAAAGGAGTGTGCACAATATTACCTACATGATTAATTATTTAAAATGTAAAATAAAAATTAATTTTTTAAAACAAATCACAAATAAAATACAAAAATATGATACATATTTTTAAAAAAAATCACAAATAAAATGCAAAAATATGATAAATATAAACCGATTTGCATAACGCCACATGACACCCAGAAATCACAATCTCAAAAGCGATGGACGTGATCTTTCTCTTTATAAAAGTCATACATCATAACTTAACCACCAATTGCCAGCATACGTGGCATTATTGTTATCCTCTTTTTTTCTTTCTTTTTTTTTAACAAAAATTATTGTTATAGTTTAAGTTCAAAAATGCTATTTAGTTTAAATGTTTTTGTTTTAATATTGTGCATACATACTAAAAGAAACTATTAAATTTTGATATTGGATAAAAAAAATTATATTTCCTTAACGATTCATCATTTTAATCCGTTTATTTATTTGGGCGATAATTTATTTGGGAGATTTTTTTACAAATCAAATAGTTAATAAATAATTATCTAAAAAATTAATGACTCTCATTTTTTGCAATGCAATACCAAGTATTTTTTTAATTATATTTTCTGATTAATATTATTTGTATTATTCTAAAGTTAATATATTTTATTTTGCATTTATTATAATAATGAATACATGAATATCTTAATATCTAAAAGTCATATTTTTTATATTTTTTTTAATATACATGGAATATTCAAATAAATAATTCATAAACATAAATAAAAAGAATATTTGTTTTTCTAAAAAACAGATATTTGAAAAGAAATAGAGGGATACTTCCAAAATCTAACCACCAAAACAAAACAAACTTCTGAAATCTAAAAGAATAACAATCACGAGAATATCCTGTTCTTGTAAAAATAAAGAAAGCTATCATGAAGTTCTTACATAATGGAAACTTCAGCATCTGAGCGAGGTGCTGCAAATCTTATTTTTGAGCTTTCAAAGGTGTTTGGAAATAACTTATTGGACTTTTGTTTTAAGTATCTCATGTCATAATTTTTTTATAATGTTCTTTTTTATGATGTATCTCATGACATAATTACTTGACATGATTTCTCGAAGATAATTTATCAAAACAGCCAACATCCAGTTTACTCTTGTTCATTATTATTCAATTCTCATCAACCTTCAAATTTTATTTTAGCAACGAAAACAAATGTTGAAAACACAAACTTTTCTACTTAACTTTACATGCATACTCTATATTAGGTTTTACTGTGGAATTGGCAAAAGCACGCTGAGCTTCTGTACCTTTTCAAAAATTACAACGTGTGAAATGTGAATGTTTCGTTTCTAGTTGGAATTAGTCGCACTGAATTCATTGTGATTTTGTCAACTCCATTGTAAAACCAAATCATATTTTTACAAAATTAAGATGGTTTGCCGTGATTTTGTCAATCTAACCGCGAACCAAACATACACCCTGATTATCTCTCCAACTTATATAAGCTTTTGTATGATAACTAGTTGTAGACCAAAATACCCCGTTAAATGATTATAAAAGGGTAGGTCCTTGTCAGCATCTTAAGATGAACGAATTGGTTTTGTCAAGCAACTTTCAGAAATTGAAAAATAGCAGACAAGGGTCCCTGCTGTTGTCGGATAAAGAAAACATGAACAAAGTTTCATGGGACAAAAGTTAGTAAGCCAGCATGGCAAATGACTTGAAACCAATCGGTCCCCTCTTTTATGTCCCCGTTTAGGACAATGAGTTATTTGCTACTAAATACAACTTTCATTAATGCACTCTCATTCTGAAAAGAATGTTACACCGTTCCAGCAAGCACCAAGGACCCCAAATATAGCACAAGTATTTTTTTTGTAGAAATTGACAGAATACAGTTGCAAATAAATTTCACAAAGGAGAATCGTGACAAACCAGCTCATTTAGCAGATATAATGTGGCTATAGGCCTTTAGCAAACCACATGTATTCATTCCATAACTATTTGTCATTAAGTCTCATTGTGGGTCCTGGTTGAAAGGATGTTAAACACTATGAAGTATGGAGGCTATCAACTACAACAATTATTCGATTCTGTATTTTCCTGCTCCAGTTATTCTTCGTTATTCAGACGTCAGAGAATAACAATTGTGAAATATTTTATCCTTGACATTATGTCAACAGTAGACTTTCAAAGTTGAAACTTTGAAGCTTTCGCTTTGGGTGAAACATTGTCAAATACCTGCATGTGACTATGTGAGGCAGCCTAAGGTCGCTTTGGAGCATGGACAAATGACAAATACGGGTAAGCAAGCATAGACAATGCATATGACCCAATAAGTTAATAACAGATCCAAATAAGCACTGATACCATTTTGAGCCAAGTCTAGCTCCACTCAGAGGGCGTCTCAAGGAGTAAGAATTGCACAAACCTTCTAATGATTATCTTAGCCATATCTCTAGTTTATTACGGAATGGATCTCAACACATTCCCCACACCCAGCACAATGAAGGTACTCAACGATGTAATGGCAAGTGACAAATGTGGGTGGTTCAATAATAGATCTAATCATAAGCTCCAGTACTATTTTGAGTTATGCTCAAACTCAACCTCAAAAACTAAGTTAAGGGATAAAGATTGCTCAAGTCTTATAATGAATACTTCATAATTTTCGTCTATGTAAGATCTCAACAGTCAAAACAACCCTTTTCATCAATGAAGGTAAAAGACGCAATGAAGTCAATGCAAGGTAGCCATAATAAGACTACTAGAGTTTCTAACACTTATCATTCAAATAATAATATTAGCACTCTCTTAAATAAAATTGCTAGAAAAACATTGAAGGTGGACAAATCATTTGCAGTTATAATAGATTTGAATCCTCCTTGTTGGAACTCAACATGAGAAAGTGATATTGGAGATCTAACCATTAAAATTCACTTGTGTATTTTTGTAGTTGTGGGATTCGATGAGTGTTTGTATTCGTTGGTGAGATTTCCAACGTAACCCCAACACAACTTTTTTTTTACTCATTTGTCATTTCAGGAGTAAAGAGAAGAGTAAAAAATATATATTATTTCATGAGATCCATAAATACAAAAGCATTCCACAAACTATGCAACAACATTGACGGCAAGAGGTTCCTTGACCGTACAAAGACAGCACCCATGACCATACCAAGAAATACAAGAGGCAGCATCCTCTGAATGTTAAAATGTGCCAAGGCAAATGCTACTGAGCTAACTATTACTGCACTCCACACAGGCATGTACTTGGTTAAAGATGAGAGAAGGAAACCACGGAAGACAACCTCCTCCCATATTGGGGCACAAACTGAAACTACCACTGCATAGAGTGCCATTGCCACAGGGTCTCGTGCTACAATGGATTGCTCTACACTCGAGACCGTAACTGGAGCATACTGAAGGACAGGCAACAAATTCAGGTTCATTTGTGATAGATGATTGATGAGGGGGAACATCAGGCAACCTAAACCGACATCAAACTGCCACTTCCCTTTGAGTTCAAACTTGAACCAGTCAGACGAGAGTGGTTTAAACTTTGCAAGACAGCGATGAAGTATTGCTATGCCAACCACACCTTCGGCGACGTCAGTCAAGAGGCTGTACAATGCTTGTCCTCTGTATGAAAGTGAATCCTTTCTAAACCCTGCTACGTAAGCTAAAAATGGAACTATCCAAGATCCTACCAACCAGAATGAGGCAATCCAGAGGAGCATAACCTGCAGAATCCAACTTAGTTTGCTTCCTAACATCATGATTTTAAAACATTTCTTATATTTGTACATGGAATTGTAAATGAATGACATCAATAACCCCTGTCAAATCAACTACTACAATTATTAAATAAATGTAAATATTTTACATTTTTCCACTTGAATTTAGAAACAATAAGAGATTATTATTCATTATTTTAAGTTTGTTTAAATATTTTCAGTAACATTCTGTAAAAAAAATCCTTAACATTAATTTTTGAAAGACTAATTTACTAATTTTTAGCAAATTTTAAACAATGAAACTGGTAAAAATTAAATGTTTATAATAGTGATTTTTAACCATAAATGATTATTTGTCTCAAAGATGAAGGGATAACTCTAATCGTTTTGCCAAAAAGAAAATAGGGTAAAGCTGTATAATCATCTCATTCTTGGTACCCATGAATCCCCTTTCATCCCAACAGAAACAGGGAGGAACATATGAATGAGTGGCCATTTCAAGCCTTTTTAGTTTTACACGCGAAACATATAAATGGTCATTTATAAGGTGAACAGGCAGGAACGGATCTGCAATCTAGAGTAATAAACATATTTGAAGTATGGGTCAAATTGGAAATGATATACAAATGATAAGAAAGGATACACTTTACCTGAATAATGGTCTTTGCTGTCCAAGGAACTTTCCAAGGTTCCACATCAAGAACAGTATTTATGATCTGGAATGTTAAAAACAATACTTTTAAAATTCCCGAAACACTCTAAAGATGTTTGCATTGTTAAACTACTAAGTTAGAAACAAACAATAAAGAGTTAAAAAGAGATTGATGTTTAATAGTTTGATAATGTTAAAATTTCTTTCAAGAATAATTCAAATCAATTGGAAGAAGCACAATGACATCAAACCCTATAAATATATATATATATATATATATATATATATATTATATAATACTTACATCAAATTTAGGTTTTTGATTTGGTTTTAATATAATAATTGAAAATACATCTTCATTAATTCTAGAGATTATCTAATTCTAGAGCCCACTGCTAACTACCAAAGAGAAAAACCCGTTTTTTATTTAGCTTTTCTCATAACACCGATTCTCTTTAATACATTCTTTTTCTTCTTTGTTCATTCTCACACGACAGTGTAAAGTCTTATTTTTTCCCTTTAACATTATAAACTGTTTGTTGAAATAAGATGAAAATGAGTTTGGTTCTTGATTGTGATCATATCTATTATCTTTACAGTTGAAAACTGTAACGAATCTAGGAAAAGAATTGGAAAACTGAAAGAAATGAAGAAGACAGAACATAATTTCTATACTCATATTTCTCCTATTTATAGAAAGTATTCCCTTTAACTACTTAACTGCACTATCATAATGAAGATTGCAATCTAAAAATTGTAAATGCACGACACAAATCATTCGCGACTGAAAGGGGTGAAAAGTATGAAAGCCTGAAACTTCATTGCTGCAACCGATCTGTGTACTTCAGTTTCTGAACTGGAAAATTTGATTGCCTTGACTTGCTATTCCCCCCTCCCCCCTTGAAAACAGAACCCGTTCTCTATTCCCTCAATGTTTACAAATCTAAATGTCTTTCTCTACTCTTATTTCTCCTATTTATACAAAACATTCCCTCCAAGTCTAACTACGTAACTGTCCCTATATCAGAACAAAATCTTACTTTAGATATGGGTAGTCAATTGCAAACATGGAAAGGGGAATTAACCCAAAGGAAACTCCAGGTACTTCAGATTGTTCTCTGGAATAAACTCAGAATGGCGTGTCAAATTTGTCTGCAAGGATTAGTACATTGGTGATTTAGTAGACACGACAGATGGGGAAGGCTTAAGAAGATGAAAATTTTGAGCTAATTAAAAGATCTTTCTTTCCATGACTACTTCGTCACTACACTTTTTATAATAAAAAGCTAAGCACTTTTTTCTAGTTTCTACTGGAACTTTATATTCAAGAGTGATAATGTTATGGCCTCAGACAATTAAAAGTAGCTAAGCACTTTTTGTGGGAGAAAATAGTTAAAATGTCAAATAGCTTACAGATTCTTCCTAAACATTCATCTGACGCATATTTGATGAGAAGTTATTAACGGATTAGATAGATCAAATCTTATGATTGTATTAGGGAGCTCGTAAATACTTAACCGAACATCAAGTTCCTCACTTTATCACTGCTCATAATAATTTCGGCATAACAAGTAATGTTTTGCTTCATCAAGCACATGATAGAAATAAAAAGAGCAACCTAATGATTTAGAACTCCCAGTCTCCCATCATAGAAGAGTATAGGAAAGGGTCAGACTCATTATGATTGTATTACAGACAGTCTTATTTTACAATTGCAAGAGGCTGATTCCAATCCATGATCCAAATTTAGTGACCTCTTAATCGCATCAACTCTCACCACTATGACAAGGCTCCCCTTCAATCACATTATTTTAATAATAAGGAGAAAAAACACAATCGTTTTTGTGATTCGATGGTGCATAATGAAACAGGATGAACACAGTGCAGAAATGAGCAAGGTGTAGAAAATTTAATTAAATAAATCAGCAACTTCAAATCATGAAAGCAAAACACAGATACTAAGATATAGCAAATGAATAATTTAATGTAGTTTATACTGCTGACTATTATTATATCCGCGAAACATGAATATAAAAAATGAAAATGAAAATGAATACCGTATGGAGAGAAGCAAGCCAATCTTTTTTCAGGTGTTTGGAGTGGTCCCCTTTAAACTTGACCAAATCTTCTGACAATTTATCTTCTTTGAACTCAGAGCCATTAGTTTCCGATGGAATGTTTTCATGCCTAAAACACAACACTCTCCGTTTCTGTATTGGAAAAATGATTCAAAAGTAATTAATTATAAATGAAACTAAAAACAAACACCGCAATCCAACTAAGCCTAGAATTAAATTAAATCTCCAAATAGTAATTAAAAAAATCCACAAAGCAATTAAGCCATCAACTTGGAGGGAAATATGTCTGAAAAAGAGAGAGAGAGAGAGAGTACTTACGTTAGTAGAAAAGGTGAGTGATTGGAATTGAATGCGAGAAGAGATTGGATTGAAACGAGAAACCCTAGAATTGTGGCGGATAGGAATAGAAAAGGGGAGGGAAGAAATGGTAGTGGACATGGCTAATGGCTACAACACCAAAACCAAAATCCACACGCAATCTGGAGATTGATCGATTGATGAATTGAAAATAGGTTCCTTCTCTCCTTTTCACAGTAATCAAGCAATTGCAATTATCGACATGTTCTTAATTCTTATCATCGGAATGGAACCAAAACTCATACCCAATGTTTATCAAATCAAATGGATAAACGGGGAATTAACCTCACCTTTTCGATTTCTCTTGCCCCTTCATATCACAAGGGTTCAGATGGATTGTGATCTCTGCACTAATGTTTTCGTGCATTTGTCGCAGTACTCAATCATGACTCGTTGGATTTTTATCCAACGGCTCACATTTCCGTTGTCTATTTTGACTAAAATCATCAACTTCAACATAAGACATCCAATTTTGATTAACCTTCGTACATCTGATACATAGAGAAAAACTATACAGCATATAGAGATGTTTCGATTATTTAAATTTATCTACTTATATAAACATTATCTGAGAGTTTGTAGAAACATATGATAGGTTATAATTTATAACATACATAAAAAATATTTTTCAAAAAACACGTAGAAGAAAAATAATTTATAATACATATTAAAATAATTATTTTATTTAATATTATTATTCAACTATACATAAGCACATGTTTGGTAAATTTTTATATTATAAATAAGACCTGAATGTCCTTCTAAGTAAGACCATCTCTTTCTTTTTTTCTTTTTTGATAAGATTTTCTCTATCTAATATTATTATTACTTGAAAATTAATATATAAAGTAGTAATAACATTTTTAAAATACTTATTTAGTATGTATATTTTCTTATATGAATAGGATTGTGTCAAAGTTACTTACATAAAACTTGAGAATAAAATCAATTTTATATCATCTAAACTTGAAATTAAGGCTAGAGTCTACAAGGTAAGTAGAGGGAAAGACTTAATAAAAATTGGAAAAACAAAAGGAAAAGTGAAGACTTGATATTAATTTCGTTGATTAATAAACTAAGGAATATTGAATGAGATTTAAATAAGATGATTCATATTAGATTTCGAAAATTAACATAACTCTTAATAATTATTAAGATTTACTTATAAAAAGAAATGAAAAAAATAATAATCGTTGAAAATAATTTTGTTTTACTCATGCTTATAATAGTCTTTGAAAATGATATATTTATAATATAAAAACTTCTTAAATTGTGAGAACTTAAAAATAAATTCTGCAAAAAGTTAGAATCTCTTTATAATAATAAATTTAAAATTTAAAATATATTAGTCGGATAAAAGTAAAAAAAAATAGTATCTCCTCTACTTCCCTCTCATCTTTAAACTCTCAAAAGAAATCTAAAGTTTTAAGTAGCAGTATGTTTAGTGAGCTTTCTAACATCAATAATTTAATTTAATATTACACGATAGCCATCATCAGTATCTAAATTGTAAAAAAAAAAAAAAAAAGCAGTAATTTATATTTTTTGTGGTACATCACCATCTTTCCATTCATTTATATTGAACATGAGCATGCTAGTTGCTCAATAAGTCAATAACCATAGTATACAAAAATGTACTTGCAAGCATCCCCTTTTTCAAAGTCTGAAGTGTGAAATGCAAAACAAGAATTCAGCCTCACCTTATATTAGTTGCAACAACTACGTGTCAATACTGTATAGCTTTACATCTTTAGGTGAGTCACAAACCTGAATTACCATTTGAAAAGACCAAAAAAGAAAGAAAAAAAATGAACCGTGTCATACCACCATATATGTAAATTATATCCATTTTTGCCGACCACACATTAAGCCACATTTTTTCAAACTTATAGCTCACCCACCACTAACCACGTGTTCAATTTCTATATTTTTCTTCTCCAAATAGAACACTACACCACCACTTACACTTATTAATTACACCCCCCCTTATATAAAACATCTCGCCAAACCATTTTGTTAGCTTGGTTCTTTCAGTAATATTTATGTGTACCACCTTGTCATGGCAAGTGCTATTTCTTCATTTACGTGTTATTGGATTGTTGTTACATTGTTCCTAGGTTGTTTCTGTAGCTGCATTTCGAGCCAGATTGGATTGGGCTCAAGATTATTGGCTAGTAAGGACCAAGTTTGGGTTTCTGATAATGGCACATTTGCTATGGGATTCACTCCATCATATACTGATAATCGATTGTTCATTTTGGGCATTTGGTTTGCTAGGCTTCCAGGAAATCGAACTTTAGTTTGGTCACCCAATAGGTACTCCTATTATTAATTCATATCACTACTTTTTTTGCTATAAATTATACTCTCTTTTTTAATTAACTGATTAATGTATTTATATCCAAAAATCTAATGATGTATGTTTGTGAAAATTAAAGTTTGCATGTACACTCCTCTGTACTTTTATGACTTTCTACTCGGGAGATTTTGGATGACAACAAAAAACTATGATTTAGTAACTATATATATGCATTAATAGTTTAATACTGATTCTTTTTTGCATGTACATCTAAACATATTGAAAAAGTTTATTAAAGTGTTTAATGTAAAGTGTATCATAAATCATAATATTAAAATTTTCAGATGAGTAATTAATTTTATTTTGAAAATAACTTCATTTTTAAGAAAACAGATACACTAATCCATGATTAAACATAGGAGTGTAGAGCCTTATAAAATCATAGATTGTTTTTCATTATACTGAAATGATATCCCCGGTTCAACTTTTCACACAAAACAAGGTAGCTTCTATTTTCATAGTCCTATTATGATTTAATTGAAAAAATAATTAGATGGCTAAGGAAAATGTCAACAGTGTATAGTGCGGATTAGATGGTTGTTTTGACTTTTTGACTTGTACAAATAAAAAGTCAATAATCATAACTTCATCGAGTATCTATGATTCTTTGGATTGATTTATTTGAGTTTATTTATTAGTATATAATCACGTGTGAGACTTGTTGAAAAAACTTATGTATCTACTTACCTAAAAACTATTTAACTTTATTTTATTATAGAAATAATTTGTGCATAAGCCTTTATACAATAAGATTTTAATTAAGTTATCTATCAAAACAGTATTTAAAAAAGTTTATGCAGGTTATGAATTATGATCATATCTATCTATCTCTACCAAGTTGCCAGCATATAATTCATTTTCTTTCTCCATCCAATCCAAACAGAGACTCTCCTATATCTAAAGATGCAATTTTGGAGCTTGACACCACAGGCAACCTCATTCTAATTGACAAAGACATCACCATATGGTCCTCAAACACCTCAGGTGTGAATGTAGAATCAGCAATCATGTCAGAATCTGGAAACTTCATTCTTCACAACACAAACAACCACCCTGTGTGGCAGAGTTTTTCTCAACCTTCTGACACACTCCTTCCAAATCAGCCTCTAACAGTTTCTTCACAATTAACTTCATCCAAATCTTCCTCTGATGGTGGCAGCTACTATGCTCTCAAAATGCTTCAACAACCAACTTCCTTAAGCCTTGCACTAACTTACAATCTTCCAGAAAGTTACCAACCTTATGAATCATCATATACAAACTATTCCTATTGGAAAGGTCCTGATATCTCAAATGTAACTGGCGAAGTTATTGCAGTTTTAGATCAATCTGGAAGCTTTGGAATTGTATATGGAGAGTCTTCTGATGGTGCAGTTTATGTGTATAAGAATGATAATGATGATGCAGGTTTAGCTTCTGCAATTCATCAGTCTACACCATTAACTGTTCTTAGGAGACTGACACTTGAAGATAATGGAAATTTGCGATTATACCGATGGGAAGACGTAAATGGGTCGAAACAATGGGTGTCACAATGGGCTGCAGTTTCAAATCCATGTGATATTGGTGGAATTTGTGGCAATGGTGTTTGTAAATTGGATAGAACAAAGACAAAAGCCTCTTGCACTTGCTTACCAGGAACTTCTAAAGTTGGAAGAGATGGTCAAAGCCAATGCTATGAGAATTCATCTTTAGTTGGAAAATGCAATGGACAACATGAAAACCAAACATCATCATCACAGTTTAGGATTTCAATGGTTCAGCAGACTAATTATTATTTTTCTGAATCTTCAGTAATAGCTAACTATAGTGATGTTTCTTCTGTATCGAAATGCGGAGATGCGTGCTTATCAGATTGTGATTGTGTTGCTTCTGTTTATGGTTTAAATGAGGAGAAACCATTTTGTTGGGTGTTGAAAAATTTAAGTTTTGGTGGTTTTGAGGATACAAGCTCTACATTATTTGTGAAGGTAAGAGCAAATAGTTCATGGATACCAGAAGGTCAAGAAGGAAGGTCTAATAACAGTTCTTCTGATGGAATGGGGAGTGTTAAGGAGAAAGCTGTGATTATTCCAATTGTTTTAAGCATGATAGTTTTAATTTTTCTACTATGTATGTTATTGTATTATAGTGTTCATAGAAAAAGAACTTTGAAAAGAGAGATGGAAAGTTCCTTGGTTTTATCAGGTGCTCCAATGAATTTTAGTTACCGCGCAATGCAAATCAGGACAAGCAACTTTTCACAGCTTCTAGGAACTGGTAAGTGTATTTGATGTTGAAATTTATAGTAAAGGAGAAGTTACATTATGATTCAGTATAATTTGTTGCTAACTGTTTATATTTTGTAGGTGGATTTGGAAGTGTGTATAAAGGAAGCCTTGGCGATGGTACCCTAGTGGCAGTGAAGAAACTTGATAAGATTTTGCCTCATGGGGAGAAAGAATTTATCACTGAAGTAAACACCATTGGCTCAATGCATCATATGAATTTGGTTCGCCTATGCGGTTATTGTTCTGAGGGACCACACAGGTCTGTACCGTTCCATTAGTAACTCTTATCATAGTTACTCTGTTTAATAACTCGTTGTCAAAAATATAACTTGAATTGCATTAGCTCATAATATGACTTCAAACATTAGTGGTTTAATTGGCTTGAGGGATGTTTATTTGGCAGGCTTCTGGTTTATGAGTACATGAAGAATGGTTCGTTGGACAAATGGATCTTCCCTTCGTATCGAGGGCAAGATAGATTGCTAGATTGGCAAACTCGCTTTGATATATCGATAAATACTGCACAAGGGATTGCATACTTTCATGAGCAGTGCAGAAATCGGATAATACATTGCGACATCAAACCAGAAAATATATTGTTAGATGAAAACTTTTGTCCTAAAGTATCTGATTTTGGACTTGCCAAATTGATGGCTAGGGAACACTCTCATGTGGTAACAATGATTAGAGGCACTAGAGGTTATTTGGCGCCAGAATGGGTTAGTAATCGACCTATAACTGTAAAAGCAGATGTTTACAGCTATGGTATGCTTCTTTTAGAAATCATTGGTGGTAGGCGAAATCTTGACTTGTCCTATGATGCAGAAGACTTCTTCTATCCTGGTTGGGCTTACAAGGTATATTTCATATATTAATTTAGGGTAAATACTCAAGTTGGTCCTGAAATTGTAGGTTTGTATCAACTTAGTACCTCACAATATCAATATTCTAAATAATCTCTAAAATTGCAAAATGGTAATCAAGTTTGTCTATATGATTGAATCTGCTATCAAATGCATTCATGGTATTATTCACTTAGTTTCAAATTTATCCTCGATAACGTCCAACTATTTTAAAGTAACTAATTAATAAATATTGATCATATATGTAATGTTTGGTTATTATAGGAGATGACAAATGGATCGCCTGCAATAAAAGTGGCAGATAGAAGATTAAATGGAGCAGTTGATGAAGAAGAGCTATTAAGAGCTTTGAAAGTTGCATTTTGGTGCATCCAAGATGATGTATCCATGCGACCACCAATGGGAGAAGTAGTGAGAATGCTTGAAGGTCAAGATTCAAATATCATAAATATGCCACCAATGCCACAAACAGTACTAGAATTAGTTGAAGAAGGTTTGGACCATGTCTACAAAGCCATGAAAAGAGAGTACAACCAGTTCAGTTCATTCACCATTACCAGCCATCTTACATCTCATGCCACATGTAGCAATACCACAATGTCGCCAAGATAGTGTTTAAATTGTAGCGTAGATAAAGAATTGGTCTTTTGTGCCACCTAATAATCATGTCATTAAGGAAAACAAAACAAAAAAAATCATGGAAGGTTAAGACACTTAATCATAAATGATCTAGAATGGCAATAATAAAATAATTTTACCTTGAGAGGTAAGAAAAGAGAGTTCAACACCTGATTCATCGCCAAATTTACAAACCTGATTCAACACTTTTTTAGGCTCAAATTAACATTTTTTTGTAACGAGACATACAAACATGCAATTCATTTTATGTATTTTGACTTCAGTTATCCGTATTAATTTTGATATTTTATTTATAATTGTATAATTTATATAAATATATGTATCAAAAAGTAAAAAGTAAATATGAAACTTAAAAAAAAACAGATATTAAACAATAATATTACTATTTATTTAGACTCAAGTCAATAGCACAAAATTCCCTTACAGGGTGGGTGAGATTTGTTAATCATAGAAGTTCTATTTGTTTGCTTTTCTCTACAGACCTTTTAATTATAAAAAGTTTAAGCAAGTTAGATTTTGAAGGCTAACCTCAGTTGGACAAAACATAACATTTTACGTATTATTACTCACCAACCAAATTTTTATATAGGCAGTGAATTGAAATTCATGTTTCTAAAATCATTACCAACTATACCACCAACTTAGGTCGGTAGTATTGATTAAACTGTATAAATTATTTTAGCGAAAAAATTGTCTATTTTCACATGTCATTTTATATTATCAATAAATGATCAATTTTGTTTTTACTATTATACTCATAACCATTTTTACTCTCTCTTATCAATTATATGCAATCAAAGAAAATAAAAACTAATTTTGAAAAATAAATCACAACTTTTATAAAATCAACAAAATTAAGTCTTCTCTCTAATCAATTTTTTCAACGTTAATGATACTGTCACCAAAAATTTTGGTGTGTTTGTCTGTTTGAGATACCACTAAGAAAGAGACTGGGTTTAAGTCAGCTACCACTCTGTTATCACGGGTCATCCTCCACGCACGTGCAAACGCTAACCGTCGTCGTGTCCTAAAACCTCCACATCTGCTAGTTCGCCGCCTCGCCCTCAAAAACACTACATCAACCACCCCACCGCCGCAACTTCTACCGGAGCATCACATCATTCGCATTGTTTCTAATACGCTACTCGATTCTCTCCTTCTGTTTTCACTTAAAGATCTAATCTGGATCTTGTCGAATATAATCGATAAACAGCGTTCGTTTGTGCGTTGTAAAAGATGGAGAAGATGCAGTACGCTGAGGAGTTAGTAAGAGAATTTCTCGTGTTTCGAGGATTCACCAACACTCTCGAAGCTTACGAAACCGAATTGCGAACAGACGTTGGGAAAGGTTTTCACGTTGACAAAATTCTTGACCTAATCTTCTCCTTATACGTTCCAAAGTTTCAGGTTGATAAATTGATCGCGCTTCTCGGTTTCTTCAAACACTATCTCTCTTCTGCTTCCGAAACAACACTCTTTTCCACTTTCTCTAAATTGGAAGCATCTATTTTACGCTTCTACGTCGTTCACGCTTTGCAAGTCAATCGGAGGGATAAGGTTGTTGAGTTTTTCTCTGTTCATGGTCCTGATTTGTTGCAGAATTCTCAGGAGGATTGGACTCACTGGTTTGGTGCGTTTTCGTTTTTTTTTTTTGTTATGAATTTTTAGTGTGAGATTGTGATGGTGTGATTCTGTATTGCATTGCAGCAATTCCTTATGTCAAGAATCCACAATTGGATGTTGAATTTCGAATATTTTTCTCCAAGGACTGGTATCAAGCATTGCATCTTTCTGTCAGAAACTTCTTTAGTGAGATCTTCAATGCTACTCATATCCTTCGTAACATCTTTTTTGAAGAAAAAACAATTTCTCATGTTTGAGTTTGATTTATTTGCGTTAAGGAGCTGATCCTAGAGATTTCTAGGTGAAGGGACACATGAATAACTTAATTTAAGTTTGAATGAGAGGAATAAATTCCTATGAAGCACGGCAGGGACACTGAGGAGTCGACAAATAATAATTTGTGAAAATGAATTAATTGAATGTGTCGGTGCCTTACACTAATACATGTTGGATACTGGGACACACCTTCGATCAGAGATGTATGTGCTACAGTTTAAGCTTTATTTCGAATGTATAGTCCAATACATGCACAGTCTTATGATGCCTCTCTTTCCAATGTAAAACATTTGGTTCATTCATGTGTCCTTTTAGTTAGAAACTTACCAAGAGCTACTTCTTGTTTGTCCCAAATCATTTTGGCCCTGGTTGTCATACAACTTTTCTATACAATATGTTTTTTGATTTGATTATGTCTTCTGCATTCACAATTTCATCATGTTTCTCTGTAATTATCCTTAATAAAATCACGCCTACCTGCTCTTTTGAAGATTAGTTCAGAGATGAATGCTACCTACCTACTCAAAAGAGATATTGCACATCTAAATATTAAATTATCAGAACTTCAGGCTTCACTCAACGAGAAAGAAGCTCAATTAAGGCAGTTTAGAAGGTAAGCATATTTTTATTCAATGCTTGAGTGATCGAGTCTAATGAGACATGTTTACCTTTCTAATTAATTTGGATTGAAGTATGGAAGGAAGTATTAGTTCATCAAGCAATTTGCGTGAAGAAAGTACTCATATGTCAAAAGATTCTTCAGAGGTTTTTCCACAAGTAGTGCAAACAGAGATTGGCCGAGATTTAGTTGTGGGTGAATCTGGAAATGTTCAGTCCGAGTTTATCAGCTCCAAGTCTGGCGATGATTCAACTTCCTTATTGAATGACTATCTGAGAAATGGCGGCGCTGGCAACACCACTCGAAAAGGTCATGACAGTCCCCATATAGGCAGACAGATATACTTCAAGGCCGCTTCCTCTGTGTGAAGTGGTATTGTGTAGTTGCTTGAACATTGTTTTTTAAGCAAGTTGACGGTTACTTTCTAAGTATAGACTTGTTAAAATTCATGTGCTGACATCTTCTGATGTTGAATTATTGTTCTAACAATATAGCTAGTTAACTAGTGAATTCTGATAAATTAATGAAATCCTCTTGCAATATGACTCTGTCATGCAATGTTAAGACAAATGATGATATTGCTTCTACACTGCAAACTTGTAAGTTGTAAGCAGAAATTGCTCTTAAACAATGTATGGATTTTAAATGAGTAGAGATAATATCTTTTGGTTTCAAATGATGTTGTTAGTTGTGGACTACAAAATATTGATTCAGTTGCAGAACTAGTGGAAATGAAACACAAGCTTTGTACTTTTATTTTGCATTGAATTCAATGATCAATCAAATTTTTACTACTATTATTTATTATTTCTTAAAAAAGTTAAGGATGCATTTGTATTCACTTAATCAGCTCTTAATCTTGATGCCCTTTATCTGAACTCCAAACCACTTCTAATTTTCTGTATGCTGAAAAAATTGGTTTTCAGCTGAGATATCAAGTGTGATATCAGTAACCATTGATTATATATTTGGAAATAAAAATTTAACAATTAATTTTGTGGCAGAAAACGATGGGGAAGTGTCTGTGGAAGAAGACTTTGCTGAGGTCAAAGTAGAGCACCAGGTAAAATTTGCGCTTAGAACCTTATTAGTCTTCTTTCCCTCTCTTTGTTCTTCATTTCTGACTCACACTCAACTATCAAGAACATATTAGGATTTGAATGGAATTTGTGTAAATATGAAATCATTATGCATTTTAGGAGACATTTTTGGGGCACACCAGTCCAATCAGCCGATGCCGCTTCTCTGCATCTGGAAACAATATTGCCAGTGCTTCTCTAGATGGAACTGCCAGGTACCCTTTATGGAAAAACAGAACAGTCTTTATCCAATTATTAGTCCTGATTGCAGATTGCTAGGCTTTAGCCTGCACTCATTTGTGACTATTGAGAAACATTATGTGTGGATGTATCTAGAGCAGTATTGTCAACATTCAACAACCTATAAGAAATTAAATAGAAGATGGAATTGTACAACACTTTTGTTTGAAAATAGCCCTTACAATGCTTATTTTCAGTAATACTTTTTCGTTACCTTTCACAAATATCTGCAACTCTTCCTTGTTTTTATGAAATATCTCTCAAGAAATTTGGTCTTCGTTTCATTGTTTTCGATACATCTTTTGATAAAGGATATGGACATACGATGCATCAACTCCGGCATCTAGAAATGCGACCATATATTGTGGCACAGAAATTTTGTCACTTGACTGGGAATGCAAATCGGACCGCTTGGTATGTGAATTGATTCTCATTGTGATTGAAATTATTCAATTCTCTATGAGATTATAAATTTAATGACTGAGTTGTTCTTCTTGATAAAAGCTTCTAATGGGTACATCTGATGGGTGCATTAAGGCATGGAACGTGGACGCAAAGAGAGTTGTTTGTGACCTTAACACAACTGAAGCATTTCCAAGGTTTTTACTAATTATAACCTTTTCAAGTTTGTGTATTACTTTCAACTCTGACACATATGTGATTTTACAGTGTATTGGACATAAAGTGCAGTCCCGTTGAACCGATTTTTGTGTCTGCAGCAGCATCCGGAGGGTATACACCAAAATGTTAAATATTGAATTCTTTACCGAAATATAAATTTGTTGAATTTGGTGATTCGAATAATGATCCTCTGTTTAACAAAATTTTGTACATTTTTCTGTTTTGAATTTGGACATAATAATGAAAGTATGGTAAAATACCGGGTATCCCACCATTTGTTAAGTTCATAATGAACATCCTTTCTGTTGCTTATTTTTTGTTAATAATACATTGTTAACACATTTTAGCAAGGAATTATGAGTTCCATATTGTCTGTGCAGGTCTGGTGCCAACTATTTTGACAATCTAGGTTTCGCTTCACTGACTGTGTGGAACATGAAGACATGGAAACCCATGGTATGTGCTTCTTTGTATATATGCTTATGTGGTTCAGTGGCTTTGTTTAATTTTGGATTCCATAAAGACAGTCCTTCCTCTTGGAGAAGATCCACCGGCAATTACTTCTTTATGCTTCAATCACAATGGGAAAATTTTAGCAGCTTCTGCCGTTGATGGAATGATTCATATGTTTGGTATCCTTAATTGTATTCATTTGGTTGCTTCTGTGTATTAATGTATTTTTTGATTCATAGATGAAATAAATATTGTTTTATAGCTTGTATTTAGATTTTAGATGTAATTCATGAAATAAAATGTTTCAATTTTTTTTTTTTTAAAGATAAGAAAACGTATTTTGAACAACCATGTCATCTTTAACAATCCTAAGATATGTCCGCTGGTCTACAAATCACTGGCTGGCCTGCACATGATTCTTCCATCAGTTCGATTCTTTTTGGACCAGATGAGACTAGCATTTTTAGCCTGGGCTCTGATGGGAAGGCAAGTGATATTAATTCAATGTTATTCCTGTTTGTGAAATAGATTGTGAACTTCATATAGTAATTGGTTCTTTGTTAACAGATTTTAGAGTGGAGCTTGCAAAGTCAAGGTCAAATCTCGTGGTCAAGAGACTGTAGTAGGTATATTATTAGTTTGACACCTTATGATTAAACTCACAATGATTCCTTTTTTTTCTCTGTGCCAATACCAGCCATAGATTGCAAAATTAGATAAATGAAATGAAGGGATGTGTACACGTTTCCCTTTTTCTCTTTGGTCCTTTTCTATGGACAGGAACCACTTTTCTTACCGAGGAAAATGTGTACAGGTTTTCAAATAGTATACATGTATATTTTATTGAGTATTAAGAATAGTATAAAATCGTGTAACAATTAATTGTGAGGGGGCTGGAACAAATTTCATGATCCACACATCACATCAGTTACAATCTGATTCAATGCATCTGTGGAATAGGAGTTGTATGACCTATACTTTTCTTTTTTTTTGCTTATTGAAATATTTTAGCTCAATCATGCTATATGAGGGATAATGTCGTATCGCCATTCCTTTATCCTTGCTTTTTGATATGTTTGAATAATTAATTTTGAGCTTTAGATTTTTCACATTTTGTAGGTTCTGTTACCCCCTCAGTGGTTCAAAAAGTTACAGACATGAGATGGCATTAGATGCAAATGGGAGGAGACTCCTGGTAACATCCAGTTTAGTTAGAGCACCCATATATCAGGTTAATGTTTCTTGAGTTCTTTTCCATGCATTATGATAAGACCTTCCCTTTGAAGGGACTATAATTTACATATTTGTATTTTTAATTTGACTTGTAACAGCAAGTAAATTATGGCGGGAATACTTCTAATTATGTTGTTAGTTATCTGAAAATGTCAATGGCTGCTCTTCTTGTCAGGTTCAGGATCATTTGAATGGTTGGAGAACACTTTCTCACAGTGCTCCGATTACTGCTGTAGATTGGCATCCGACTTTGCCCATTTTCTTGACTGGATCAGCTGATAACTCTGTCCGAGTAACAACTTTATCATCGTAGTTCCCCATTGTTATCTTGGAGTTTTTCATTCTTTGATGAGCATTTAAATAGGTTCTATTGGATTTATATGTTGTAACTTATTAGTCTCTCCCTCATTAATGTATATGGCAACCAACGCTGTCTGTATATTTATGTGTCTACCGACAGGTAGGATGTGTATATACATGCAATTTGCTTGTATGTTTTATATAACTCGTGCAGTAATTTGAGTTAAATGAATATGTTATAACTTTTTCAATTAGAATGGATAGGTGGCAAGTCGCAACAGAGATTTGGTTGCAGCATTGCCAATGGTCTCTCTTGTTTGTTTTTTTTTTCCTTCTGAAAATGGTCTCTCTAATCTATAATGGCCTGTCATGATCAAGATTTTCATCTTCTGTTCTCATCAACTTTATAAAAATCGTATCATTTGTCAAGTTTGGTCTGATCTAGCTCGCATCCAGCATTCACATCTGATGGGCTTTAATAACAACAGAACCAAGTGAATCGATTAAAACCATCAAAAATCGATCAAACCAGTTGGAAACAAGTGAAATTCTATTGTATAAACTAATTTTAACTAGTCTGATTTTTATCTTTTTCAATTTTAAATTTCTTTTACTTTAAAAATTGCTTTTGAACAATAAATTTCTTTTACCACATGCAATTCTATAATAAAAATTTGTGTAACTAAATTATAATAACTAATTTTTCTATCAAGGTAAATTATAGCATGGATCAGTATAGCATGTGGTTTATAGCGGATAAACTTTCAGAATCGTAGAATCAAACAGTCACACAAGATTTTACGATGCACTACCAACACCAGTTCTCGTTTTCTCTCCCTCTCGCTCTCTCTCTGTTACTCAGTAACCTATCTCTTTGAACACTTCATTGTTCATTCCCCACCACCAATCATTGCCTCTACAACCCAATTGAAGAGTTAAAATTGCAGATATGAGGATTTGAAGATCTTGTGGCCATCGAGACCCAAAATCTGACCCCAAGCAGCAGAAGCGTATGAACTTGATATATGGGACAGTGGCAGCCAATGGCTGCTAAGTATGATGATGGTTGGCAATTGGCAGCCGGTGGTTGTGGTTCGCAGCTACTATTGATGTGGTGATGGGGTCACCGGGTCAATGACATTTATCAGATATCTTAATTGATTAATTAATCAAGTTGGATATTTAATTATTTTAAAGTAATTAATTATTTATTTATTTCAACTTGTAACTATTTATATAATTAATTCTCTCTATTATTAATATTAATTAATTTAAAATTTATTTTTTATTTTCCCTTATTAATAGTTCAAATCAAAAATTTTAATATCATATCAGAACGCTAATTATTCTGTTAAATTTTAAAAAAAAAAATTGAAATAATTTTTATAGAAACTTTATTGATTTAATTTTTCTTTCACATTTGATTTTCGAATAATTTATTCATTTTTATCTGTTCAAAATTTATTTCTCCTTTTTCAATTTTTCTATTTCGCTCTTAAATTTCAAATTAGAAATATTTATGATGATGATGATAAAAATAAAAATAATCAAATAATAGGTATTAAGGGGAATATATTTGTCAACAAAATTTTATCAAGATATAAGAGTTTTTCAATATTTTGATATCAACTTTGTTTTAACATAACAATTTTCATCACGTGAAAAAAAATATGGGGTCAAGTGCATTTGTCGAAGATTTTCGAACACACCAATAACATTTAGGGACATTTATTTCTTTTTAACTAAATTGACATGAAAAAATGCAAGCAAGTATCTTATATGGAAGTATAGACTTAATTTGACACTTATCAACAACAAAAAAAACAAGATTATTTTTGTTCCAAAAAAAATCATAATTAGATTCTCAAAGAGAAGTCCAAACTAATTACCAAGAAGTTGTGTATGAGATTTCATTTTAAAGAAGAAAAGAAAAATAAGAGAAGATCTTGAAGTGAGGTGTAGATTTGATTCAAGACCTACTATAACAACAACAAGAACAAAAAAGCAAAATTGCATTAAAATCTTTCTTGTTCTTATTTCAAGAGAATAATAAATCTTCTAAAAAAATATATTTTAGTCGGTGTATTTCCAACGTCCAAAAATCTTTTAGTCAATGTATTTTTGGCATTTAAAAATTTTAGCTGGTATATTTTCAGCATTAAACATCTTTTAGTTGATTTATTTTCGGTATTTCAAAATCTTTAGTTGATGTTTTTCAATATTTTCATTTTCTAAAAGTGTAATAAATACATTTTAGTTTGAAGGTGATATAAATGGCAACACAATCCGCACTCCCAGGTATCCACACTAACTTGTCCTAATTTAGGAAAGGAAAATCCCTTTGATTAGTACAGGATTATCTCAAAATTAAAATTCATGGGCGGATATAGATTTGGAGTTGTACATATCTACCTCGCATCCGCATCTAAATCTGCTTTATTAGTAATATTATTGTCATTTTTAAATTTTATATACATACGCATGTTTAATATATTTAATCTTTTTTATAATATTAAAAATTATAATTTTCAATTTATATAAAATATATTTTTAATTTTGTTATTGTAAAATAATTATTATTTTATTATATTAATTATAATAAATATGACTTCTAAATTTATTATTTTATATATATATATGAATGAATAAAGATGCGAGTGGAAAAATTCAAACTTCATCATAGAAAGAGGAGATTTAAATTCTACATCCGATAGAAAGAGGAGATTTAAATTCTACATCCGATAAAAAAAACGGGAGAGGGTGCATGCTTTTTCCAATTGATCGAGTGATTAGTTAAATTCATTATTATTTAATTAATTATACTAACTAAATAGTTATTTTATATTAATTAATTATTTATATAATTAATTACATAAATATTTGTAACTTTTAATGTACTCTTTTCACCGTGAGCATCAATATCATTTAATTTAATTATTATCTATTTCTATCTTATTAAAAGTTTGAATTAAAAAAATCGACAGGATTTTTACTTAATCAAGTTTTTTTTAAAATGTTTTGATAAATGATTTTTTTATCTAACGGGCTAGTGTTAATATTTAAGGTGGCCTAAATTTAAAAAAAAAATAAAATATGAAATGAAAATGATTAGGGTTGCATGTGTCCCTCTCTTCGGATTCTTTGCTAACCGAACAGAAGTATACTTTTTATCTTCTAACTCTGCTCAAACTCCCAAAACCATATACTCGTAGGAATGTTTAGCAGAAAGACTAGTATCGTTATTACTTTTTTCTTTATATACGCAAATGAGTTCACATATTTCTAGAGTTAAAAAATAAATGGGGAAATTACTTTCATAAGGATGGTATGCTGTTTTGAGCAATGACAGCCAGCTATACAAAAAAAGATCAAAACTTAAATAATCAGTTCAAAACATAATATTTGTACAAAATGGAAGCAAATATGTATCTTAGTCATGCTTCCACATCAGTCGTCATCCTCAAAATCAATCACCATTCTCAGCTTCCTTCTGGATACAGCATTCTCAGGAAGTACATTAATAGCCACTTCATCCTCTGAATCTTCCAAGTCAGGATCCACTTGCTTATGTTCTACTTGGTGAGAATTCATGAAACCTACTTGATTTTCACTGCCAATACCATTTAATTCAACACCATTAGATTAATCAGCTAAAAGCATTAAAAAGCTCGGATAAAGTGTATCTGTAATTTTTAATCAACAACATTGAATGCTCTACAGATGTTGGCTCGGTGTTACAGAGGGAGAAAAGATAAACAACAGAACATGATTATATTAGTTTTCAATTGAATAAACATTTATATATGATAGAATCAGGGTCATTTTTTTCAAGTAGGAGGATATATAAGGAGAAGCAGGAAAAATCAACAGCTCAAACTGAATTCTTGATATACACATTCATGATCCTATCCAAATTGATCAGTAAAAATTCAAGAATAGAATATTTACTTCAGTGCAGATCGGAGCATTTCATCTTCAGAATCATCTCTAGACATTTCTTCCTCATTGGTGTGTTCATGTAATTGTTCACTGGATACAGATCTATTCTTCTTTTTCCTAATTAAATAAACAATAGTTAATTCCGAACAAAAAAATGTAGACACACGAGACAAGTCCAGAGTCAATAGAAGCAGAAGCATGAAGAATCACCGGTTCAAACTAAATTCCTAATATAAACATTTATGGTCCTATCATTATCGGTAAACTACTGGCACCAGAAAAGGAAGAGGGAGACATTACTTGAGGATAGAGAGTATTTCATCATCAGAATCATCATTTGAGAATTTATCCTCGCCTGTCTGTTCATGTAATTGTTCACTTGATTCTTTTCTATTCTTCACTTTTTTCCTAAAATCAAAATAAAACAATAATTAAAAGGAGGAGACAAGTCCAGAGTAGATAAACTACAGGCCCCCGGAAAAGGAAGAAGGAGGCATTACTTGAGGATAGACCCGAGTATTTCATCATCAAAATCGTCATTTGACAATTTATCCTCGCCGGTCTGTTCATGTAATTGTTCACTTGATTCTTTTCTATTCTTTACTTTTTTCCTAAAACCAAAATAAAACAATAATTAAAAGGAGAAAAGAGGAGGAGACAAGTCCAGAGTAGATAAACTACAGGCCCCGGGAAAGGAAGAAGGGAGCATTACTTGAGGATAGACCCGAGTATTTCATCATCAAAATCATCATTTGACAATTTATCCTCGCCAGTCTGTTCATGTAATTGTGCACTTGATTCTTTTCTATTCTTCACTTTTTTCCTAAAATCAAAATAAAACAATAATTAAAAGGAGGAAAGAGGAGGAGACAAGTCCAGAGTAGATAAACTACAGGCCCCAGAAAAGGAAGAAGGGGGCATTACTTGAGGATAGAGCCGAGTATTTCATCATCATTTGACAATTTATCCTCGCCGGTCTGTTCATGTAATTGTTCACTTGATTCTTTTCTATTCTTCACTTTTTTCCTAAAATCAAAATAACACAATAATTAAAAGGAGGAAAGAGAAGGAAACAAGTCCAGAGTAGATAAACTACAGGCCCCAGAAAAAGGAAGGGGGCATTACTTGAGGATAGAGCCCAGTACTTCATCATCAGAATCATCATTTGACAATTTATCCTTGCCGGTCTGTTCATGTAATTGTTCACTTGATTCTTTTCTTTTCTTCACATTTTTCCTATAAACAAATAAAACATTAAATAAAGGGAGGAAAGAGAAGGAGAGGCTCATCCAGCAGGGTACACGTAAAGTTGCATTTGAAAACAATTAAAAATTCAGATAAAGCATATGTCATAACTTATATTAGTAGTTAGTTAGTAATAATAGTTAGATAATGAGTTAGTTGAGGTTGTTATAAGGCTACTTGTAAAAATAGCAAGGTTAGAGAGTTAGAGAGAGATCTTTGAATATTTGTAATTGTGAATAGAGTATTCTCTATTGTGAAGGGGAAACCTTGAATGCGAGATTTCTCTCCTAGTTCTCAATAAAGTGTTCTTTCTTAGGAATCCAAACAATTGATCCGACTCGTCAAATTTTCAAGGTATATCTATGTATAAAATTTGAAAAAAAAATCATCTCAAAAAATGTATATACCGATGATGTTTTGGAATGAATTCTACATGTCGATTAAATAAATAATTTTATAAACAGACAGAAGTATTAATATCTCAAATGAATAAAACTAAGGATAAGGCAACATTACCTATCTTTCAATGATATTAGTGTCTCATCATCAGATTCATCCATTCTATCCATAAGATCCTCACTCTTTTGGTGGGTTTTTCCTCTGAAACTCTTTTGAGGAACACATAAACCAAGTTGCTTAAGTTTTCGAGAGACTTGGGCAGGTGTGAATTTACCATCCACGTCCAATGCATTGGCTATCATATAGCTACATCTTCTATGGTCCTTGAATCTGCCAAAGTAACAACCCAGATATTAAAAGGAAACGCAAAAACTACAATTCTTTTACTTGTCTTCTTGAACAAAAAAATATAAAAGAAAATTCAGAAAACATGTTCTTATTCAACTATTCATTCAGCATTCATCAAGAGATCAGAGAGACAAAATTCAATCTTCCACTAAGCAACCAAGTTAAGTAACACTCACTGCTCGTATAGAACTTTGATAAGAGTTTCCTGATCTTCATTGAAAGCACTGACTCTTCTTCTTTTCTGCCTATGAATAGGGAATTCAACACAAACTCAGATAATACCTAAACATATTTATAATAAAATGAAAGTATAAACAAATTGTTTAACTAGGATGAACAATGATGCCAAAACTTTTCATATCAAGAAGAAAATATAAATTTTTGAAAAAATATCAGTAATACATTTTTTTCTGAACCATAATACTTCATAAGCACAACAATAAATTGTATACTCACCGATGCTGAACCAACAGGCTTCCCTCTAAATTCACTGATTTATGATTCTCAACTCCTCCTAATCCACCTTCTAATTGATTAGGACTTGTTGAAAAAGTTCCATCAGCGTCACCCTTCTTTTTCCTTGATGCAGTTGTCAGCCCTAATTTTTTTAATTTATTGAAAATTTGAGCTGGAGAAATTTTACCATCTGGATCTAGCACTTCAGCAATACGTCTACTGCAATTTCGGTCATCTTTGAATCTGATATATTCAAGGAATGGAAGAAATGATTATCAAAATGAACATTTTGATAATCTTATAAACAAGACTGAAACGATAAAACTGACAAGCTATTAATCAATTTATCATGCTGACTCTTTTAGGTCTGCACCAATGGTGGAGAAAAATAAGAAAAACAAAAAGATGCTAAATTGCTTAATGTCGAGGCTCTAATATAAACCATGTGCCAAATTTCAGACAACATAATTTTTGAGCAGGTAACACCCACTTCTCATAGAGTTCCTTAATTTGTGTCTCCAATTCAGCATCAAGAATAAGTTTTTTCTTTCTCCTTGGAGCTTTTCGAGATTCATCCTCCAACAATTGCTCCCCACTGTTATCCAAGGAAACCAAGTATCAGAAACTATAAAATCTATATAAACTTTGATCTCAAGGTGTAAGTAAATATACTCGTTATCATCTCTGCCACTCTTACTGCCTGAGGTAGAAGCAAAGCCTTCAACATCATCACGCTTTTCTCCATAGCTGAAAGAAATAAAGTAAAATAAAATAAAAAGATTAGTCCCATTGCAGTATCTTTACTAGATCAACTATGGATCAATTAAGCATAACTTGAAAATTGGCCCCACAAACTGGGGAAAGGCTTACATGAGAAGCTACTAAGTTAAGTTTTATAACTTTATCAGTTTATCTTACTTTTCATATCTTGAGTCAGGAGAGATCACGACATCCGCTTCATCATCACCAAGTGCATCAGCTATGCTTCTACGAGTCCACGGCTTCATTGGGGATGAACCAATTTCTCCATCTCCTTGAGTATCACTCCAATTTTTACTTTCTTTTTTCAAATGGCCAAGCTCGCCCAACATATATTCTGCATTGATGTAATGGCATTCCCTTCGGGTCTTCCAAAAAAGGACTTCAACAAATAGGAGGGGCTGCTTTTTCATTTTCTTTAGCATCTTTCTGACCAAACTGTTCAAGAAATCAACAATATTTGCATATTCCTTGCAGGGGCATGACTTTTGCTCAACAAGGATGTCATAAAAAGTTGTGAGCAGCGACAACTACAAGAATACATTAACAAAATTAGAAATGTTATTCGCTTTCATAAACAATTACACTATTTCATTGAAGGTGAAATGCTTTCCAGACCAAACCTGGTAGAGCATGGGATGGAGTTCAAGCTCATCGCTAATTCTCCGCAACATGCTTATTATGTAATGATTTATAGCCAGGGAATTGCTTTTATAAAACTTGAGCAACCAACATAATTTCTGGATGATACTGTGGTTTGCGAAGGCAGAGACGAGTGTTGAAACATTGAAGTCAACTTCACTAACTTCATTTAATTGCTCATCTTCAGAAAAATCACCAGTGTCATCCAACATATCCTCATTAAGATGTTCAGGATTCATGTTTTCCGTTGGTTCCAGACCAACTCGAGAGTTCACATCTTCCTCAACATTTTCATATTCATCAAGTTTTGTTTTTTCCATTGATTCCAAACCAACTTGGGAGTTTACATCTTCCTCGACATTTTCATGTCCATTATCATCAAGGTGTGTGTTTTTAATTGATTCCAAACGATCTTGGGAGTTGACATCTTTCTCAAGATTTTCATGTCCTTGATTATGAGCAACGACGGCGTCTTCTTGCTCGGTGGAATTTGCATTCGGTAGGGATTCCTTATGCGGTGAAGGATTTTCAGCTAATTGGTTGTCAACAGAAATGCCAACTTCTTTTTTTATGCAAGAATGATCTCCAGTTGGTTTATTCCCTGATTCTGTTCCGTTGGAGTTTTTCTTTTTCAATTTCCTTGATTTTTTTGACACCTTGAATTACAGGATATAAAACAAAGAAACGAATTAAAATGATTAAATTGAAAACATACATTTTTATAAATTTATTTTACTTCAAATTTTAAATGTCTCACTTTATTTTCACTTCTCTATTCTCAGATATTTTTCTTAAAAACCATGAAAACAACAACATCCTCATGCAACAAGCTCTGTAGCAAAGATTGCAAACGTATGTGCATAATTTCAAAGGATATAATTAAAAAGTGAACACTAATTATTAATAATATTATTATTATTACTATTATTATTATTATTAATTTGTTATTATTATTATTATTATTATAATATAGAGCATCTAGAAAGAAAGATAGATTAGATACACAAACGCATAATCGCAACTTACCCTCAATGTTCCTCGAGACTGAAGATAATCCATTAGCTTTACAACCTTGCAGATGATTTCTACCAAATCTGCAAGATCACTGCAACAAAGAACAATCGTGAGTACGACAGCAAGGAAAGAATAGTTGATTATACACAGACAATCACACAACAAAAATAGGTAAAAACACCAGTATTATCAGTAGACTCATATTATGACGAATAAATACCTTCTCTGACTGGCAATTATGCATGTAAGGCATTTAAGTCGAATAGTGCCAGTTAGTTAAGCTGAATATAAAGCATAAAACTAACAAGATATGAAAGGATTCTCTTTGATATTATATTACAAAGCATCTTGGCATATAGCATGCATCAATTGTATTCTACACTCATAAACCAGTATTTAATGCTGCAATTTATTCTTGTATAAAGACAAAACTATACTACTCGATCCATATATGTTATTTGCGTAGCTTTTCAATTATTCTAAGTATGGAAGGCTGCTAAGGCATGGATTTAGTAGATTAGAAAAGCAGCTCATATATTTCCATTGGTTAAATAAGGTGAAATTTTTCTTAATTCAAACAAAGAGGTGAAACCTTTTGCATTGTTTGTGGGTGTCAAAGGTTTTGATCAAATTCAAGAGGAGTTGAGTCATCCCTTCTTCAGTCTGGTCATAAAATAACTTGTACAGAAGGATGCGTGCTGTTTGCGGCTCCTTAGAGTCATCTGGCAGCAATTTAAGTACTAAATCCAGCATGCGAATCTGCAAATAAATAAAGGGCAGTTATGAAGCATTCGATGAGATTATGAACAAAGGTGTAGTCCAATATTCAACTTGATATAGAAGAGGCAGAAATGTCCTAATCTGCAAAATTGACCAAAATAATAATAAAGCAAAATGGAACGTGGAATAAAAATAAAAATGGAATGAGATAGGTTTTACCAAGCAGTGGTGTTTATAAAAGTGAACTAGCTATAAGATATATTTACGATAGCTTAGATACCTCAGTTGAGAACACGTGTACAGATTTTAGAGAAGGAAAAGCAGAAAGTTGTAAAATTTTACCTCATAATGTATGAATTCGAGCACATAAAAAAACAAAATAAATAAAAAAATAACAAAACAAATTATTAGGATTTGGTAGTGCATATTACCATGTTTTTCAAAAGAGAACCAGCTGCAGATAGAAACTTGTAGTCTTTTGTCTCCTTTAGACCATCAAAGGCATTCCGCCATTTTGAAATGACTAACTGAAACATTGACTCATTCAAGGATGCTTCGATTGGGCCACATACTTTACCACTAATATCTGAAGCACCAGCATCATGAAATGTCTCAAACTCGCCATCCCTTCCCTCCTTTGTCTGTTAAAGAAGGGAACATATTAAACAACATCTAACAAATGTAGATTGACAAATGACAGTTATGCTATTTACAAATAAAGCCGCAAGTGATATCTCAACACTAGATGAGCACATGTGACACTGCAATTTATGTTCTAAATTTATTTTATTGATTTACATTTTTTTAGCCAAAAATCTTTTATAAAATTACCATTTAGCATGTGAATTATGACTTATTTGATATTAACCTTTACAAACCCATTATCCGTGGCTTGAAAAAATATTCAATACAAACCTTCATTTGAGACTCCCATGGCATGTATAATAAAATCACCGCTCAAGATGTTGCATGATTGAATCAAGTGATAATTGCAATTCTGAATGTATAAGCACACATTAAACCTAAGAGGAGACAAGTCCTGCATTTCCTATTTATTGGAGGAGCGCCATACTGGCAACTAATTAACAAAAAGCGCGGCAAGATGCAAATGCTCAATAGTCAACTTTCATTTAAATTTACACAAATTTAGAATAACAATTTTCTTTCTTACAACTCTTGAGAATTTGAGTTTCTAATGTGTCCTAATCCCTTAGCATGTAGTTTGATAAGTAAAACACGTCTATAGGAATCTATACCAAAACAGAATACACAGACACATGTAGTTTACTTCATATTCAAATTATAGTCGCTTATATGTAATATCCTGACATGAAGCAACTATGCCTAATGCTTAAATTGTTAGGTGAGAAGATGATATCGGTTTTATGTTGCATCTCTAACAGGCTCATTCACGCGAGGGTCCTTTGGCTTGATCAGAGACAATGCAACTGTCCACCTACCTTGAGTCAATGGCCCGTGCTGTATTTGAGACATAGCCAAAAGGCATGAAATGAAAGGTATATTAAAGAAAAGAGGGGGGGAAATGATATATTAACAGGAATAAGGATATACTAACGAAGGAAACTAACAATTAGCCACATTGCGTCAGAAACTGCATGAAGTACAAACAACCATTATGTGAAAAGTTTGCTTCAACATGCTGTGAGATTGCAACCACTTGAATAAACAAAACAGATATTCAAACGGTGGTTACTTACTGCTAAATGCTAAGTAATGTGAAAACAAATAGCAATGTGTGGAATATCTATATCAAAATCCAATGCATAGATGCATCAGAAATCCTCAAGGAGTGAAGTGAAGTATTTTAGTTTGAAATAGGAATAGAGAAACGCGTGCAAAGAGATGTTGTGTTCATAATATTATTCTCACCTTCAAAGCTGTATACTTGTAAAACTGAAATGAAGTGACAAATTCAGCCACTTGAAAGAAAACCACGATGTCACTTTTTTGAACTGCAGGATGCTCCTTTACAATATCTTCACGGATGGATTGCATCAAAACTGACACAGATTAAGTAGAAATGAATTAATATATATATATACATCCTCCATATATAATATAAACATCGCAACTGATACACCATATTCTGAAAAAGCATACCATTGTATCCCCCAGAAAGAAACTGATTTACAAATCCATGAAGCAACTCCAATATCTTATCCTTTGTTGAAGGCAACCTTGGATGATCCCACGCAATTTTTTTGGATGGGCCCCGAGTGACATTTTGTGATTTAAGATGCATATTACGAGAAGAACTAGGATTGCCCTTAAATACAGCTTTAGAACCATCCTACCAAAAATAATATACTGGTGTCATTCAAGTCCACTGCATTAAAAGCTAGTCCATTGGGTAAAAAGTTAGTACCATGGTAACCCGTGCAAATGTTCCACTGAATTGTGAATGCCGACTGATATTGCCAAGCCTACTAATAATTTTTTTCTTCTTTTCTTCCTCCATGATGGACTGGAGACTATCAAGAGAAGCTTGAGAGTCTTCATCCACCTGAAATAAACTTTACAAAAATATAAGTGACCAAACAATTTACAACCAAAGGTTAAGAATTAAGATATAACAGCACAAGAGAGGTAACATCCATCAAAGCCTTGTAAACTATGTACGCAAAGGGCCTTTTAGAAAGAAATATCTTAATTAACAGGGTGCTCCTGGAGAGGTTGACTAAGATATGATGTTGAAGTTGAGAGAGATTACCTTCGATCCATTCAAATGGCCCCTGACAATCAACTCTGGCTCCTGACCCATAAAAATGTAATGGAAAATTTCCAGCAGAAGTAAATTATCCTGACGTAGATAAACATTAGAACTGCCAACATTTTGAGATAAAACCAATATTATATCCATCACATTCTCGCGGAACAAAAGTTCAAGGAATTTATCTCTCAGAGATAAATAATGACTAGCATATCCTGCTGATTTCTGATGCAATGGGATTTCATTAACAGCAAGGATGTTTCTAAATAATGTTAAAACCAGCTGTACCAATTTCCAATCATCCTCAGTGAATGCATCACTGTAAACAAACAAACAAAATAATTAAAATAAATAAATAAACCTAGCTAAACAAATGAGTGGTTTTTCCAATTTCTTTCTTACAAATAATTAAAAACATAATGCAGAAGCTCACAGTTCCAAATTCTCAAGTGGTCTTTCTAGAATCGACACTATCACCATAACAACGTCACTTGTAGTCACTGCAGACTTCAAATCCCACAGATACTCCAACTGCTGAGGTATATCAGTGGAACCAGGTTCAATCGGCATTGTAAGGAACACCAACACCTTAACTGAAATTTTTTTTTATATTTTTTAAATCAACACCGACCAATCAATCGACTCCCCAATACTATGGAAGCAAATTCACGAATTTTAAAAATAAAAAAACTAACCTGCATTGAGAAGCAAGCTACGATCTTCGTGGTAGTGTTCGATGATAGGTATCAAATCTTTGGAAACAATGTTCCATTTACACACTTGCTTGAACACGTCACGTGTTTGCGGGTCATCGCGTCTCAAAAACCTCAGCAAGTCTTTCAGGTTATCTAGTCATTCAAATAACGAATATGACAAATAATGCACCGGAAACATAAACCGAATCGAATTGAATCGGAAGTAAAAAAATGGGAAGATTCGTACCGAGACAGTGTTCGCCCTTTAAGTAACCGATTCGGTTGTCTTGATCGTCTTCTTCGATAGCTCCAAGGCCACTGCAGATTAGAGATAATCCATCGGTGTCCATGGTGTTAGGGGTGGGTTTGGTTTGATGATTCGCGAGGGTTTGTAGAGAACCACTGAATTGGGGGATTGTGGCGTTAGAGTTGAAGAGAGTGTGGGTTTTTTGGGATCTTAGTTGAAATGGCGGAAAATTTTCCCGCGTTTTTTAGTGCTTGAGCACGAAACGCTGCCGTTTCGTTTAATGGGCAATTTGGACTTTATAACCGAGCCACCAAATCAAATGTTTTAAGTGGCGCTCTGCAATTTTGTTTCGCTGATGTTTCTGCTGGAGTTGTTATTTGCCATTTCTCATTTTAATTTCAATTTTGCTATCAAAATCCCGTTTCTGCTGGAGTTGTTATTTGCCATTTCCCATTTTAATTTCAATTTTGCTATTAAAATCCCGTAAAAATGAGTTACACCAACATATTTTTTTTTTAAATACTAAATTGTCTTTAGCACTTACTAAAAAAATAACATTCTTTTTCTTCTCCCTTATCTTTGGTCATTTTTCTTGCGTACCCCCTTTTAAGCATCAAAATATTTAAAATTAAATATATATTAACGTAAAAAACATACATCTAATGAGATCGGTAATGTGTAGGATTTAACCTACATATGTTAATGTAAAACACACAAATCCTATTTGTTCACGCCTCAATAGATTATTACTTGTGGTGATTTAACCACTACTCATTTATTTGTTCACGCCGCAAATCTTATTTTCTCTTCCAACATTTATAGTTCGTCTCAATAGATCACTTTGTGTATCAAACATTATGTTAATGGTAAATACATTAGTCAAATCCACCATATCAGCACCAACATTTATTACGTCATCAATTTTCGGTTCGACGTTTGTCATTCATGGTGTTAAAATATGGTTTCAAATCATCATACATTTCGCTAAATTCATGTTCCAAACCATCATTCATTTCACCAAATTCAAATTCCAAACTTTCATATATTTCATCGCGATTGTTTTTCCATTGGTCCATTTATCTATATCCAATAAGAACCTATCAAAAATTAAAAAAGATTGCTTACATAAAACGAGTTAATGTATAATGCGTTAATTGAATTTGTGCAAAATACATAAATTCGTTTCACATATATTTACATATTCACATATCACATACATATTTTTCCTAATCACTATAAATTTGATATGTACATGAATTATAATTACACAACGTCCGTAATTTATTAAATTATAGGTCATACGTAAACTTGTAAGACGCAAAGGTGTGTGATTTAAATTCACGTACAAAGTATTATTTATAATGTACGTGAACACATATCACATAAAATTATCATAATTTGAAAACAATTATGAACACAAAATCACCTTAGTAAACACACCTTGTTGGTGGCTTTAACCACAATAACAATAGGAGAGATGTAGGATATAACTTATGAGTAATGTGTGAATTATAAATAAGTATAAGGTGTGAGTTAAGTATTGTGTGATTTAAAAATGTTGAAATAATAAAGAGTATTATGAATATTTTAGTTTTGTGAAAATTTGATACGTGTAATTCACGAGATACAGATAACAAATTGTTTTAATTTTTCCACCTATTGTTATTTGATATTCTCTAAACTTAAAAAAGATTATTACAATCTATTTTCTCTTTCCTACCCACTATTCTAAGAATTAGATACAGCAACTAGACGAATACGAGGTTACCTTTTATAACTTGAGGTAAAAAATTGTCTTTATTTCATTAAGATTGAAATTTGATTTTTCTTCAATATATTTTCGTCCCACACAGACAAATATATATATATAATATCTATTATAATTTTTAAATAGTAGGTATCAAAACCTCTATCGTGTGTTCTCCCTCAACTTTAAAACTTAGAAAAAACTTACATTCAGTCAAAGTGTAGTCTACTCGACAAAGTCGATCTTATTTAGGCAAATGCGTGTTATAATAATAATATGCAAACCACATAGCTCTTAATCATTTATTTGTCTCTCACTCTTTATCTCTCTTTCACTTTTCTATTTTTTCTTTGTTTTTTTTTAAATATCTCTCATTTTTCACCATCCCTCTCTCTAATGCTTTTCCTCGTTCACTCACCCCCTTCTAGTCTAGATTTTACATTTAAAAAAGATTGTAACTAAAATTAAATTAAATTGACACAAAAATATTAGAAAAATATTTCACATGAAGAACTCGTAAGTAAACATACATATCATTTAGTAGTGGAAGTAAGTTATGCTTTATAAAGCTTTTTTAAATGTCACATGTTTTTTTAAATTCAAGACTAAAATCTAACTTTTTATTTTTACTCAAACTCAATTACGATCAATTATTTGTTAAAAAATTTAATTTATATATACCGAAAATATATAAATGTTTATCCTATTATTTAGTCACAATCATTAAATTTTTTTAAAAAATTACTTTTAAAGTCATACACACATAACTAATTATGAGTAATAATGTAAACTTTTACTTTATGATAAAAATTAAACTCTTTATTAGATCTTGATTTAGCGTTTTAACGAGTTAAAAGATTAATCATCTTTCAACAAACAAAAGCTAAAGATCAATAGGTTATATGCATGAAATTTTTTAAAGTTTGTCGCATTAAATTTTAAATACTCCAAATTTTTCTCTAGGTTGGTATACATAAATATTCCGAAGAAGAGTAGATAAGTATATTATTTTTATTGATTACCTTTATTTTTATTAAAATTATAATTTTGTACATCAATAAAAAAATATCATATTATTTAATGTATGTTATACATAATTTTTAATTTATTACATATACCTATTTTCTTGAAATATTCTTTTTATATAACTAAGATAGACTAAAATCAATATAGAATCACTAGTATTTTAACTCGGTCCTAAGTAACAAAAAAAACACAACGCAATACATTTTTTTATTTGTCTTTAACATAAATGAAATTTTACTTCCATTTTCAAAAGTACTAGGATTGTAAAATGTTGACATAACAACTCATATTTTGAAAATGTCAAAACACTATTTTATTATTTTTTAAAATGCATTTTTTTTTTAATTTGCCTTTCATGTCCTCTCAGTCATCATAGTTTATTATATAATATTTCATGAATATTCTATTTCACACTCTTAAATTTATATTCTTACCTTTACACCATTTTAATAAAAATTTAACTTTAGTTTTTTATAGAATAATATTAAACTTTTTTAATTACATGATTGTGTTTTATTTAAAAAAAAAAATTGAAACACAGATATATTCAAAAAATTTAAAAACAAATTAATAACATAAGTTGAATTTTCTAGAAAT